>OX376372.1:55686299-56286299 GCA_947369275.1 Nemotelus nigrinus
AAGAGCGAATGTTTCTGTATGACCTTCCATTCATTCTGGATATATGTATGTTTGTCAGCCACTGTTTTAGGCAAAGTCAAGAGCCTCACTCGGATTTGAGGTTAGCTAGCCCACATTTCTGATGAACAGGTTAGAAGCCAAACTAGAGCCAAAGAATGCTTTACTTCAATCATTGGTGTCAGAGCTTCAAAGTCAGCACCTAGAGGCACACAGGTACACTAAATTCTTGATGGTGTCGCAGGGAGGACACTATGATCGTTATTTGCGTAGCAAGAAAAAAAAGCATCTCGCCCGATCGATTCCTGCTGCCATAGCCAAGTTATCCTTGTTGCTAAAGTTGGGAAGGACAAAGACATCAATGATGTTCGTGGCTTCTAACTGTCCCGTGTGATTTGTCTACATACAGTAGTGCTTAGGCTGCAAAGCCAGTTATTCACATATATGTGCCTATATCGAGAGCTGTTTAGGATAGTAGCATTGAAAACAACAATCCTGTCCAGTTGTTATTTTCAATGCAACTATCCAAACCAGCTCTGGATAAAGGCGCAAAAAAACAATGCGGCTTTTAACTCTTCAACTGTCTCAGACAGGCGTAGAAGCATGGCAGCTGCTAGTTAATTGAAGGTTCACTTATCAACACCAATCAGAATCAAGTCAAGACCCTCTTCAGTCGCTGGGGCTGCCTCACTCCCTCCTTCTAATTCCAGATTCAACAGGTCTAAACATCCGCTCAAATCAGAGGTAGTCTGAACACTGACCTCATCAGTCAAAAGGCAATCCGGATCTAATTCTCGCTAAGATTTACTCCCAAAAAAAGTGATGAACTCCTTGCTAGATGACTACTCTTCTATCAGAGTCTCCTGCTTCGGAACGTGTTCGTTGGACTCCAGATTCTTTGATCCAGAACTCTTACTCATGTCGTTCGTATAAATAATCAGGTAGAATTTCTTGACGTTGTGCTTAGTGATACCCTTTCAGGTCTCGAAAAGCGGTACCGCTTCCTTATTAAAACTGACGCGGGCCTTCCGTCGATTTTAAACAGGCTCGCCAATTTTGGCCAGCCTTCAATCCTCCATCAGAAGATCATTGTTGAAAAGTCTGACGATCTCCAGAACTTCTTCTAGATCGATATCGAAACATAAAATCCATGCCCTGCATCTAGGACGTATGAGGATTTCATCCTTCGACATCAGTTTCAGTTTGGCGCCCGGGCAAAGTTTGCTCAGTTTTGTTTGCAGAAGTTGACCATACGCTGGATTTTATTCACTACGAGCTTGAGTCTTCCACGCCAACAAGCGTAATCAACCGTAAATGGAGGGCACGAGCTGACTTTCTGCAGTTTGGAGGAGACTCTGCCTTATCTTCAGCCAGTTTTCTGCAAAGATGATTCAATCTAGTTAATGCTCTTTATGGCCGACTTAGCGCTGTTACAGTTGTCATTCGTTTAGGCTTTTTCGATGTGTTCCTGCTTTGACCCTTTTGTGTTCCTGCTTTGATCTCAGTAGAATTTGTAGGGTTTTAAAGAAGCGGCTGTTCCTCAAAAAATTTCGTCGCCGATTGAAAAGACTTTTTATCTTTGTCAGACAACATGTGAGGAGGAGTGGGTAGGTTTTTTTGGTTATTCAGAGCTTTGAAGGCTGATCTTCGTATTCCGTACGCCCAAGAAAAGTTGACAGATGAAGGTGTTGGCACATCTGCCGAAGCCTCTTCACCACTCTGGCCTCAAACGAGTTTCTGACTTTTCCTTGAGCCAGGCTTGTTGACGGAAGCTCCAGTACCACTTGAAGCGTAGTTTAAAGACATGCTGGGAGCCAATGGAGCTGACTCATTCTTCATATATCTACAACCTGCAAGCAATTTAGCAGCTATATAGCCAGCAGTCCACGCTGCTGGTTCATTCGTTTTAAGTGTACTCTTAAAGTTTTAAGTGTGCTCAACAATAAAGCCGTTCTAGTCCCCTCCTCAACGTATGGTGAATTTTTCACCTTTCACGGAGTTTTTACCTTTCATCCCCACTCAAAGTCATTATCACAGTGCGAATCAGTAAGATGACTATATCGCATTATTCTTTATGCAAGCAGAAGAGAGGTGAGGCTCGACGCTCGTGACGCTCACGTCGCTCCGTCTTGTCCGTACTCTAAGAGCCATAGAGAATTGATTTACGAGCTTTCAAATTTCAAAGATGGAGAAGCGTTATCAGGGTAGATAGAATCCAAGGATATTGGCTGACTACTGCTGGACTATCAAAAGATACCAATCGAAAGCGAAATATTCGAGAAAATCGTAGACCTTTAATCTACAAACCACATTATTCACGTGTTTCTGGAGAACCATTTAATATTTTCTTCATAATTAATTTTTCTTAACCAAATAAAATTCATACGTGATAAAAAAAATAGCTGCGTATTTTTATTCACAACACCTAATACATAGAAAAAACACTAAAAAAAGTTAGTGTAGCACGACGAAGATTGAATTTTGTTAACCAGTGCAATATTTGATTTTGTGTTACACTGCAATAACAAGAAAATTTAAACCGAAAATTTGTATTAACTTGTTTACAGTATTATGACTTGAATATAATGAGAATTTTAGAGAACGGTAGCTCTGCTCGCTAAGGCTCTATTCCGAAACAGTGATCTACTGCCCGCGGGTTCGAATCCCGCCGCAAGCTCATGGTTGTGTTTGATCGTCTTGGGTTGCGTTAATAGCCGACGACTGGGCATAATACCACCGCTCCACTAATTAAGTGTCTCATCATAGCTTTGGTGTTGACTGGGCATAAAACCAACTGACAAGAATTAAAAGTGTGGCACTTTGAATAGAATAATTGAAATTGGCTTCTCCCACATGTACACCTCGCTACTGCCATAGCTAAGCATTCGCTTCAAATGGTAAGTCCCTGAGCTTTGGGATTATCATAGGGCAAAAAGAAAATAATTAAAAATTAAGTGTCTCTAAGTGCTATGCACAATTAAAAGGTATAAGCTAACCGTACACATTTCAATATTTCTTTTTTTCTTTATATATATGCCTTCTGTAAAAAAGTGCCCGGAATTTCTAAATTTTAATTTAATCATCCAAATTTATTTTGTCCCCTTCAAAATAGTCTCCATTGCTTACAATACAACTATGATATCGGTGAACCCATTTTTTCATACACTTTACGTAGGTCGAAGACGGTATCGCCTTCAGTTCGCGCAGCGAATTTTGTTTGATGACTTCAATGGTGCCAAAACGTGTACCACGGAGCGGCAATTTGAGCTTAGGGAAGAGAAGAAAATCACAAGGAGCAAAATCAGGCGAATACGGTGGTTGTTCGATGTTATTTATGGAGTTGCTCTGTGCGAAGCTGCATTATCGTCATGCAAAATCCATGACTTGTCCTTCCACAAATCTGGCCGTTTAGGACGAATATTCTCACGCAAACGTCTCAAAACGCGTAAATAATATTCTTTATTGAGGCTCTGTCCTGTCGGAACGAATTCTGAATGCACAACACCACGATAATCGAAGAAAATAATCAGCATCACTTTAACTTTTGAGCGGCAATGGCGTGGTTTTTTCGGTTTCGATTCGTTTTCCATGCGCCATTCGGTCGACTGTTGGCTCGTTAAGGGGTCGTATTCATAAACCCATGTCTCATCGCCAGTAATGATACGTTTCATGAAGTTTTGGTCATTGTCAGCGCGAGAAACCATGACCAAAGAGACCTGCTTTCGATGCTCTTTGCCTTGCACCGATGCGTTTCATGCCCAAAAAATTGAATAAACGCTCATATGACTGATGTTTAACTCACGAACAATCTCTCTAACACTCAAACGACGATTTTCAAGCACTTAATTCTTGATTTGATCGATGTTATCGTCGGTTGTTGAAGGCCGACCTGATCGAGGCAAATCTTCCACCTCTTCACGACCGCCTTTGAACAATTTATACCACTCATATGCCTGTGTTTTAGACAGAAGTAACACCATAGGTTTTACTTAACATTTTCAGCGATTCGGCACAAGAAATTCCGTTAGCAACACACAATTTCAAACAAACTCTTTGATTAACCATTTTAGTGCTATTGTTTTTTACTCATAAATACTTAGAAATGCCAAAAAAAAATCTTTGTTTTTGATGTCATTTATTACAATTTATACAACAGCGCGCTAAACAGCAGCGCGCAGCAGCAACCTGCAGCGCGCTAAACAACAACTGATTTTGTGAGGGCTATCGCGCTCGTGGCAATTTTGAATAGTGCGCACACTCAAACGGTTCATTATTTTTTCCATGATAAAATTCGCAGAGCATTTTTGAGGTCGACTGATTCTGACAGCTGTTGTAAATAAACTAGTTGACAGATGGTGCTAAAATTTGGCTTGGTGTCAGAGGAACAATGTACCAACATAAGAAATACAAATTTTACCAATTCCTTTTACGCGGTTTATTTAAATTACAATTTCCGGTTACTTTTTTTTATATATGTATATAAAACTTTCCATAAATTTTCTTTATTTTTAACCAATTTTCTCTTTTTTATTTCAGAAAATTTGTGCTAAACAGGTAAGATTATCAACTCAGCCGAATAATGTATAAATATTATCCAAGCGTAAACCGGTGGTTATCCTTCTCTACTATCAATGAAAATATAAAAATGCAAAAACTGCTTTTATTTCCTCTTGACTCGTCGTCAACAGTAAATTTATACTCCGAAGTGTGAATTTACCAATGAAACCGACATAATCTCAATTTCGAAATTTGAGTTTTTATTTACGTTTTAAAGTTCAGCCAAACTGATCATTCTTTCTTGATATACCATATATGCACACTACCGGTACCGATATGAAAACACATCATCCTCTTAATACGTAAAACATACTTCCCAGATTTAAAAGTTCCTCCGGTACGGTCTGTTTTGCGTACAGCATATGAAAAGTCGCGCTTATCGGAAGATCTCAAGCAGTAAATCTTTAAAAAAAAGTAGTGCGACACATTTACGTGCCATTAAAGTTGACTTGTAAAGACAAAAAATAAATTACATTTTTACTTTTGTTCGGTTTCCGTTTTGGGTTTTCGTTTTAGAGTTCCTGGCACACTCTGACTTTTTACTGGCATTTGATATGTCATTTCAAGATATGTCATTTCTGCGGTATATTTTATGTATGGAAAAAGTACTGAGAATGTTCTTTGACCGTTAGCTTCATTCAGCTTGGGATAATTTAATCTAAATGAATACTCCCAACAGGACAGTGTTAAAATCAAGAGCTTATTGATTTCATGGTGCAGATTAATTTTTTTCGCTGTCGTGATTTGTGGTTTTAGGAAGAAACGAAATATCCTGTGCATAAAAAACATGTACTTTTTTGAAAACTAGAAATTTTAATAAGTTCTAAGATCTCACTAAACGAATTCAACCATATCTCAAGTGTTTTGCTCACAAACCATCCGATAAAATCTCGAATCATGATTTATGTCTTAACCATGATCAAGAATCCGGAAGGATTTATTAAATGCCACGTCATGTAAGATCAAGAAGCAACAGGTTTTCGTCCCATTAGCTACTGCATCTAAATCTGATCGCAGCTCATTACTTTAATTCCATCGAATAGCACTTTCAGTCATTAATTGAAATATTTCCCATAAAAACAGCATCTCTTCTGCACATTCTCTGCTAATCGTTTCGGCAATCTTCCGATTCCATCGCATTCCCAACAACAACAACCTTCAGTTCAATGAGGCTCTGCTGGCAGTGTGATTAGTTCTCGATTGCGCGTTATTACCGGATATGCATAAAACTGCATATAAAACGTCGATACGATCGCAATGTTGCATCGTCTTGCTGCTCGTCGTCATCGTCGCCGTGTAGATCTTCGATAATTTACGACATCTTATAAAAACGTAGTAATACTTCATTAAAACATACTTAAAAATGAATCATTGAGGGTTCCCAGTACCGTGCAACTGCCATGTTCACCTAATATAATGTAAATTATTGCATTGACGCCCACGTTACATGTTTGATTGTTGGCTGAGCGTGCGGACGCGATGCAAGCTGTTCCTGAAGACATATTTTGCTCTTCAACTACTTGTAGGTATAGATACTCGCATAGTTACATGTTCCTCTGCATATGCCTGTACCAATATACTTCTGCATTTGCATGGTAAGTCTCCGTGAGCGCCTTTTCATTTGAATGTTTGACCGTAATTGGATAGAAATCTATATGTTGTGGTGCTGTTCATGTGACGAATTCGGAATGTTGAATCAGGTGTTATAATTGCTTGAAGTTTAGATTTGACTTTTGTTGTCGATATCTACTCCGTGCGAAATGGTTGCTTATATACCCGAAATCAAATGGAAACCGTTGCTTGGAACGGTTTTGATTTTAACCCAAAGTGCGAAAGGGCTTGAGTCGGTTGAGATAAAGCCTTACTCCTGCCAAGATAAGAATTGGTGTTATTGTATTAAATATGTACTGCATTAAGGGGAGATATACACCTAGGAGCCGGAAAAAAACGGTCATTTTTGTGCATTTTTTAAGGGGGTAGTACCGGTTAGAATGCTAAAAAAAACAGCCCAATTTTCAATATTTTCTTTGCATCTCCTTTATTTTGGAAATTTTTTAAAATTTGCATGGGTAAAATATACGATTTGAATATAACAAAAAAAAATATTTTTGTATTTTTTTCATTTTTCTACTTATTTATTTATACACCGAAGTTGACGTCTCGAAAAATGTTTCGTCATACTGCGGACAGATAATGTCCGGAAAGAAGAATCTGAAACAAAAAAAAACCAAACCGCATTTTAAAGAGGAATGTTTCTTACGTGGTAATCTAGCACAATATTTTTAAAAAAATTATCAAAAAAAAAATGGCGGTTGTTTGAACATTTTTTTCGAAAAATCGTCTTTTTTTCACTTTTTTTCGCTATCCAAATTTTTTTGGGCTAATTTTTGGCCTATATTAGATTACCACACAAGATGCTTGAATAAAGTAGTGCACCAAATTTGACTTAAATCGGTTCGGCCAATCCGGAGAATAAGTGTGCGCAGTTTGAAAAAACGTCATTTCCAGAAAAACGCGTTTAAAGATTTTTTCCCATTTATTTATTGAATATTATTCAAAAAATATGTTTTTATCACCTACAATTGCCCCGTCTGCAATCCCTGGACCATACATAAGTATTTTTAAGTCCATATAAGCCAGTTGCTCTTGCAGTTGGGCAATTTTTTTTGGCCAAACGCGCTTCCTTCGCCGCTTTTTCTGCCTTCATCTTTGTTTTTCGCAGTAATTAGAAGCAGCGGTCTGCCGTAAACTGCCGTAACTTCTTTATTTTTGGGAATATCTTAATACAATTTTGAGACGTGATTTCGGAAGGTATAATAAATTGAAAAATGCAAAAAACAAAAAACTGTTTTTTTCCAAATTATAACTGGTACTACCCCTTTAAAGGAAAACTATTTGAAATATCGGATTGGGAGTTTGACTATCTAAAAGTATACACATTCAAAAGTATGCTTAATTTTCTTTATTTGAAAATATAAAAAATATACAAGGATATTGTATGATCCTGGGAGCGCCGTAAAAAAACCAGCGTTAACGGTACCCACTGGCATTTCTTCAAAAATCATCTGAAAAAAAAATCGAAAAATTTTATTAAATAAGATTCTATAATCTAGAACTTGTCATAGCCGATTTTGAAAACAAAAAATGGCGGACGTTTGAATATGAATAGTGATTTTTGGACCAAAAATTAGATATTATTTTCCCAATAAAACAAAAACTAAGTAACGAAAAAAAAATCCTATGACAAGTACTAGATTATGCTATATGGAATAATAACAAAAAGAATCAATTAATTGGTTTTCTAGAAATTTTGGGTACCGATTTGAAAACGTGTTTTTAAGAAAAACGCGTTTGAAAATTTAGGACTGAATAAATCATTAAATTTGTCAACTTACATGGAAAATACCAGGCCCATAGTGTAAGTCTTCTACGGTCTGCGGAATATTCATAGCTTCTAAATTGTGTTGTTGACGCCGTATTCAACCTTCTTTCGTCTGTTCTTGCGCTTGCAGCTCGGCTTTCGCAATGCGAGTTTCGTCTTCTTGCGATGCGTACAAGTGCGCTCCCGATCCGACCGATATTCTTAACACATTCATGACTTCCAACAATGAGATGAAACCATTGTTGAATGTACATGTTGCAAGATATACTGCAATGTTAACGATTTTGGCCCCGCTGTTCATCGTTTTTGGAGCTACAATCCAAATAAGTTGGTTGAAGCTCCCTTTGCAGTTTTGGGTATATCCACCAACACAGCGTTCCAACAATTTTTCATTGCTGAGGTCTTCGTATACTGGTTTTATGGCATCTAACACTATTTTTGGCAATGCTCAATAATTGTGACGAAAATTTCCCAGTTATTCTTTAGTCTTCGCTTGTTGCCACTGGCACCACGATTCGGGGCCTTATTTCATCCTTGGAAACACAGTTTCTGCGAATAGCTAAACCATAGTAAATGCTCAGTTTATCTATAAACTTTGCCGTCAATTTGTTTTTGCTGTCAATTCCAGGGCTTTTTTCTTGCATTCGTGAAGACGAATTCCCATTCGCTTTTGAACGTGTCCCGCGCATTCTTTTTTGTAATTTCAATCTCATTACCATAAGGTTTCGCATTCAATAATACCGTGTTCGTCTTAGAGTCGCTATCCCCGGCGTATTTAGTGCACACAACTTCATATTTTTCGACAGATTGTGAAAACAATTCTTTCATGGCGTCTACTTCCACTTTACCTGCCTATCCGTCATGATTGACCTGGCAATTTCCATCGTGATTCGATATCCATTCCTTATATTGCTCAGTATTTTTGTGTTTATTCCGATAGTTACATTTAGCAAGATTTTACAAGAAAATCAACAAATTTTCCTGTAAACTGTCCAATGAGAACCGCAACTCCGTACAATGAGGTTAAACCACGTTTTCGCAACGTACCATCTCCAGAAACGGTTAGTTTTGTTATACCACCACTCGAATTTTTTTGAGTTATTTCCTGTTGTTCTTCTTTTAACACCAATTAAACAATACTTGAAGCAGCATAATGAATGTTATTAACTATCATATCATACGTTGCAAAACACGTTAAACTCTCTCGGCTACAGAAATATTAACTTGGTGTTTTCACCAGATATTTTTGAGACCTGAATCTTCAAGAAAATGCAATAAAAAATGTATCGGGTTTTTTGACCATTCTAGGTGTATATCTCTCCTTAAATCTGAACTGAAATGTAAATAGGCAGGTTAAATGTACAGTGGGTAGCTTTAGTATTGGGTCAACACGCCTTCTGTCAGTTTCAAAAAAAAAACTTGGTGCCAAAAAGAAAAAAAAAAGCCATAACGTTTTCATGCAAAATTGTAAATTGAATAAAGCACTATAAAATTAACACGTTTGTCTTTGATGTAAATAAATTTAGGATTCGAAAAATGAATTTAAAGTAAACAATTGATAAAATTAATTTAATCGTAACATTTAGTAGGTTGTACATGCAAGATTCAAAGAGTCAAAAATCCAAAGAACGAAATTTGAATCGCGTAGATTACCACACCGGATCGAAACAGAGAGAGATTGAAATAAGATCGAAATGACAAGCAACATAACTTAAAATCTTAAGTCCTATTCCTGCAGTTGCGAAGTGCATAGAAAATGTGAAATTTTTGTGTTACTGGAATAATTGCAAGAAATTTCTAACATTAAGGGAATTAAGGGCTGATTTCTGTCTACAAATATTTCACATAATCCCTTTAAAAGTAAATCCTGCAAAAGCTCTTTTGCTGTCACTTTAAATTTCCCTTCTGCTCCGGTATCCTTTTCTTCATGTTTTTGGAATTCAAAATCCATAATATTATTTGTTCCTCGAAAAACTTTTTTATGCAAGTCCTCTTGCATGGTTTTGAAAATTACTCCCAATTTATGTAAGCTTCAGATAACACTGCATTCAATTTTTCAATTACTCGATCTGCATTTTCATAACAAATTTCGATTCGATCTAGGTTCATTAGTTGGTCGGATCGAACTGATCTCATTTCAATCCGACCTGCGTCTGTTTGTTTAATTGAATCTGAATTCAAGCTGGATTAAACCTATTCAGTCAACTTTCTTAAATTATTGTATAGTAGTAATAAAATTAGCATTTCGTTTGCGAGCTTTTCGGTTGCAGCGTATTACGTAGCCACGCCGGCAGATTAAGTTTTTGTGTATCCTTATTCAATTTGAGTCCATTTTTTTCTATTCGGTCCTTTAACGTCATGTGGATTCAACGATCAAGTTCATCCAGTCGCCGAGATCTAATGTCATCATCAATCATCAAATCTGTTCGATCCTTTTTGCTATGTACGCTATAGATCCTGTTTGTCAAATTCGTTCAAGCTAAAAACTGGTGTTCCTCAAGGCTCCATGCTAGGTGCTTTGCTCTTTTAGTTCTATGTCAACGATTTTTTGTTTCTCCTCATTGGGAAATGTCTCTTCTTCGCTGATCGTCTTAAACTATTTATGGAAATACCTTCAAAGCAGCGAATCAGGACATATCGATGATCGGTGGCCTACCAAATACTATTTTTCTTCCTGTTAGTAGTATATCAGTCAAGGAAACATCCTTTATCGTTTCATTTCATTATAAAATTATTATATGGACTATACCTAATTCACGCTTTATTTAATTACTTTCATTTTGAATATTTGCATTTACAGACTTCTTTGCCCATTTTGCATTAGCTGCGTTTGAGTTAAAATTATTTAAGATTTGGCCTCCTTAGCTCTGAGAAAATCTTCTACCTTTACTGTCGATCCAGTCGATCAACTATAATATAAAGAGTATTTTTTAGAGCCACTTTGTGGCCTGCATTGCCGTCTTGTTAAAAATTAACAAATTCGGGATTGGTGTGGCATCGCTTTGTTCCGGTTGCCACTGACAGTAACGCGGTTGCCGTGTTCATCTTTGAAGAAGTATGGCCCTATGATGCCATCAGCATGCAGTGCGCTTCCTACAATGCAATTTTGTGGATGCAACGATGTCTCCATGACTTGACAGAGATTTTTCTCACTTCGGATGCGACAATTTTGCTAATTGACGTAGTCATCGAGAAAGAAATCAGCCTAGCTGCTGAAAAAATTTTTTCATTGATTTTGTTCCATTCTCCGAACATGCAGCGAATTCGATTTTTTTTTCGGCTTTAATTCTTGCACCAATTGGATCTTGTAAGCTTTTAGACCGAGATCCTTGCGCGAAATTTTCGACAAAGTGATCGCACAAACCCCAACTTCTTGCGCACGCCCGCGAATTGATAAATCTGGATTGTCAGCAACAATGGCTACCGCGGCTGAGATATTTTCTTGGAAACGCACTGTTCTCAATCTTGTCGTTGTCCTACGGTTCAATAACGTGAAGTGATTGCGAAAATTTGCAATCATATGACGAATAGCACGTGCTGATGGACGATTATGCGGTCCATAAAACTGACGAAGCGATCTTTGAGTTTGCACAACTGAACACTGATTTCGGAAATAAATTTCCACGATTTGTAGACGCTGTTGCGATGTTAATCTGTCCATGACAATTTTTCAGACCTTACTGAGTAAAAATGACAGTAACATTGACAGCTGTTATCAGCTCATTTGACAGCGTTGAGTTTCAAAATGCGGCACCTGTAATGAAAACACCCTTTATTTCACCGAACGCCTTTGAATCACTGAAATTCATTCTGAACTGCAGCGATAACTTGATAGTCTCTGAGTTATTCTGAGCCGTTAACACTTTCCTTGAATGCCATCAAATAATAAAAGAATGTTTTATTGGAAGATTTTCAGGTTATTTGAGAAATCAATTTCAAATATACATACATAACCTTTGCTAAATGAAATAACATTGACGTACGAACATAAATGTAATTTAAGCTGTATTTTAAGTCACAGCCGACTCATATCATTGAAGCATCAAAATTTTCATACCATTGCCATAATCTATTGATAACATGGATACCATCCACACTTTCCGTTACGCAATGCCCATAATTCCCCCAAAGCAATTCACCTAAAATGAAAGTAATTAAAAATACATATCGCACTGCATACACTACCATCACTCCTGAGCAAGCAACAACTGGCGAAAGCCATCAAATGACGCCAACAGACGCCACTAAACAATGTTGCACATTCCACAGGCGTAGATAAAAGCTTGCCGCACGCCAGCACAGCTTATTCCAAACCCACTTTCATATTATTTTTATAAGCTCGCAAATAAACAACAGAATCAAATTGCTATTTGAAGTTGATTCGCTTTAGTTAGCCAGCCGCAGTCTCAGCCAGCTCCGAATTCCAACCGGTAGTAGGAAGACAAGACAGGAAAGAGTTGAGTTGGTGAGGGCCTCGAGAGAAGCCATAAAAATGCATACACCATCCACAACATAACCCTCCTGGTCCGGCGCACAGCGCACAGGTGAATTCGAACGGCAGCGTGCAGTACACGTGCTTGACTGGGTCGAACGGCGAAAATTCCCCGTCCGCCACATCACATCACAACAAACACATAACAAATTGGAAAAACAAGGTGTTTGTTGTGCCGATCAGATGCAGACTTGGGAGGGATGGGGTGACGGAACGGCAATGGATAGATAGGTAGACGGCGCGAAATGAATATTGCAAAGAGGCAAAGGGGTGCGAGCGGCAGCATGATAATTTCTTTGGCGCCGTGCAATTATCTCGGGGTCGCAGTCGCCTCATAAATCGCGTTGAGTGAGTAGAGGAACGGAACGGTGGAGCTCCATTCGTAATTGCTGTCCGTTGTTGATCCGTTGATTTTCCGTTGCGCTGCTTCACCGTCACGATGTACGTTTCTGACTCATCGACTTTGTCGGCCCGTGTTATTTTCGCACTTTGGAGACACGGAGGAAATGTCGATTGGATTGGCGAGCTGATGATACCATGTCATATCTGAGTCCGTTACAAAGTACTGAATATGGAAGCGATTACGGCGGCAGATGGAGAAAAGAATTGATTGGAAACTATGCACTACAAGTAGTCATTAATGTGGCCGGAATGTTTTTGAATTTAAGTCGATTTGCAACCTGATGTGATCTTGATGGTATGAGCAAAACATTAGATACTTAAAAATGTAGGTTGAAATAATTTGTTTGTGTTCCTGCGGACAGAAGTGAAATTTTTGTGGTATTTTATCGATTTTCAACAATGAAATATTGAAATGACTGGATTATTTCCGGTGAACTTATTTTTTTGTTGTTGAAATTTGATACTGGGCATCATCTTGTCGTCAAAGGTCAAGGCAGATAGCTAGCAGGCCTCAAACACTTACTAATCCTGAAATACACATTTGCTTCACGTGTCATCTATGCAAAGAAGATAAAATTTCGAAGTTTTTAAAAAATTTACACTTGAATTCAAAGAATGGATGTAGGCTGAACAGCTCAGGCCAATCTACTTCCGGTTAAGGTTGCAGTGTCAACTGCTAAATCTTTGCTGCTTCTCTTGCAGACCATTTAATTTAAGCCTTATCATGGTTTGGGATTTGCAGTTTATTCGTTAATTCATTTGCTTTTTGCATTCATAAGATACTTGAATAAGATAAGTTCATTTGCATTAATAAGGTACTTGATTTGATTTGACTTTGATTTAAATTTCTTATTTTCCAAATTAAACTTCATACGTATACTTACTCGAGTCATAATTACTGGCACAGAACTAATTGCGCTCGTTGAGGGTGAAGTATTGAACGCATTCATGCTATTTTGGCTACTATGACTCTTATCTTCATGTATTAATGCTATTAGTGAGCAGCTAGAACATCTTAGGCCGCACAAGGTGGAAGAACCTCGTATAGAATATAGCGTTGATTATATCCGTCAAGGCCTCCAGTGGGTTGTCGGGAAGGTATTTTAGCCATTCATTACCAATAGAGTCTGGCCCAGGTAATTTCCACTCTGCTAACCCATTTACTAGTTGCTTGATCTCTTCGAAGTCAGTTGGTCTGAATCGAAACAAACACAGATATGAAAGAAAATGGATACGAAATGGCTATCCGTGTACCCATACGTGAGTGTGCTTTTTTTAATACACGCACAACAATGCTCTCTCACAAAAATTCCGCTCAGTGCGCCTTTTTCAACCGCACTCAAAACCGAAAAGCCTTAATGCTGTGTCTTATTTTCGAAAAAATGTAAGGAACACCAGATCGATGTAAAAGCGCGCAACGGGCAACACGGAAAGAAACGTCAATGTTAGTTTGATTTGTGTCGGGGACTGAGAACATTGACTTTCAGTCAAAATTGATCAAAGAAAATTTGGAAATTTTTGGGGTGTTCGGTGGAAACGTACATCAACGTTTGTGCACGATAATTTGTGTCGGTTTCGCGAATAAGCTAGCGGTTAAAAATTATAAAATAGTGCGATAATGAAGTGCCGCGTTCCAGGCTGCAAAAGTAGCTACCGAAGTGCTTCACAGGGAATATTGTATTTCGGGTAAGTAAAATTGACCTTTGGAATCAATTTCGTTTTGTTTTTGTGTGAAATCATAATTAATTCATTCACACAAAGCTTTTTAATCTCCACTCGCCGGTTGCGTGGAAAGAAATTTCAAACGACGTTCAAAATGGCGATCTCTCGTGGTTTTTCCCGTATGAACTGTGTAGGGCACACACCAGTACCTCATTCTCACACCAGTAAGCAAAAAGTCGAAAATTGCCACATTTCTCTCGGTCGATTTCTAATCTCAAAAGAGAGAGATATAAGGAAATGAAAATGGCAGTGTGAGAGAAGTAAAGTAATTTGCCTGAGGTTGAGCGTTGGCAGCAGGGCTGTGGAGTCGGAGTCGCGTTCGACTCCGACTCCGCTTTAAACATACAGGGGCGCGACTCCGACTCCACAGCCCTGGTTGGCAGTAGTGAGGGAATTTGAAATTCACTTGCTCCGCGAATAGAAAGATAAAGTGAGATAGAGAAAGAGATGGATAGAGAAAGATAGTAGGCCATGTGTTCGCGAATATGACAAGTAGTAACTCAGTAACAACTAAAAGCTCGTAGAACTAAGGTATCGGGGAAACCAAGGGGAATATCTTAGGTAACAATTCTTTCGATTTGTATTAATTGTATTATTTATAGATTTTACCTTTGTAGTAAAATTGCTTCACTAAATTTCCTTTATGTATACGCTTGTTTCAATTCCTTAGATCTCTCTGTTCTGAGTTTCTAATCCATTCTCTCTTATATCTGTGGAGACAAAATACAAAAAGACAAAGTTGAAGACACGTTTCCAAATGTATAAATTGCATTGAGAATTTTTTTAAGCATGATGGTAACTAACTGCAGTAGGAAAAGCACCTTCTTAAAATAGAAAAGAATAAAAGGTGAATTATGAAGTACAACGCTTGAAGAAAGACTGACCAGTTTGGTTGACCAGATGTCCATAGAATGTGATGTGCTCTAAGAGATAAACTTTGAAGATGTGATTAATGATTTTGCTTGTTTAAAATCTAGCATCGACTTTTAATTACTAGCCTGCGTATTATGGTTGAAGAGTTAGTTTTCCGGTTTATACTTACCTATTGATTTAAGGTGACTTTCATAAATAAAAATAACAGATAAATATATTTAGAATTTAGCTTAATTGCTCCTGTTCTATTCTATTAATTGTTGTTAATAACCCTCTGTCTGAGGGGCCACATTTTTCGTAAAGTGCCCAGGACCCCAAATTGATCTAAGACGGCTCTGCAGAAGCGGAGGATTTTTCTTTCGAATATCTCCGCTTCGGCCATGACAGTCTTTGAACAGGTAATCCAAGGTGGGGAAGCATAATTCAGGATAGGCCGGATCAGGGTTTGATAGCAAATGGATTAAGCTTTAGTGGTCATATCCATCTTTTTGGCGAAAAGATGTCTGATGCGTTGAAATGCGAATTTTGCAGCTTTGATTTTACGCCGCACGTATGGATTAAATTTTAAAATTTCGTGAAAATCAACACCGAGGTACTTTAGAGATGAGCTAGCTAGGACTAATCTTAGAAGATCCGAGCCAGACAGCGAGTTTTTTTGTCTTGCTGTGAATAGTTTGCGATCCCCGATACTTAGCAGGATTGCGAAATACACTAAGCTGTGTCTTACTGTTATTTGGTTTGATGCCCCATTCGTCAAAGTAAAGACTGAATTCTGCCAAGTAGTATTCCAAGCTCCTTACTGCTTTGAACGGATCTTGGCTCGGCGCGAATACGAGCGTGTCATAGGCATATTGAAGAATTTTTACTTGAGGTTGGCCCATTTAAATGGGAAGATCAGCGGTGAATATGGTATAAAGAATGGGTCCACTGATAGAACCTTGTGGCACTCCTGACGTCACAGGTCCTTTGGAAGAATCTGCTCCATTAACGCTGACATAGTTGTACCGAACGGCAACACCGTTCGATGGAACGACAACGACGACGACGATGGCGGACGTGACAAGATGGGAAGTCAGTCTCGAGCAAGTCCCCGACAAGCCAAAACGGTTGCCAATTGGGTCCAATACGGAGCGAGCGATGGTGCAAGAGCGAAGTGGTGCAAGTCGCGTATAACAAGAGCAGTGCAATGTAAACTAAAGGTGCAATGTATTACAGAACAAATAGTGCAATAAAGGCGCGGCGGTAAACCGCCTATAGTGTGTTTTTATTTCCCCCTGCCGAGTGCGCACGAATGTGCCACCTTCGGCCCCATATTATACAATAGTATTGCCTGTTGGTAAGAAAGCTCGCTGCGAGTCTTATCACCTCTTCCGGCAATCCAAACTTGATCAACTTAAGCATAAGACCTTCGTGCCATACCGAATCGAAAGCCTTCTCGATATCTAAAGCACACACTACTATTGGAATGTTTTGCTCCTTCAAGTGAGATACGATTTGATCGTGCAGGTATGAGATGGCGTGCTGCGTTCCGTGCCTGCGTCCAGGGGCGGATTTGGCACTAGGCCCGGTAGGCCCGGGCCTAGGGCGGCAAATTTCAGGGGCGGCAAATTTTCGATTTTTTTTGGGGCGGCAGTTTTTTTCTGTCGTATATGTATATATATCTAAGTTGAATGAGCCTAACACCTCAAACCAAC
Organism: Nemotelus nigrinus; assembly: GCA_947369275.1. Classification (NCBI taxonomy): domain Eukaryota; kingdom Metazoa; phylum Arthropoda; class Insecta; order Diptera; family Stratiomyidae; genus Nemotelus; species Nemotelus nigrinus. Next base: position 55,703,419 of record OX376372.1, read on the forward strand.
CGAATTCTCTATTAAATCAATGCACACGAAAATTCACCTCTGATGGTTTTTTTTCGGACATTAAAACGTTTGACTTATAATAAATATCGAAATGCGATCACGGTAAAGGACCAAGAAAACTCAAAAATACCTTAAAAGTACCTAAAAAGTATCTGAAAATTCCTAAAAAGAGCCTAAAAAGACATAAAAAGATCCTGAAAAGAACCCAAAAAAATGCCTCTTCAATTTAGGAAAAGCTTATCAGAGGTAAATATTTGTGTGCATTGATTTTTCAGAAATTTTTTTTTTTATTATTATAGTGCAGGGTATATCAACAACATACGAATCTCTTTATTTTTGACGTGTTTTTTAAATTGTACTTCATTACTGTAATTAAATTCTATAAAAAAATTCCTATAAAATGAAATCTAGAACATCGTAGGTCGAAAAATTACGGGTTCATCCTTGACTAATAACATATCGAACATTAATTTACAGTAGTCGAGTACATAATTGATCTCCAGTCAAGTGCGGAAGCAAACTTTGAACGGAATAGTAAACTTACTTATAAAAATATGAGCGAAGACGCTGGAATTATATGCGATGTAAAGGTGTATATGGTTTTGGACTATTAAAAATGGTTATTACTGGATTCCTTTTTTAGGTACTTTTAGGTTCTTTACCGTGTGTGAATTTTAATAATTATTTGTGTGGCAAGGGCGCAATAATAAGAAATTTTTACGAACGAACGGTGCCGGTTTTGCTCCGATATTCTTTTTCTGTGAGCTCGGGCGCAACGAAAAACAGCAAAGTACTCTAGGGAATTGAAAAAAATCGCGCATTGTTACATATAATATAATTCACGAAAAGGGCGGCAAATATTTCTGAGGCCTAGGGCGGCGAAATGGTCAAATCCGCCCCTGCCTGCGTCTAAAGCCAAATTAGTGTTCAGGAATCATGCGCTCACAATGTTCTTTTATCTTTTCCACCCAATTTCTCTCAAAAATCTTCCCCGGATTAGGGAGCAAAGAAATTGGGCGAAAATTGCTGGCCGCTTTACTTTTGTCCATCTTATGGATGGGAAAAATCTTGGCTACTTTCCATGAGGCGTATTTATATTGAAAAAGGATTTATAGTTAAAAATGTTCTTTACTCTCCAGTATCATATGACATGTGCAATTTATTTTTCTCATTAAAACATTTTCCGATTCTCTTAACAACTATGTGCTCAAAATATCCCCTTATTCTATTTCAAATTTCAATCCATGTCGCTATTATGTTCGTTCATTTTTTATCTTATTATTTATTTGCCTATTATTACGTGCTAAAACATTTAAATGACATAAAAGTGCACGTGATTGCCGTGTTGATTGGCTTTATCTTATCACGTGTAGGCATACGAACCGTTGTTTTACGTAAAGTGCACTGCTCTACTATCTTGGATATCTACTTAAAATGCAATTCTAAACCTTTCCATCAAATGATCAATTTTCAATATGCTCGCGTGCTAAACTCGAGTTGTGAGCACGCTCTCAACACTAATTGCATAGGTAACGCTTGGGTGCCAATGATAGCGACAAATATGCAGATACAATGCCCCATAAGCGTTAACTCACCAAAACAGTCAGATAAACATCAAGTCATGTGACTAGTAACAAACTGACAGAATGACTTTTACATTTTTCACGCGGTTACAGTCGCAGTCAGACAACTGACCTAATTAATTGTGGAATTTTCCGCGGGGGAAATGTCGATGATTTTCTGGAGATATTCTTCTCATCACTAAACGGAAAACTCGCTGCTCTGCTACTCTGCTGTAGTTGGTGCTTGTCTCCTGTTCGCCGCAGTACAGTATTGGAGCAGCGCGAAGCATAAGATAAAGATACTCGATATTGACGCCACCACCGTCATCATCGCACCGTTCGCCTGAATTGCGTCACATGTCGCGAAAAACACGATTGTAATGCGGTCTCGACCGAGATTGAATGGTCCCGCGTGCCTATCGAGTTCACGTACGAAAAGATAAATAGACGTGGTGAAATCCATGTGTAATGTGACGCCAGCAGCGGTTTAATTCCACCACAACACACGAATAGTAGAGCGGCTGTGGCTAGTGGCGGTTGGATTGAAGCTGAGTGCGAAGGCAGGGGCATGTCCTTAAATTTTAATAATTACAAATTATATATTCTGGATAAATCCCGAATTGCCGTCTTCGAGATTGTCTCGCATTCGAAAGATTCTTGTATGTTTTACGTAAATCGCTTCTTATCTTTGAGCAGCGCTTATGTTCCTCGTGGAGAAAACGAGTACTTGAAACTTTGCTCTGTGTTTTTAAATCGAAGATGATATTTTAACGCTGATTGAAAGACTTGGAAAGCTAACTTTTAACCGGATGCTGGAAAGTGGAAGAACTGTCAACTTTGGCACATGTCTCCTGTATGTTATCCGTGCCATCCATTCATGAGTAGCTTATTTGGATCTTACGCGTATCGTATCGCTCGTTGGCGGCACGGCAATTATTCGTTGGCGTCATCGTCAGAAATCGTCGTCGGATCGCCTGTTCATCGCGTCCATATCGTGTTGTTATTGATTTAATTGTTGTTCTTGCTGTTGTTGTTGTTGGTGGTGGTGTTGCGGTTGCTGTTGTTGGCGCGATAATCGTCACGACCGCGAACGTCATCTTCGCAGTGGTGGCGGACGAGGCGATATGAGCTCGTTGGAGCATAGAGTACGCCACACAACACAATATACCAACATAATGTGGTGTGGAGCTGGCGGAGGGAGCTTGGGGCGCCACGAACAAATGAACGAGCGATCCAAGTCCAAGTCTCGCGCTCTCGGCACACATATGTATGAATTATAGTGATTTTGACTCGAGGCCGCATCGGCTCGGTGCGGCGGCTGTGTTGTTTTGAATATTGGCCGGCGGCGTCAGTGATAGAGTGCGACGCGGTACAGTAGGGCGGTTCGTAAGCCCGCCCCCATCTGTAAATTTGAAATTCGCGTGATTTTATTGCTGTCCGCGGCACTAGACAATGCACCCGATTGTCCACGTCGCGTAGTTTTCACAACCATATTTACTATTGCAACACAAAGTGTCGTGAACTCTTTACGCCTGCAGGTGCTCATTCACTGTGGACTTCTCCATGTGCTTCGGTTGTTTTTTTTGCGAAAAAAGGTTTCTCCTGTTCGTTACTCATTCATTATTTGAAATATTACGGGTAGCGTAGATCCCTGTTGACTCATTGATAATATAGTGAACGCGTATCCAACGAGTCAGCCAGTGAGTGTGTTTCATTGCGGGATCTGAACTGGGAAGATTAGTAATTCGGCTGTCCCAGTCAGGGTCATACTCCCGTCCCTATTCTGTCCATGATTGTTCGTCACCACCGCGAATGCAAAATAGTGAGTGCTCTGGGAATGAATAAGATTGTGTCCGAAGCGTGCACTTAGGCAGTTTTGTGAAATATTACTCAGGTGTTTGCTAGCTAGTGTTTGCCATTTCGTTCGTACTCAGTTCTCATGTGCAGCATCCTTTATTCAAGTGCCATAATTATCAAGGTGCCTCAAGTCTAGTGAATCAATTACTAATACCTTCAATATCATATCGCGAATTAGCGACGTAGTTTCGAATAATATCTAGATTTGCGTCGGCTCTTGTGAAATCCCGAGTGTTATTTGGATCACTGTTTGCCACCGGTACACGCCATCATAATTTATTGCAGCCGTTTGTGGAATATTAAATCTAATGGGAGTATTTGCTCGTTTCAGGCATTCTTCATTATCATCATCAACATCTGAGAAGGTATGTATTATGTATGAAAAGTATGAGTGAATTTACGGTGATGCGATACAAAGTAGTTGATTAAGATTTTTCTGTTTGTTCGCGAATGGAACGGAACGAATAGATAGATGGATGCTACAATGATGCTTGTTGACACGCATTTCCCGAGATAAAGTGCACTGCACGATTGTAAGCAATTTACCACGTCGGAGATTTTATTCACATTCATAGGTCCAACATAGAAACTGATTCGAAATCACTATTTACAAAGTAATAGAAAGAACACAGGTCGTCAGCTTATGCCGGGTTTCCACCAAAGAGACAAAACAAGAAACACGGACAAAAAATGTTTTTCTGAACAAAAACACGAATGTTTTGTAAAAATTGAACAGTTTCGAGAACATTTTTGTCTCTGAAAACTGTTTTAGTAAACAAAACACCTTCCCAACGCGAGTCGGTAAGATCAAAGGAAAACATGTTTTGTTCGCAATTTTTGTGTCTATTTGGTTGAAACATGCATTTGTTTTCTGCGAGAACACTCAGTATATCGATTAATGTACCTTGGTTTTTAAATTTGTTTTAAATTTGGTGTTAAATTTGTATTCCTGTGTATTTCATATTTGTAAACTGAAGAATTTTTCATGTTTGTGTAAACTGTTATAATGAGCTCAAAAAAAGTAGTCACGATGATCTCATTTCTCCATTTAAGCCCACGCCGTCAGTAGATAAATCTTCCAATATATCTTCCGTGCTATAATCAACTCTCCTTTTTAATTGAGAATTGGCCCAATATCTCGGTTTTTTTCTTTTTTAATATCATTTATAAAAAAAATCACAGTTAGTTATAAAATCACCGTCTTCAGACATTTCTCGGACACAGGATAAACAGAACTGAAAACAAAACCTGTCTGTTCAGTTGAAACAGTCTGTTTACAAAAAACAGAACTGTTTTCAAAAAACAAAACAAGTATTTTGTTTTGTTTTTTGAAAACAAAACTGTTTTTCAAATTGTCTCTTTGGTGGAAACCCGGCATTAGAGACGTTTAGAACATCTTAAACTTTTCATGTATTAACTATCGAACTTGACGCGTAATGCTGCTTTTGTTGCTGTTGTTGTTGGGAATGAAGTGTGGATGAAAAAGTACAAACATGAAATTAGACTGTCATTATTCCGAGAAAAACAGCTTCGGTTATGCGAATCATTGAAGAAGTTGGAAGGCTGAGCTGCGTATGTTGATTGTCGAGCTTTTGTTTGTGCTTGTTTGATGAATGACTAAATGTTTTCTGTAGTGTATATTGTACTGCTTATACGCCTTGTTTAGCTGGGATTCACGTGGTAGGCTCTAGACCGCCCAATCTACATATGTATGTCAGTAGAATTATACGTATGGATGTACCTATATGAGAAAATATAGTGTTTCGTATGTCTGGTACTGTACCTAGTGTTTACGTTAATTTCATGGTCTCCGCTGGTTTCATCGGGCAAGGGCGATAAATAATTTTACGTTTGTTTTATTTTCATTCTCTCCTGAATTACACTCATTTCGAACGAAACCTCTTAAAATTGAACTTCTGTTGAACGATATCGATGCCCATACCGCTAGTGGTTCCGACGGTATTCCAAATATCCTGACTAAATCTCTTTCATCATCTCTGTGCGTCCCTCTTTCTATCTTGTTCAGCTTAAGTATATCTTCTGGCTCTTTTCCTTCTCGCTGACAAATTACCAACATCTTTCCTATACATAAAACCGGTGATCGTACATGCATCTCAAACTACCGTCCCATTTCCCTTCTTCCTTGCTTTAGTAAGATCCTTGAAAAAGTGGTTTACAAGCGAGTCTACTCCGTTATCCAGCCTACTCTCGCTCATGAGCAGCATGGTTTTGTCAAAGGTAAATCCACTTTAACCAACCTTCTTTCCTTCACACACACGGTCGCATCCGCTTTTGATCATCAAAAGCGGGTTGATGTACTTTATACTGACTTTTCCAAAGCCTTTGACTCCGTCAGCCATAGCCTCCTTCTACAAAAGCTAAGGTACGATGGCATTGCTGGTCCTCTTCTTTCCTGGTTTAACTCTTACATCCTCGACCGTACCAGTATTGTAACTGTTAATTCCTCCTCTTCAATTCCTTTTTATCCTGCATCAGGTGTTCCGCAGGGATCTATCCTTGGTCCTCTTCTCTTTCTTTTGTTCATAAACGATCTCCCTCCTTTAATCCATTCTTCTTGTCTTTTGTATGCCGACGATTTCAAGATGTTTCGAGTGATTGAGTCACAAGATGACTATATGATTTTACAAAACGATCTCAACAGCCTATAGACTTGGTGCGCTTCCAATGCTCTCACTTTGTGAGTCAAAATGTCTTTCTCTTTGAAAATTTCATCTACTCTGTTTGTGGCTATCCTCTTAATGTCGATAATTTTAGAGATCTTGGCATAATATTTGATCCTAAGCTCAAATTTGATAAGCATATTTCTTATATTACTGCCAGGGCCTCTAAATTATCCGGTTTTATTATTAGATCCTCTAAAGCTTTCGTTAACATTTCCACCTGTGTAAACCTTTTCCTCTCCTTTGTACGTAGTATCCTTGAATATTGCTGTCAAGTTTGGTGTCCTCGTTTTGTCTACTTAAATACTGCGTTTGAGTCGGTTCAACGCAGATTTACTCGCACCCTGTTTTATAAATTTCAGCTTCCTTACCGTCCTTATAGTGATCGTCTGTCGTTCCTTCATCTTCCTTCCCTCGAATCACGGAGACTTTTCCTGGATGAGTGCTTACTCTTCCAATTGTTTCATAGGTTGGTTGATTCCGACATCATCAGCCAAGTTTCTGTCCGTGTTGCAGTGCATGGTACCCGCTCTTCTTTTGAGTTTAGTGTGCCATTTGCGGGCACTGATATCTTTTTTTATTCTCCACTGTTGGGATTACTCTTGCGATCTATGGTTTGGTCCTCGACCGCCGACATTATATGCCTTTAAAACATTTTTGAAAAATAATGTTTTGCTTATTACTAATTCAATGTAGTTTTTTTTTCCTTCTCTTGTTTTTCTCTATTTATCTTATTTTGAATTTATACTTTTTCACTTTGATTTTTTTTTATTATTTTTCTTTATTTTGTATCATTATCATCTCATTATTATTTTGTTCATTTTTTCATTCTTTCGTTAGTGAATTATTTGTATTTTATATTTTATATATTCAGTAATTGGATATTATCTGTTGAATAATAATAGTAAATAAATAAATAAATAAATACATCGCTCCGCAATGCATACTGGATTTGGAGAGTACAACTCGCATTCCTGGTAGGTGATGGTGTCACCCTCGAAAATAGGCTTATTCATGTGTAGACTGACAGCTCAAAGCTAAACAATAGAGTCGGGAGTGGTGTTTACTCAGATGAGCTGAATCTCAAGCTGTCCCTCTTACCGGACCACTGTAGTGTCTTTCAGGCGGAGATTCCTGCTATTTATCGAATATTCGGGGTCAATATTGGTATTTTCACAGATAGCCAAGCGGCTATTAAATCCCTTGCTGGTCTTTGTACAGTGTCCATGATTGTTGCTGAATGCCGTGCATCTCTTAGGGAGATGTCGAGACATTCGGTTGTTCAATTGATTTGGGTACCTGGACATAGGGATTTTCAGGGCAACTGTGAGGGCGATGAGCTAGCAAGGCCTGGAATCTCGCTATCGGAGGTCTCTTGCTCCTTCTCAATAGGTATCCGATATCGGTCAAATTGGCTATAAGGCAAAAATATCTGGAGGACGCTTAAAAGTCCTGGGCACAGAAAGCATCCTGTGCGATAACAAGGCAGTCCTGGGTATCCATGGATGCGCATCGCAGCAGGTAGCTCTTAGGCTGAACTCGAAGAGCTCTGCTTTGTATTGTGGGCGTTCTTAGGGGCCACTGCCTCATAGGGCGGCATGCGCAACGATTGGGCGTAGAGTTAAACGATTTCTTTCGGAGTTGTGGCTCTGAGGACGAGGAGGGATCCGTCATTCATCTCATGTGCCAGTGGCAAAGAGAAGGCTGTGCAGGCTGTGGCAAAGAGAAGGTTGGCGGCACTTGATGCGCCCTTTCTCTCAAACCTGACGGAACTATCTCTGATAAATTTAAAGGGAATAGTCCGGTTTGTCAAAGGAAGCAGATGGTTTCCTGACTTCAGTGAGTAGGAGAGAGCCACTAATTATTGTGGCATCATGACAGCGGCTACAACATCAGCCTAACCCACTAAGAGCACGTCATTCGGCATTTCAAGGTGCAAGTGACCATCATAAGCAATATTCCATGGGTGTGGCCCAAGTATGGACCCTTGTGCTTCTCCAGCTTACAGTTCTCGGATTCGTTCCATAAATCAAGTGACAATCCTTCAAGTAGTCTCGTATCTTTGCTAGCAAGTATTCATCTACCTAAAAATGTTGGTGAAGAGAATTCTATATGTCTACCCATCTAGCCGACTTAAAAGCGTTACGGACAGCCAGCGTTGCCACACTGAGAGAAATTCATGCTGAAAACAAAAAAAAACATGCTTGAAATAAACTAATTCATTCTTGACGTATACAACAAATGCTTTAGATCAAGAATGCGAATCTTCAAATAATGAATAATGCTCAAACCAAGCAAATTCACACTGTATGTTAGATATTCCACTCTCAAATACATAACTAAATAGCTCTGTATGCCCTTCATTCAAGAGTGAACATGCTACAATATAGATCATTTTAAAAAAAATGCATCATAGTTTTGAAAAAATGCTGACGTTTAGATGCGTCATTCTTAACTACAGAAATGTATCCATTGTTAAGCAAAATTTTGCTTGACATGCTAAAATTAAGAATCGTAGTTCAAATTTTAATTCAAGCAGAATAAAACTTAATTTTACAATCAAAGATTTTTCTCAGTGCAAAAACACTATGGGTCTAGCCCGATGACAAGCGACCTCTGCGAGATCTACTGCGCTGGTAACATCGCAGATGGCACTTATAGTTGAGTGGCCGCTGCGGAATACGTGTTGGTTCCAGCTCTTCGTATAGCCGCCTTTAGCCGAGGTTTCAGCAATCCTTCTAGAAGTTTCCCCGCAGTATCAAGCATGCACAGAGGTCTTTACGCTGATGATGTGGATTACGAAAGACACTCACCAGTAAACATTCTTGTTGAAGAGTGTCTCTCCACCGCTACTTTAAAAACTTCTACTGGAATATTGTCCGAGCCTGGGGCTTTTTGATTCTTTATTCTGATACTCGCGTTTCGTAGTTCTTCTTCAGTAAACAATAGGATATCTTCCTGGCGGACTGTGTGATCGTTTTCTGGTCTCACGTCGTGCGCCTGGAACAGCGAATTTACAATATTCTTTAGTACATCCGTTTCCAAGGGTGGATCGGGTCCCATGTGGCTGTGCCTACCCGATACTATTTTGTAGCTTTGGCCCCATGAGTCTCGATCCACTTCCTCACATAGAGTTTGCCACATTTGCTTTCTCCTCCGCTTTATAGCTGCTCCCAGTTTTTTGTTGTTGCCTTTTTGTGGATCGCGGCAAGTAGCAACGCTTCTGATTATCCAATAGACTGCTGTGCCCTGCACCTACACGCTAGAGCTTTTCGCTAACTCTTCAGTCAACAAATAAGCCCTCTGTTTACTCGGTAGTGGTTTTCGAAGTGACATTAATGCATCCCACGCTCACCGAATTTCGCCCATGGTGAAATTTACTATCGTACCTATTTCACCGAGGCCCATTGCTATCCCTGCTTGGCCTACCCCGATTTCATCATCAGAGCTGTTGTCAAGTAATTCCAACAGCTTCCTCTTATCCAACTTTGAAATATTCCACCCGAGTATCTTCCGTCTAGAGTTCTGAGGGGCCGCGGTTTGCTCCGACACCCAGAAGGGGATATAGTTGTGGTCATTTCCAGTGTACTCCTCCATCTCTTTCCAGTCCAAAACAAGAGTTATATCGGGAATGAACTCACCGAGGCCTGGTCTGCGGTTAGTTGATATTGAGCTCCTGTTCATCATGGCCATACTCAGCCTGGACACCATTTCCACAATTAATCTCCCCCTTGTGTTTTGAGCCGGCATCCCCCATACTCCAACGCTCTCGCATTGAAGTCAACAGCTGCTATCAGTTTGCCGGGAAGATCTCGAAGAGCGTCTTCCAATGCTTCTATCTTCCTACGAAATTCCCTTATTGGGTAATTCGGTCAAAAATAGGAGCTGACAAAGCTGGTGTCTCGGTTTGCAATCCAAACATATCCATCGTCCGAACCTCGCCGACCAACTCGGACTTTACGAGTGTCTGCAGCTTTAAATTATACTAATCAGATTGGGTGACGTAAGATTAAGTTTCGCTAAGCATTTGGGCCTAATTCCAGACAGCAAGCTCATCCAGAAGGTGAACCTGAGGGAAAGAGTGAAGAGGTGAAGTAAAGTAAAGTACCAGTACAAGTAAACTAAAAATACCAGCTATAAAAAGCTATAAAAAATCAAATTATTGACAAAAAGCTTTAAAGAAGGCCTAAAACTATCTAGCTGTGAACTCCAAAAATACTTTCTTGCCAGCCCAGTAGATCAAAGAGTTCAAGCTAAGAGTTTTCGAATAGGCGTCAAAATTTCATAAATTGAATGCGTATCGGGGTTTTTCCTTTTATTTGTGCTGTATTGTTAAAAAAAAAACTATTGAAATACCTTAAGTGCATGACTGCCAAAACATCTCAACCCAATTGTATCTAACAAGCCCAAACTAGCTGTATATCTTGAAATTCCTTAGAAGTCAATGTTCCCTATTGTTTACCGACATTACAGCCACGATCGTATGGGTACATACTACCAGTTCCGTCCGAGTCAAATGATTCTTCCCAACATAGAAATTCCAACAAAAAAAAAAGTTTTTTGCTGCCCTCTCGACTACTCTGTTTAGGCCCGAGATTATGATCGCTTAACGGATCTTGTTCGAATAAACACAAAATAACCATTACAAACGAAACATAGCTCATCTCATCGCATCGCATCTCGACGTTGTCGTAGCCGAAGTCTGTCGATTAGAACGAACAAAGCACCCCGGGGCGATTTTCAAATTTCCGATGAATGAGGCGGCAATCTAGCCCACCATAAGAGCCTTTACCTTCTCCACCCGCCCTGTGCTGGTGGCTTTTAGCAGTCTTGAAAACTGACGGAAATTCCATTGAAACTTTCTTTCATTCTTGCCCGGGCTTTGGGAATGGTTGTCTTTTTGTGTGCGGCTGGGACATTTGCGGTTGGCAAATCGAATCGAATAGCCGTTCTCGATAGCAGAGCGCGGGAATTTTCTTTCCGGAATCTAATAGACAATTTCTTGCTCCTTTCACTTCTCGAATATCTGAACGTGCACGATGTGATCGTAACGCAACCGGTTCCCATCGCAAGAAAATTCTTCTTCGCGCAAAAGCGAACGGACGCCATCGATACGAAAAGAAATTGTTACGATCTTTCGCGTAGCCCCGCGCGACTGCTAGTTCCACTCTGGAATGCCGCTTTATCAGCTCCAGAACGGCCAAGTCTAACCCACTCGATTGTTATTCATCGCAGAGCTGCCACACGCAATTGTGAGTTTCGAGTCTCGTTCCGTGGAATCTCTTGAATGAGCACAGGAAAAAACCGAAAGAATTCAGCGGTAAAACTAAGCTTGGTCAAGGGAAAGTAAAAAAGCCCTCTACAAAACGAAAGTTCTTCAAACTTCAAGCTCGGGAATGTCAATGACCAATCCCGCCGACAACTCTCCGTGTCTCGAGTGATTTCCGAAAGCCTAATAAGTAACTCTTCTGCTGGACTCAAGAATCCGGATTTTCGGAATGGCTCATAATCGTCTTGTCCGAGTCCCAGTCTCACGGCAGCGTACAAACATTCAATCGCCCATGGCCCTCTCAGCATAATTTTCGGTTTCGGCGCGCATAAAACACATTCTGTATATGCTGGGCTGTTGTATTGACGGCGAGTTAGAAGTACGTACGTTAATCTTTGCGATTATGAAGATGTGGTCGCCCGGGCAATATGTAGATACGAAAATGATGAATAGTTCTGAAAAGTCCGCATGTACAGCATCAACGGGGTCAATTCCATTTACTCGTCGAGTTATCTGGAACCTTGTTTTCTGGGGATTTTATCTTGTTTTAATCTCGCCAGCAACGGTGTTATTTATTTTGTGCATTGTACACATCTTCCGGCGAAGTAGAGGCCCCGCGAGATCTCGTTCGAGTCACTGAACTTGTGCCCTCCTGGGAACGATGTACGATGACGACGTCCAGGAATGAGGAACAGCCAGCCACCAAGCCGGGCTGCTGAATCGCTGGGCCGTTTTCAACCGCATCAACATCGTACATCATTACACGGGAACCTCAAGAAGAGTCGAATCAATGCCATGCATTCATAAGCCCCAACCAAAACAGTTGAATTGAATCGAACGCTCACTCGGTCGGCATTTAAGGAGACTTTGGAGCTAGAATCGTGGCAAGCGTTGGGAAGTAGTAGGTGATGCAGCGTCGTAACGAGAATGAATGAAGAAAAAAGCACACCAATGAAGCACACCAATGAAGCACTACAGCCTTGATAGTAGCCGCGAAAGGAACCAGTTCGGGGCTCGCACGCTAAAGACGCCGGGCTACTTATGACGATTTATTGGCCTCTTAAGCGATCAGGCCAAATGAATTTCGACGTGTAAGTCTTTATCGGGACAGAGAATGTAAGTTGAGGTGAAAGTTAAGAGTGGATTTGTGGTTGACTTTTACTTGTGGGATCGAGAATGATGAATGGTGAAGAGATCGTTATTAATTATGACAACGAGTGGCATTCAGGGAAGTTGGAATGAATTGGAGGATCGGAAAAGAATTTGAATCGCAATGAAAATGCAACATAGTCCTGAAATTTGTAGTTGAGGTTCGATTTGGGCAATATTGAATTCGATTCAATGAGTTTGATTTAAGGGGGGAAATACATGTAAAATCGAAAAAAAAGCTAATTTCAGATTGATTTAAAAAATATACAGGGTGGGACATCAAAATCCGGACAAATCAATGAACATCCTTCAAATAGTTATATTTATTGAAAAATGAAGTTTAAGTACAAAAACGTCTTACATCGCGTTTTGTGCATCTATTGACATTGTAATTATTCAATGTAGCCCCATCAGCTTCAATCACGGCCTCCATTTGCGGTCTGAAGCGCTCGCACGCCCTCTGCAATTCTGCGCTGTCAATATTGGCGAAGGCTGCCTCAATGGCGGTCATTAATGGTGTCAAATTTTGATGTCGAGACTTTTTGGCAGCCCTTTCAATCACGCTCTATACGCAATAGTCCAAGGGATTTAAATCTGGACTATTCGGAGGCCAAAACTCCTTAGAAATGATCAAATGGAACCTTAGAAAATATGATCAAATTGCAGCGAGCCACTCGCTTCGTTCTTACAGCCTCAGAAAGCATTTGTCTAACCTTGATCGTGTAAAAATAATATCGAAGGTCCTCCTCAACGATTCTCCGCATGGTAGGCTCGCTCACATTCACAATAGACGACAGTTTTCGTAACGATAGCCCCGGGTCTTCCAGAATCAGCTCTTCAGTCCTTTTGGTGACTTCAGGGGTTCTCACGGTGTGTTCTTTTGAGTGCTGCTTTCTTGCCGGTGTACTTGAACCTTTACTTAACTGTTCTTGAGCTTTGTACTTTGTAACAACCTCATATACAGTTGATTTCGGATATCGGAAAAATTGAATAATCTCCCGTGCTAATCGCCCAGCGCGAAGACTTCCGATTATCGCGGCTCTTCGATTATACTCTGCACTTGGCTTCAACATTGCGACTTTTTCGAGGTTATGAACGTTCAACACATGTGTTAAACTATTTGTACGCGAATCGCGACCTCTCGGAACCTTATAGAATGGCGGGAAATTTAAATTGAATTTTGTCCGGATTTTGGCGCCGCACCCTGTATATTGTTTATTCAGAAAGTTTTTAATATTAAATCTTTAAAGTACATGTCTCAAAGTAAATGAAAATATTTTTTCAAAAATTTTTCAACACAAAATGGCGGCGGTGCAAGCAAATGAAAAAAACACATCAAAAACCGCCTTTTCCGGGGAACTTGCTACATTCAGAGAGAAAAAAATATGCTAATGGGATGTATAGTTCATAGGTTAACCAATAAAATTTTTAAAAAGAAATTAAATTTTTCACTAATTTTAGATTAAATAAAAAAACCTATTATTTTTCAAAAAAATTACTGTTTAAACATTAGTAAACAAATTATTTTTCCAAGTAGATAATACTCTTTTGTAGATGTGGTATAAATTTGAGCCGGATCGGTTCAATATTTTTTGAGATATTTTGTACAGAAGTTGAAAAAGTACTACTTTGAAAAAAACGCGTTTAAAGTTTGCAGTAGATAAAAATCATTGATTATTAGTTTTTGTTATAACTTATTCGTTAGTCAGCGATTCCAGGTCCATACAGCAGCCCTTCAGCCTCCTCGTGCATATCATTTTGGTGCATTAGAATGTCACGGCGAGCATTTCGGGCTTCTTTTGAGCTGAAAAGACTTCGACGGTTCTATCGTTCTATTCTGCCGTTGTCGGCTCTCCTGGCATAACTAAAAAAGCTGGGGCTTATTTCGATACCTAAATCATTCATTAGGTGCAAGAGGAATGTATGGCCTTTGTTGAACATCCCAGCGGCAATGTAAGCCGATATTTCAACTATTTTCAAGCCGGCAATCTAACGGTTTTTACTACAAGGTGGCTTCATCATCAGATCCTCTAAGCGTTTTGTTAATCTTTCCACTTCTCTATATCTGTTTTTTCCTTTGTCCGTAGTTTTCTTGAATACTGTTGCCAAATTTGGTGTCCACATTACTCATATTTGATTGCTGCGGTTGAATCCGTACAACGCAGATTCACCCGCTCATTATTCTATAAGTTCAATATTCCGTATTGCGATTACAGTATGCGCCTCTCCATCCTTCAAATTCCTTCCCTTGACTCGACGAGTGCCTCCTCTTTAAACTTTTCAACGGCTGTATATTGGTGGACCCCAGCATTCACCTTTCTGTTAGAGATTCGGGCCGTCCTAATAGAACATTTTTCAAATTTAATGTTACTTTCGCCCGTACTATTTCTTTTCCCCCCTTTTGCGTTTGCCTCGTCAGCACAATAGCCTTAACCTTGGTCCTCTGCCTCGAACGTTATTAGTGTTTAAAAATACCTTAAAAAATAACGTTCTTTCTTATACTTGGAATATGTCCTAATTTACTCAATTTGTTTGTTTCTTTTTCGGGCGACTAGCTTATTATTCTTTTGTTTATATTATTATTCCATTCTGAATTTTATTAATTTTCTTAGTTTTATGCTATTTTTTCTATCTTTTTCTTATATATTTTTATATATGTACTATTTTTTACTGTATTTTATTTATTTTTTTTCTTCTTGTCTAATCTATAATTGGATTTATTCTGTAGATTCGGACAATAAATAAATAAATAAATACAGGCCCTTTGTATATTATAAAAATATACAAGCGTAAATGCACATCTGCATCTATATTTCCTTAGTATTTCAGATTTATAAGAATATAGTAGGAATACACAATTAGAAAACCGCCCATAGCGCCGAAGAGAAAGTAGGCAAGGACGCGCGGCAGGTATGCTCGACCGGCTGGGGAACGCCGCGCTGCCTATAACTGACTATAACTCGAGAACTAATACGAATATCAAACATTTTAATGCAATAAAAAAAATCGATTTTATTTTATCAGTTACATGTATTTCCCCCCTTAATTGATTTTGTACTTCAAAGGAATAATTTTATTGTCATTTTAGCGTCAGTATCTTTGGTTGCACTGTAAACAACCTCCTTTAAAATCTACTGTCAATAAAACATTTTAAAAGCTAAGTTTTCTGAAGTTATTTCCGTTTTAGATTTTAATAGCTTTACTTGCTGCGCTACAATTATCTAAATAAACTTAATTCTCTTGATATATTTGTCTCTGCAACAAATTACATGGTTACTTTTTGTCAAAGTCATAATAAGATAGGGGCTAATGCGCAAACTTTAACTACATTTGTCTTAATTTGCTTGGAGTGGGTTCAGGTGGCTCATGGCATTGCGACCTCCTGGGTCTGTACTGTCTCTTCAGCGTTATGTCCTATAGACTACCCAGACTGCTTATGAACTTGATCAAATTCTCGGATGGAATTTTTATGTCCCAGGTGAAGACAAGGACAAAGCCAAAGAACTCCAGACCTCATACTAGTGCTGGTGAGTGTGCGAGAAAGTGAGATAATCTTTTTTTTATCGAAGCTGAGGTAATCTTTTGAGTGTTTTACTCAAAGTGTTTTGAGTGCTTCTCAGAGTGCTTTGAGTGTTTATTGCTTTGAGTGTTGTATTTTGAGTGTTAATTCAGTATTTTGAGTGTTTAACTCAGAATAACTCAGTAGATTTCGATCTTATTCGCAATTCATTCTTTTGATTTCCTTGTCCATGGCGGATTTTATAAAAATTTGGTTCGGAGTGAAACCAAGTTGCGAAAAGTAATTTAACCCATTGTTTTGCTTTGATTGCATTTTTCCTTAGTGCTTCCTATGACCGAGGATCCATATCCTCTCGAAGCTATTTTGTGGCCCTACTTTATGTAGGGCCTCCATCGCCTCCATGAATATAATTGAATTGATATGATAACGGTAGATAGCTTTTGAAACCAGTATTCCATAGATCTTACTTCGGACTTTTTTGTTTATTATATATTACGTAATGGCAGATAAAAGATCGTGTAGCTTAGCACTTAGCACCAATAAAGCACTTGCTTTTGTCGTGACCGCGCCCCGAATTTTGAGCTAATTTAGCTCTATGGGGTTACCTGAAACAAGCCAGGGGCAAAATGTTGAGTGATACTAATCAATTCAAATTTATAGATATGCTGATTATGAAAATTGAGTCTCTACTATCTCGACTCCTGAAGGTCCCAAAAGGGTTGTAGCGGTACTGCTTTTCAGAATGGCAAATAACTCTGATTTGTTGATGATCGCCTCCCTAGGGAAAATTGATTACTTTTTGCATCTGAGCTCTACGATTCCATTTTTTTACGCCATAGTTCTTATTTGAGGCTTCCGTATAAAACAGGTACACAAAACGAAGACACCACACTTGCGAAAAGTATTCAAATATGCTACGTACTAACGATGTGAATAGACGGCCACAAGTGGAGATATTAAGGGAACAACGAGAACAATGAAAAACGAATCATGCCAATCTTGACGCTTTAGATGAAATGAATGAATTAAATGAAATTAAATTTCAGACGAGGATCAAAGTTAACTCAAAGGTCCTTATGTTAGTCTACATGCAGCAACATACTACCGGAAAAGTTTATAGAAAAGGGCAAAGTATTTATTAGCCTTAAAATGAAGAGTAGCGCCGTCACGAAGAAATTATAATGCATCATTTTTATATTAATGCGCTCAATAAAAAATCATGTGCCAAGGCGCAAACCTGTCCGATATTAGGCTCTATCACATAAAAATTTTTTTTATTCCCGTATAACGTTCATTGCTTAACAACGTTCATGACATCTCAATATTTCGGTATTATTTCATTCAAAAAATTTCTCATATTTTTTATCGTCAAATTTCATCTGATTGTTTATCTATTTTATTTTTTCAAATCCTTACAAACGCTTCGTTGTAACTCAATACGATTTGTGTAAACAGCGAAGAGAAGCGATATCTACCAGCGAAGAAAAAACTATTCATCTCAATGGCAAAATGAAACGTGATCATTGAAAAGTAAGTTCAAGCGTTTTGATTGACAACTCATGACAGCTTGCCACAAAACAATCGACAACAGTAACGACAAACCTACGATGACACGATACAAAAAATAAACATCGACAATCTGATTCAGACGCAAGCAAATACCACTAAAAGCAAGAAAAATGTCCAATTGAAAATACAATACGACGATGATGCGAAGTGGTGGCATGCTAGCAACATATGAAATACTTAGGTACCAAAGCATACAAAGTGCCGAAAGAAAAATTACCAATGACGACACTCGGACACATACCGATTTCCGATATTTTTGACAAGCGATTTTTAAGGTCTTTATTCATTCGAAAATGTGTTAAAAAACAACAAAAAATCATTCGGACCATTAGAAACAATCGTGAAGAAAAAAAATAGCTAACTTAAAAATAGGTCTTTGTTAGTACTTTGAACTTTTTTTGTTCTATTTTTATGCAAACCAAATTTAATAACATAAAGTGGACTATAAATATCGGCAGCACATCAAACGCGACCTCGATTGATTACTATTCAAATTAAAGAATTTTGATGCCATCACTCTATTTTTTGTTGGTGAAATATTCGATAGTGTCACATCGATAATTTTGCAGTTTGATTTTATGTTAGTATTTGTGCCATTCAGTCGTGCTCATCTTTAAAGAATGCTGCGAACCTAGTTCGATGGAATTTCATTGAATAAAATGATTTCAGGCCCTCGTTCTCACGATTATGAGCGCGCGGCAAAATTTTGAAAGATTCACTAGAAATAAATCCAACAGATATTTCATTTAAAGCGAAGAAGCATACTGGTTGTTCAAAATCAATCGACGACGTGAAATGACACTTGGTGCGGTCGTAGTTCGTCGCTGATTGTGTTGAATTGATTAGTTCCGATAATAATGTGCATGTATCTTTTCCAATTATTTATTCATCTCACCGATTCCGGTTTACAATGCGGCAGTATGCTGCATGCAAGCCTTTGAGCTGATGATGCTTTTTCGTCCATCATTTCGCACATATGAATATTTGATCTCTTTTGGTTTTTTAATAGCGACTTATAAGCTGCTTTTCGGCTATATAGTGACAAATTGGGTATTTACTTGGCTGGTCGGTGTGTATGTATGTGTAGGCTTAAAGCGTGACGAGTGTTTTGTTTTTGCAGTAATCTTTGCGTTAAACGGATTGTTGCGTCAAGCCTTTTTGCAAAATTATATCAATACTGTATATATTTTCAGCGGTTCGCGTTTTCGTTATTGCTGATGAATTTCAAGCCAGGTTTGACACGAAAACTCGTCAAACAGGAGATTCAACTCGGTAATAAAATACGATAATTGATCAGCTGGGACTCATTGAATTGACTTTATTGTTATTGATTGTTTCGAACGAGTGTTGTTTTCACATTTTTGTTTTTTTTAAAGGGATTTTTTTTTACCACTAACGATATCAATGACCCGGAATCGGGTAAATAAAAGCTGTGTAAACGAAGTTGTTTTGCCATTTCTTGACCTTGGTCATTACACATGAATCATTAGTCGAGAGAATTTCACTGTGCAAAAAAGCAATAATATGTGCAAAAAAGCAATAATATGTTTATTGTTGAGTATTCAACTGACGTGCGATTTAGAGCAAAAATTAATTATTTTTTTTTGGAAAATATGTATAATATTTTGGAGCCGGATCGCTTTTAAGTTCGATCTCACCAGTTATGACAATAGGATATCTTTATCTTCCTGTGCATAGTTTTCGAATATGTTTTCACTTAATCTGCAACTATGTCCATTCAGACCTTCTACTTTACTATTTTCGGTCCTCCGAATTTCGACCCACGTTGGGCGCTGTTTTGGTTTCCTCCTGAGAAGCTTTTCTGTTTCCGACAGGCCTTGTTTTTTTCTTTGGAATTCTAGATTCGTCCCTGAAGCAGACGATAGAAAAATTTCTGAAACACATTATTCCACTATACTACCCATTTATAGACTTTAAGGCCGCCTGCAACAATAGAGTTAGGGTAGAACTTAATAGAACCATGAAAGAATTAGGAATTCCAAATGGGCTAAGAAGATTTCGTATGTTAGCCATTTCCAACATAGCAAGCCAACTTAAAATAGCCGGATTGATGTCCAGAACAATTAATATCTTTAACAATAACGACAAGGGGATGAACTGTCATGCCTTTTTCCGAACAAGATCTGAACTGGTTGCACAGGAATTATTCATCCAGATTGAGGGCGGAGACTGATCGAAAATGAAGTACATCTCCGCGGGAAGCACTCGTAGAGTTCGTCACGCAATCAATATATTGAAGCATAAATTTTATTATATTGTGAAAGTGCAGTATTGATAGGGCGTCATAAGATGATGTGGCGGTCGGTGGAGAGAAGCCTGCTGGAATACAAACAAAACAGACTCTATTCCTTAGTCATTATAATCAAGAAACCATACGAAACCTTTGATAACATGCCCTATTCCCTTGACTTGAGTCAGTTAGACTTGTTAGACCGTTTACCTCCTATCCAGAGAGCCGGACACTGTCACATGAGATGGAAAACGATTTCTTCTTCGTGCTCTCAACGTCCTCAAAGTGTTTTTGCCTTATAACTGGTTTGAAAAATGACATCGATATAATTATGAAGAAAGGCCAGTAGACCTCCAGCAACCTTGGCAAATCGTCTGCTGTAAAGTTGTCTCGAAAGCCCTTATTTTCCGGTACCCAAATCAATTGTACTGCCAAATGTCTCGACAATTCCCTAGTACATGCATAGTACATATTCAGCAACAATTGTGGACACTGTACAAGGACTAGCAAGGACATTTCTTACCGCTTGACTATCTGTGAAAATATTATTACAGACCCCGAATATTCGATTAAGCAAAAACAGACACAACTACCGCTTGAAAGAATCTACAGTGGTCCGGGAGATGACAGGACAGCCTTAAATTTAGCTTATCCGAGTATATAGAGCTACCAACTTTATTTGTCACTACACACATACACATGGACCAGCCCACTTTTGAGGGTGACACCATCATTCCATTCATTCTTACAAGGAATGCGAGTTGAGAAATCGAGATCTAACAGAGGGTCCGGAGCTATTTGGTCAACGTCCGCCGGAGTAAGAACGCCCTCAGATAAGATTCGCGCATCGCCAAACTCGGTTCTAATCCTTGCTGAGACAAAATACAGTCTGTTGCCAGACGAATAAACAGATTATTAGATTGGTTGGCTACCAATAAAGCAACAGGAAAAGAGTCTTAGTAATGGTGGTTCAGAGGGCTCCTCTCACCAAAATGATGGCCAAACTTTACAGTTTTTCAAGCATCGGCTAGTAGGCGGATTTTTAACCAGATTCCAACGTGAAAGTATATCTAGAAAGTGATTTCACCTCCCCGAAATCGTAGATATATACTTTCCTCACACTTTTGTGGCTATGATGTCCGGATATAATTGGCACAGTCTAGGTTCCTCAGAAAAATATTTGCCATAAGGATCCGCAACAGAGAAAGAAAGAGGACATCACTTTGAAGTGGGCCCGTACTGACCAACCCTTTTAATTGAGTATTCTTCTCTTTTTCAGGGAAAGATATTAGCCGCATATCGATATTGAGCATTCCGATTGCTTCAACAATCGCATCAGATATGATGTTATCAAAGGCTTCCTGAATCTCTAGCAAGGCGGCAAGTGTTTACTTCTTAAGATCGAGATATATTTCATTTCGCTCAAAGAGCAGTTTCAGCAGAGTTACCTTTGGTGTAAGGATACAGTGATTGTGAAATTAACAAAGAATCAATTGATTCTTTGATATAAAAACCAATGATCCTTTCCAAAATCCTTACCAAAACAGAACTAAAATATATCGACTGATAGTCCTTACGATTGATCTACGAAACTTTCTCTACTTAAGGAATAAACACAGCTCTTATTTCCCACTGGCTGATGAGAACAGACAAGAAATGAAAACACACTCCTACGGCCAAGATAGTATTCCCTCAATAGATTGTGGTTTATTCGCCTGAATAATACCATTAGGGCCCGGAAATTGGTGTGGCTCTAGGTTGTTTATTACCCGCCTCAATGATGAAGTTGAGATTTTTAGAGGCCTGCCACCAAAAGCTAATGCTCAGCTCCGTATGCTGATGATATCATGATTCCCCGTAAAATATGAGTCCATAAGGACAATTAGTGTGTCTGTGCTCGTATTTATCCAGCTGACGTCATTCTGCGGTGTTTAGCATGTTGCCCTCCTGGAAGCTGATACCATTCTATAAGCTCTTTAAGTTTGGGTACGGCATACTTAAAAATCTTTAGTTTTGCTTTAGATATTGACTAGTCATGTGATTTATTAGAATCTTAGATTTGTTAGAATCTTTCCTTCACTCTTTTCATAGGGTTCCGCCATAGAAGTAAAGATTACCCCAGACTTTGGATGGGTTGCACGCTGCCCTAACTGGAAGCTGAGAGTGCTAACAAGATTGTTAATCACTTGATTCACTTGATTGTTAATCACTTGCTCCCCGGAGAAAATTCCCATGACGATCGAACTAGGGATTGAAAGCTTGTCTAGTCCGTTTTTCTTCCTGGTAATAAAGGCTGCCTTCTCAATTGAGCTTTGAACGCCCATATTAAAGGATATGTACTTGTGATCAAAGAATGAACACTTCTGTATGGTCTTTCATTCGTTCAGGAGATTTGTCGCTAAGGTAACGTCCACTGACTATGATGAGAAAGGTCAGATCGTTTCCCATATCTACGACGGACATTTTATAGGCCACGAAAATGCCGATAAGTTCTTCATTTCGACTACTTGTGACGGAACTGTCCCACACTTCATGATAAGCATAAGAGCTAGTTTCTAGAATAAGAAGTACTGAAGCCCTAGCAGCTGCAGCCACTAAATCCTTGACGAGTTTGCAAGAATGATTTGCGCCAGGGTTTTCTGCCATGCAGCGAGAAAAACACTGGTAATTCTATTTTCGCTATAACAGCAAGAATGCAGACTCGTGGTTTTTAGAAACCGTGGGAGTTTGCAACCCGCAAACTCAGTTGCTGACAAGTCGTTGTTCTTGTATTAGTATTAACGTCCTCATAGTCTTATACGAGTGGAGAAGCAGTTGCTTTTTTCAAATTCGGCAGGCTAGTTTAAAGTAACCTCGCAACTACCAATTAGAATCAAGTCACGGTCATCCACAAATACGACCGATGCCTCACTCCCCTCCTATGTTTCCACCGCCAGACGCTGTAGACAGCCGCTTGAATCAGGTGTACGTGCGAAATTGCCTCATCAGCCAAGAGGGACTCAGATGCGTTCAGATGTACCCCCAGAAAAAGTAGTGGAGTCACTCCTAGTAGAGATGGGTAACACGTGAGTGAAGCAATCGCGGTGAAGCAATCACTAGCCCCCAACACGTGTGTCGACACACTCTATACTGAGCGAGCTGCTTCACAGGTGAAGCAATCACTACAGTATGAGCGAGCTGAGCGTTTGGTGAAGCAATCACTTGCGCTCAAAAAATGTGTCGGCGACACGTTTGTGTACACACAGTAGAGCTAGAGATGAACAGCACATGAACGAGGCAATCAGTTGATGTGATTATGAGTTTGTTTATGAGCTCGACAGTTTTGCACAGGAGCGAGTCAATCGTTACACATAAGCAATCATTTGCGCGAAGATTTCCGTACCGCGGAGCCTTTCACGGATCTCGTCGGAGTTGAGCGTTTGGTGAAGCAATCACTAGCCTCAACACGTGTGTTGGCCGACACGTTTGTGTACACACAGTAGAGCTAGAGATGAGCAGCACAAGAACGAGTCAATCAGTTGATGTGATTAGGAGCTTGTTTATGAGCTCGACACTTTTGCACAGGAGCAAGTCAATCGGTGCCGCGATATGAATTTCGTAAAGGCTGTATGTAATGCCGTACAGTGCAAGCATGCCGTGGTTGGTTGTGATGATCGAAACTGACCGTCGCGGAAGAACATATGTGCACTTTATGTGTGCATATGATGAAGATTTTGATTGAAACTTTCTTCCTGTAGACTTTCTCAATTTTTTTGTGATTGGATGCAGTGAGATTATCTCAGGAATGCGATGTCCGATCGAAATGAAATTTTTTAAGGATATTGATGAAGTATAAGAGGTATAGATATTGGATAGGGATATTCGAGCAAATTTTCAGAAACAATTATATTTTGATGAAGAAAAAAACCTCAAAATACGAGAATGGGCGAAATGAAAATGGTTGGGTATGCCCGCTTTTTTTGGATGGTTATCGCTGTGATTATTTGTTATATCTGGGAGTTGAAGTGGATTTATAATTCAAATAAAAAAGTTTTTGATTTTCATTAGCTCTTGAAGTGCATATTGAAATCAGTGTACATTTCACACAATTCGATGCAGTGAAGTTCAGTGTATTTAGATAAGATACTTGTGAAAATTTGTTTCTAATTGATCATTAGTCTATAAATTCATTTACCATTGATAAATTTAAAATGATAACTTTTCAATTATATACCGTTCCGGAAAAAGTTTCTATGAGTGATTTTTTCTTCGCTGAGGTAACGTTTTAGAATAATGTGAGTGGGGAGTACTTCAAAGAAAGCAACTATTTTCCACATTTATGTTGTAGGAAATGCGGCCATAAAATGTTCATGTGATTATCATCATATAAATATAACAAGTAGCAATGTTTATTGTTCACAAATTTTGGAATTTAGTCATAGTTAGGTTATAATTAGAGATTAAGCGTATATACTGGAACAGGTATTCTTTTGGGACAATCAGTACTTAGTATGAAATTCAAAAATACTAGGTTCGAGTGTTTTCGTATTTGCGAGTATTTTCGTACTTGCAAGTATTTTATTCAAATATTCAAAAAGTTTCTAGGGCAAAGATAGCTGAAATCGAACAAAATCGGCCAATTTTGGGTGGGAGTGGTTTGGGACATAACGGGCCAAGATCTATTTCTGCGATACAAAAATTTCAGTTTTGTAGGGGAATAAGGGGTTTTTTGGCCATAGTTTGGCAAAAACTGCCTTTACGGCACTTTCGATGATTGAAAATGGTCGGAGAGTACAATAGTGATATTTTAAGGGCGAGAAAAAATTTTAATAGGGGAAATTGGGTGAAAACGTTCTTATTTACCAAAATTATTTTTTTGGTCTAGCATGAATTCGGGGACCTTTCTGAGTTGTTTCGGGTCAAATTTTCATACAAATCTGTGAAAAAGCGGCCTAGTTTCGAAGATACGACAAAATGAAATCCGCCGGAAAACCGTCTGGAAAAACTGAAAGTAGCACTTAAAGTGCTAAGGAGGAAAAGGTTGAGATCCTTTTTGGTTCGCCAGTTGGCTTATCGGGCTGTGCTGAGGCTCTCCTCGTGACTGCAGGTCGCCACGAGGGTGTCTCCAACCCTACCGGGGTTGTAAAATTTACGAGACCGCGGGAGTTAAGATGCCCCTGGATTCATATCGAGCCTTACCGAAGAGGTTAGCCCCCTAGTGGGTGCATGTTTAATAGGCGAAACATTTTGTTTTTATCATTTCTTAATAAAATTTTCGTTTAACTTCATGCTTCAGTGAGGCGAAGTGGAAAACTGGCTGTTTTAGATTAGCCAAGAAAAGTTTGGTATCAGAGATCGATCGATGAAAAGCCATATAGATGGCAACAGGATTAGTTTGTTCTATCTTAGTAAATTTTTTGACTTTGGTAATTTGAACGAATACAGGAGATGTTTTGTGCATATAATAAAATGAAAATCAAATTAAATTGATTGAATTTCATCGTTTTTCTTTAGGCGAAAAGATTTGCCAAATAAATGGCCAACCATTGGAAAGTTACGGACAAGCTGCGCGGACTAATAACTCAGTATCCTTTGAAGATTATCTTGTACCATCACCATTCTGGCTTAGGAACCTTGTGTTTGGAGGGTAGGGGAGGGCATATCATTCCTTTTCATTACATCAATGCAAATCGTATGTATAGTATATATACCATACTTCAACAAATACTTGCTAGAATTTTTGGAACATGTATTTTTTTGTACTTGTACTAGTTATACCTAGTATGTGAAAATCCTAGTAAAAATCTTTTTAAAATGTTCAAAACAAAAAAAAAGACACTTATTAAAATAAATACTGGGAAATTTTCTGTGCGTTTAACTTTCTTTGTCGCCTTTTCATGGCCATGTATAAGCGGTAAATAGAAAAAATACTAATCATATGCATAATCCTTTTTCATAACTACATTTTACAATCAAAAACGAATTGACATAATTGATTGACTCACACTGATTGACTCATCCAAATGAGTGAGTCGAAGTGTGTCGACACACTAAACTGAGTCGTTTTTCCCATCTCTAACTCCTAGATAACTAATCTAGTGTCAAAGCTTTGAGTTTTTCAGCGAACTTCCATCAGCACTTTAAGCTTTATTACAGTTATAAACATCTAAGGAGAATTTGTCGACCCCGTTCTTATTGATGCCTTTCTGAAATAGAGTTTTCGTCAATTTTCAACAGGTATGCCAATTTTGGCCATTTTCTAATCCTCCGTCGAAAAATCGAGATTGAAAAACCTAACGGTCTCCAGAAATTCCGCTTGATCAGAGTGGAAGCATAGAATCTATATTATACATCTGGGCTGACTCGGAAAATCATACTTCGGCACCACTTTTAGTCTGGCACCTGGCCAAATTTTTCCCCAGTTCGAATGTCACCTGGTTGTAGAAGTCTGCCGAGCGCTGATACCAGCTTGTTTCCTCTACTCCAATCCGCTTCATTCAACGTAGGGGAACCTTACTTATAAGGCTGGCCCATTGACATAGCTGGCTTTCTGCAGTTTGCAGCAGATTCTGAATAATGATGATTCCATCTGTTCATTTCACTAAAAAATCGAGTTAGCCCCAGTTCGCCCGAGCTAGTTGCTCATTAGTTTTGGCGTTTTTGCGTGTTTGTCTGCTTTAACTTTTTTTGTAAAGCTGACTTCTGACGTTTTTTGAGCAGAATCTTCAAGTTTAACAAAGAGCGAGTGCTCAACAAACTTTGTTGCGCATATAAGTGATAAGGGACTTTTTGTCGTTGTCGGGCAACGTGTCAAAGGTTTAATTTATTAACTTCTTCAGGACCTTGAAAGCTGCTTTTTGACGGATGAATGCTGAGTGCCTAACTAGGGAGCGGCACTGAAAGTAGTACTAGTTAACGGTTGAACTGACTCACTTGCCGTAACGTCCCTGCCAGTCTGGCAACAAACCGGCTTCTGAGGTATAGCCATGCCAAATTTAGTGATCAAATTCTCGGGAAGACTCGGAGCAGGAGTAAAGCACGTGCTGGGAGCGAATGGAATTGATACATTAGTCAAATCTTCACAGTCTCCAGCAGGTTTAGCAGCTATGCAACCAACAGTCTTTGGAGCTGGCTCATTCGCCCTCAACTCCAAAGCTGTCTTGGTCTTCACCCGACATTAGAGAGTATTTTATATTTAATGCCAGGCTACCACCTAACCCATTTGGAGTTCTTATAAAGGACCGCCACTTAAAGTAAATATCCAAGTCACTTGGTTATCTATACAAGCAGGGATGGCTGGCAGAATCTTTTATGGGGACATGTGCTCAAAGCAGTGCTAATCAGGAGGCCGCCACAACTGAATCTACACCACCAGCTTAATGGCGACGAAACTGAGAACGTACTCTGATGCGGGCTAGGATTTTCCCCGGATTGAGACGGCCGTATTAACTCGAAATCGTTCACGAACCAGATTTTACTTCTTTGCTACCGCGCCTGAGGACGACTAGGTACGAAATGCTACAGATTAGAGTCACCTCCTCGTGATTCATCCTCGATAACGTAGAATGGCCTAAATTCTCCCACAACTGCTTTCGTTTTCAGACTTCTGTGTTTATCCAGGATGCAGTACTATGCAGGATGATGCACCACGAGGTTATCTAGCTTATTATTGCACAACTGCTATTGTATTTTACGTCGTACTAAATATTTCCCATGCCTTCACAAGCCTTCCTTAAATTTTAAAGAAAATGTGTGCCGACTTTGAATGCTTTCCCTTTACTTCAAAGTCCTGTACCCGCCTATGGTGCAAGTGTTAATCGAAAACCGCTTCGTTAATGTTAGAATATAGAACATAGTCGGAAAAATTAGGGGAAAACTTAATTTTGGTGTGAACCTTGATACTGGCGTGTTGAACAAAATGTCAAAAGTCCCCATCGATCCGAGTGCTGCGTTAGTTTTTATATGGGATCAAAGGTCACCAAAAGTGACCATTCCTAAATATCTCAGTAACGGTATCGTCTGCAGAAAATTAATGTATGACGAATTTGTAGCTTAAAAAATTTCCCACAAAAAAGATCTGACAACATTTTCTTGTAACCATAACCGTTTTTGAGATATATTGATGTAAACATTTGTAACTCACAGTCTCCACTTTCTCAACGGCACGCACTGGGCTGAATCCTGATTCTAGCTAGACAAAATTATTTTATGGGCTTAACAAAGACTTAAAGATTGACATAGCTTAAAAAAATATACGAGATAAAAAGTAGGTGTTTTAGTTCTTAGAACAGATTTTTTTATTTTCTAGTAAAACCAAGTATTATATTAAAATCAGAATCATTTTCCGATTCGCTCGGCGAACCCTTCACCGCTTCGCTATCAGTCATATCCTTCTCCATTGAATCCTTGATCAGCTCCCTTGCATCAGGACTCAGCTCCTTCAACGGGACCTTTTGTAAATTTCTAAGACCTGTAATAACAGGATCCGATGAGCATGTAAACTAAGTCTTCACAGGTTTTTATATATGAAGATTTTCGAGTATGCTGGGCTCTGAATCGCCCCATTTCTTTATTCCTTGCCTCCTGTATCTTCTTTGAAAGCTGCCCCATTAGAACAAGAGCATGTATGATAGCTAAAGAGCCATGCAAAAGGATTTTATGTACGCTGAGGGCATACTGTACACAAACAGCTTGCCAATATCATAAGCAAATACGTTGAACTGATTGTATTTCCGCTTGAAATTACCTGCAACATTAAAAAAGAACGAATAAGAAAAAGTGATTGCCACAGTGAACAATTTGAGGAAGTTGTTTTATAAATACCTGAAGAATAGTTCCAAATTTAGATATTAATCGCTTATCAATTCCTGTAGCTGCAAGGGCTTCATCTGCATGCTTAAAAAATCGGCAGGGCAAGTTCCCGGTGTTAGACGTCCAACTTACTTAAAAAAATTTTGTTCACTTTTATCCCTATAGAGTCCCATAAAGCCTTCTGTATATTTTATTCATGGTGTTAGCCTCATCCTTCCATGCGAGGGGCTACTTCGCATGGTTGGCTTTCTAAATTCCAGTTTATAAGCTAAATGCAGGATGCATTCTAGGTTTTTTATCCATGTATGTAGATTACTGAGGCCAAATTGCAAGTTTTCCGTCTTAATCGGTCGATTTTCAATATTTTCTAATGCATTCATTTCAGTAGGCTTACATCCACAAATATAGCACAATTGATTCGACGTTTCGGTAAGAGCATTTATTATTTTTGTATCGAGCATTGTCAATAACATTTTAAAATAAATTTTCACATTTTTACTTATAAATACCTAGTCTAGCCATAAATATTGTTACAAGGTTTGGCAACCCTGTAGAGAGGAACCGTTATATTGCATTTCTTAAAAATTGAGCTAATCACTATAGTACGCTTGTGCTTGATGCATTTGTCATCATTTGAGTTTAACTTTTAGTGTAGTGAACATGGATTGGGGCGACAAAGAAAATAGAATTGCTGTGATTGCACTGCATAAAGCAGGAATGCAACCAAGTGATATTTTTAAGACTCTGCATGCCCTTGGTATAAGCCGAATGTTTGTATATCGGGTTATTGATAGCTTTAGTGATACGTCTGGAGTAAGTGACCGTGAAAGAAGTGGCCGTCCGCCAACTACTCGAACACCTCAAGCGGTTAAAGCCGTGCGCGAGAGAATTCGCCGTAATCCTCTTCGGAAACAAAAAATGTTATCGCGTGAAATGAAAATACCCCAAAGAACGATTTCACGTATCATCAAAAGTGACTTGGGGTTAGGTGCTTATCGTAGATCTACCGGACATTTACTAACAGATTCGTTAAAAAAAAATAGAGTGGAAAAATCAAAACGATTACTTTGCCGGTACGCAAACCAAGAACACCGTAAAATTTTGTTTACGGACGAAAAAATGTTTACTGTCGAAGAAACATTTAATAAACAAAACTATAGGGTTTATGCTCGCAGTGCCAGAGAAGCTTCTCAAGCTGCCCAAAAGGTTCAAAGAGGTCTTCATCCAGCCTCAGTAATGGTTTGGTGGGGTGTTAGCTACAACGGGGTGACAAAGTTGCATTTTTGTGAGAATGGCGTCAAAACGTCTGCCAAAATTTATCAAGAAAGTGTCCTTGAAAGTGTAGTGAAACCTCTCAACACGTCATTATTCAAAAATCCGCCTTGGAGTTTCCAGCAAGATTCTGTACCAGGTCATAAGGCGAAGTCAACCCAAAAATGGCTTGAAGAAAATGTTCCAGATTTTATTAAAGCTGAGGATTGGCCTTCCTCTAGCCCAGACCTGAATCCGCTGGATTACGAATTATGGTCTGTCTTAGAGCAAATGACGTGCTCTAAAAGACATTCTAATATCGAATCCTTGAAGAAGTCTCGATTAAAGGCTCGATTAAAGGCTTGTGTAAAGGCAAAAGGCAATCACTTCGAATAACTTGTTGCAATTTCCGTTGTTGACAATGCATTTAATAAATAAACAACGATTTCTTAACATATAACACCGCTTTTATTGAACAGTGCTTCAAAAAGTTTGTAACAGTATTTATGGCTAGACTAGGTATATAGAGAAATAATAAATTAAGCAACATTTTTTTTACCATTAATTATGAACTCGAATGAAAGAGCTTCTATTTCTTCTTGCACAGCATATTCTTCTCTTCTAGAGGTGATTTTTGTTTCTTTTATAAATAACAGCCTTACCGGTCGACAATATCGAGTCATTATCGAAACATTAAAAAATAATTAGCATTAAATGTTCCTTTTAAGGTCTTTATGGTATAAAGTATAAATAGAAGGTGAGGATCCGTTTAGGTTTTAAAATGGAAATTTAAAATGAAAATTCTGACCCTAGAATTTTTGTTAAATCTCAATTTATGGTTCGTTATGGCCCTCCTTTTTTGAATATGTTATTAATTATACCATAACAAAGAAATTCTCAAAATTTGAAGTCAATGAAATCTAATGAAAAAAAGTTGCACGCTAAAATGTGAAGAATTTTTCAGTTTCCACGAAGCAAAGTGACATTCTCTTATATTCTAATGGTATAAACTTACCTTTTTCAATTGGACGTTTTCAGTGCTTGAAACTTTTTCTTCAAAAGTATCTAAACAAGTCAGGTTAACACTCAAACGAAAATAAGCATTCATGTCACCGAGCAGTTAATACAAAGGAAGGTCACACTAATGTATCGCGAGAGCGTCTCACGCTCTACTTACATTCGACCGTTTTCATAGTAACCTCTTACACACTATAACAACAATTTTTTTGTGGAATTAAGATCACTGAAGCCTTAAGAAAAATTTCCTATACCTGAAAACCTTACATTTTGACATTGATTTTTTGACTTTTGTCCAGCTAGAATTGGGATTCAGCCAGTGTGCGGCATGTTGAAATTATCCGATTTTGATTACGACTTGGAGTCTTTGTGAGTTTGTTTTTCTATGTTTAAAAGGCCCATAAAAAACATATATATACGAACATATCTACCACACTCCAGGCTAGGTGGAAAAGTGTGCCCCTGCAGACTATCTCCGAATGATCAGTTCTTTTTACCAATCCTGTGATGATTGCATAGCGTCACAGCCTCGAAACCAATTTGTACCTGAAATTACGTGACCTTGTCCTGACCGTGGAATAAGATGGTATGGAAAAAAAACTACAGAACCGGTTTTTTCGGTGGGTAGGATTTGGGTAGGGTGTGGGGGTGGTCCTGCGATGTCAAGAATAGGCAATTGACAGGATAATCTAGTGCTGTTATCTTGTTTAATAGTGGGCAACGAGTAGGCAACGAGCTCATCCCTGAAGATTGGGGATAGAAGTTCAGGAATACCATTTTATGGCAAAGAGGAAGGGGTAAATTTTCGGAGCACATTTTTCCATCTACCGTGGACTATGGTAGATAAGTTTGCTCACATATTGTTTTCATGGGCTTAATCAATATATCTCAAAAACGATTATGGTTACAAGAAAAAATTATAGGATCTTTTTTGTGGGAAATTTTCTAAGCTAGAAATTTTTTCTGAAGACATGACCGTTCTTGAGATATTAAGAAAGGTCACTTTTGGTGACCTCTGACCCCGTATAAAAAGCAAGGCAGCACTCGAATCGATGGGGACTTTTGATAGTTTGTTCAATACGCCAGTATCAAGGTTCACACCAAAATTCAACTTTCCCCTAATTTTTCCGAAATTCCACCTTATTTATGTCAAATTTCACTGGGTTAACAGTCAATTTTCACAATGTTGATTCAAAAGATTACAATAAACAAGTTTTCCAACAAGTAAGAAATTAATTAACTTGCTAAGGCCTGCGACTGAAGGTTAATCCTGATGTTATCCAAATCATTATTTTATATACAACGCATATTAAACCCTTAATTGAGGGTAAAATTCGGAATCGCCATTTCAACCAGGAATTCAAATTTAACCATCTGCCCCTACTAACGATTACCTCCCTGTCAACCAATATATCATCGGCTTTACTTTAGATACATGTATCTATCGAAAAATATTGTCATCACTGTTTTGCTTGTTCCATATTTCAATTGCTTTTTTGTCGATAATATGTACAAATCAGATCAACCATTATGATTGATAGTTTCCAGTACCAGCTTTCATCCGTCATGGATTTTTAACAGTTTGACATCATAATGAATAATGGTCGCGAGTCGTCTGATGCATTCTGAAATGCAGACCATCTTTTGTATTAATGCATTTGAATCGGATAATATGCTTTCATGGCGGTAAAAATCCTTCAATAGCATTTCCTAATAAAGCTATGTACACATACTGGCATAATTATCTTCGAAAACCAATCAAAAATGTCATCTCGATTGCTTACACCTCTAAATAACATATCTGACTCAGAATGTCATACGAATGTCAGTTTGAATAAAAATAATGAAATTGACGTGTGGATTTCAAACGTTCTTGCTGTTCAGGTGACATGTATGAATGACACATATAACATACTCTCAAAAATTCTATTCACACCGAACAAACTTCGTAATCATCATCACAAGTAAAATATTTCCATTTCAACTTTTATAACTTGTTGATGGAAAATCACAAGAGAAAATGTTTTTGTCAATGAACTTAGGCAACCGGAAGTTGAACAAATATTTAGCTTTACAGAGTAAACATGCTGTCGTAGTGGCGCTAATTGAGACCAGGAACTATCATAAATATCACGTTCTAGGGTGTAAATGTAAACTGATTGAAAAATAATCAGGAATGAGTCAAGGTATCGTAGATAATACCGTCAAATAAAATTGACAAATATTTTTCATTTCGAAAAAGAATCGTTAAAGCTGTCTGAGTTTGCGGTTAATTATCGATGCTACAAACTATCAATCCATACCCTAACAGCTAACCCATCTATGTCTCACGCGTCTCTGACTTTTTCATTCATAATCTGAACTAAATATCTGTGCGCTATACGCATTCCGCAGTAAAAATGTAACTATATGATGAAATTATAAAACGAGCGAGTCGATTCGAGTGCTACGTTGCTGTAGTAGTAGCTGAAACACGCATGGTTTCGCGGTAGGGACAGGGCAATCGAAAGAAAACCAACCACGAAAATGTTGGAGAAAAAAACTACAAGAGAACTTAAAATTGGATTCCTCAGAACGCTTCCATTCGACAGTTCATTGACTTGATAACGTCGTAAAAACCTTTAAGATCGAGACTCTATGCGTCATACGGATCGTTCAATCAAGGAACGAAAGACATTCGTATGTCAATATGTGACATACCGATGGCATAGTTCACGATTTTGTAGAAATATCGTAGTGGTAGTGGTAGGTCATTGGCGTCCACATCAGATTGATAGCTGACTTAGATTTAAACGAGAGAACTCCATTGTTTTCCCGGCTCCATTCCGAAATTAAGTTGTATCGAGCATGTTGTGGAGATTTTACGGCTTTTTAGTCCAAAGTTAAGTGGTTTCCATTTAATCGTGCAGCGACTAGGGTAAAATCAATGTCTGAAAATTGTGAGATCTAGCAAGATTCAGAAGTTTTTGATGATCGGTGCAGTAAATCAGCAATTCGTATCACAGTTTTCCGAAAAATGTATTTGTTGACGTGCTGGAATGAAAATCAATTAAGTTCAATGGTCAAGCTGCATTTATTGGTATTAAGTAGTCGATCGTAATTTCTGAAAAAAAAGTGGTAGACTAAAGCTGAAATTGGCAATATATCTACAATGATTTACAAGCAGACTGGCTGTTGTGGTTGGAGTTTGAAAGTTAATCTATAGAGTGTCTCTATGGTTAACAACTTTACATTTTCTCATCAGTAGTTCTAGTACTGCTGGAGTAATTAATGTAGATTGCACAGCTACAATAATAGCATATTTCAAGGGAAGGTTCCACACACTTCTACAACCGATTCTTCCACATTTAAAAGAGGGTCATGGACTATGCTAGTATAGTTGAAAAATCATGAGTTTGACGCTACTATGATGTTTCCTTTGCACATTGCTAACGAAAATCTAATTGCAGAACGTTTAACGTACTAGTACACTTTATAGATTTAAAAAATCGATTTGTTTTGTTATTGCATTTTTCGACTCAATATAACTTCAAAAATGACCTCCTGAAATATTTTTTTTCCAAATTCGAAACTTTAATATATAAATATTGACTTTGAGCGCATGCGCGTTTTCGGCTCGTTGTAGGCTTTCGAGCTGCTGTCGGCCGTGTAGGGTCTCTTTGATTCCCCTTCTCCAAAATACCGGTTTCTCCTATATAAATTATATTTGCGGCTTTTTACTTTTTTTAATTTTATTTGACAAAGTGGTTTCGAAAGCATGCACTGATTCTTACACTGAGAAAAATGAACTAGTAGCAATGAACGAAAAAGTGCATTGAAACAAAGAAATTCGCGTTCAAAACGGCGCCAATGGCGAATAAGTTTGTTTCAACAGCAACGATGTTTTTAAACTGAACGTGCAATAGTTAAACGCGAAAATATTTACCATGAACGACTTGTTAGTTGTTTTGACTGACAATTTTATTTGCATTCAGAATGAATATTTATAATTTTTACATTAAACTAATTAAGCGTTCGGCTTAACTATTCTCAACGTTGACTATACAAAATTAAACACTCATGTTGAATAGACAACTCTTTTCATTCCGAAATCACAATTGTTTATTTTGATCGGGAAGACCTGTTGATTTGAACATAATTCAAATATTTGCATTTAAAATGTAGGATATTTATTTGAGCATTCTGTTGTTTATTTTGTAGTTCGAATGGGTGGAATTACAATAAGCACAAAGAGGCATGTTATATTAGTATATACTAATGATGTGTTCGTCCTCACGCATTATACTAGATACTAGTTAAAAAAAGAAACTTATCATTTCTTTGCAGATACATTTATAATTTGATTTTTATCATAGCTAAACAAATGAAAAAGGGTTTTTTTTTTTTATTATTTTGACTTCAATGCAATTTATTTCAGAAAAAGCTTTTGTGATTAACATATACTTACATCTATCTAAATAGGAACTAAGCCAAACTCAAATCTATAAGAGCAGTACATCACCGAGGGTTGCTTTACTTTCTCCTTTAGGGGAGACCGAGGAAGGTTGTGACAATTTTTACGTTAACTAACATAAGTCATCTAATATTACTGGTACGTCTATGAGCTCTTTTATGGAAGAAAGCTAATTTAATACACTATTTAAATTAAATATAAAAAGAAACAAAAAAAGTAAGATCCATGAGAAAATTGACATTAAGAAGTAGTCCTCAATGTCACAACTCTCCTAGTACCAAGGTAAGTTTTGACAGGGTTCGAGGTAAGTTGTGACAGGGCTTGAGGTAACTTATTTTTGATCTGCGAGTCAGTAAGAACAGCGGATTTGATCTTACTTCTACTTGGTTGGTTGCCTTTTCTTGGATGTACTTTTGGCAGTGGCCTGAGCACTTCCGGTGAGAATAAATTAGATTTAATGTGGCATAGATTAAGAGATTTAGTTGTGGACGCAATTGGTTCCAAGTTTGTTGGTGGTGGATTATAAGCTTGGGATGTGGGGCAACAGGTTCTATGTCTGGAGGCTGCGCATTACAGGTTAGAGATCTGGAGACAACGGAGTCAACGTTAACGTGCTATGGATGCTAAGATGTGGAAGCAACTGGTGCAAAGCTATCGTATAGAGGGCTGCGGTTCCTGAATGCAGAGGCAACAGGATCTATGTTTTCGGATCCGATAACATCATTCAACAGTATGTATAGACTGGAAGAACTGTTCTTATGCATCAACAATTATGTTTGGAGTAACTGTTCTTCCTTGTTGATCTGCAGTCAATTCTCGGTCTGACATTGGATCGGTCCAAACTCGATCAGTAAATTGTTCAAGCCAAGTTCCTGTAGCTGCAAAACCAACGCTAATGTTCCTTGATCGTTACGTCAAATGCAGATTTTTTTGCATTATGAATAGCCTTTTTCAGAGGACCTTAAATAGCACGATCCATTGATTGTAGTTTGTTACTACAGCAAGGAGGAAACGTGAGGAAGATTATGCCATTTTCTCTGAAAAACTCGATATTTTTTAAAGCCCCGTGTGACGAATGGTTTTCTAGTAATAACAAAGCTTTTTGTTCTTTTGGCGGTCTGACATGGTTTTTGAAGTGTTCAAGAAACGTATGAAAATCATTCTCTTGCATCCACTCTGAGCCGTTAGCTGTTAAGTTAGCTAAATATCTTTTTCCGGAAACTTTATGTATGTTAAAGACACATGTATAACTGAAGAAAAATAACGCCACATTTGTTTGATTGAAGCTCGTTGCCCAAGCCATACTTGTTGCTTGAGCCAATCTTAGTGATAAATTTGGATCTCACTCCATAAATAACTTAAGCCATACCTCTCCAGCCATTTTTTTCCCTTCCCAAGACGCCGGAAAGTAAAGCCATAATCTGAAGACACACAAGTCAACAAATACTCGCATAGCATATTTTCTTCATCTTTGGTGAAGACTGTTGGAAAAGCATACCCAATAGATGGTGGTTTTTTCGTTTCATTGGCCCCTTACGCTTTTTTCTTCTTAATATATCTTTGGCATTATTTTTAAGATTGTTTCCACCTAATGTAACCTCCTCACAAACTAATTCATATATTTCGATACTAGACATTAGTGATGGGCGTTTCTGTTGTTTTCAGAAAACGAAAACGAACTGTTTTTTTCCAAAAACAACTGTGTTTTGAAACTTTTTGAAAACTTTTTTCACTAGACCAGCAGCAGATTGATACTGGGTGTCACCATTAGTGATGGGCGTTTCTGTTGTTTTCAAAAAACGAAAACTATTTGGAAAAAAACAGTTTGAAAAAAACAGTTGGAAAAAAACAGTTTTTTTCCAACTGTTTTTTTCAAATAGCTTTCGTTTTCTGAAAACAACAGAAACGCCCATCGCTAATGGTAACACCCAGTATCAATCTGCTGCTGGTCGAGTGAAAAAAGCTTTCAAAAAGTTTCAAAAAACAGTTGTTTTTGGAAAAAAACAGTTCGTTTTCGTTTTCTGAAAACAACAGAAACGCCCATCACTACTAGACATAGGTCTATTATTTTTTCTTGTACATTTATTTGGCATTCTCAAACAATATATAAAAATTAAAGTAGGTGGGTAAAGCATGCAGACCCCCACCACAAAGCATGTTGCCGAAAATAGATTCGCTTCAAATTAGGAGAGTTGTGACAAGCTGTCACAACTCTCCTAGGAGCAAAAAAACATGCGTCGATCAGAATAATGGCTCATAACCTAACAAATATGAAGCAAACCAGAAAAGCTATATCAAGGTATGAAACTAGAATAGACACTGCTTATCAAAAAAAATTTCACAACAGCACTAGCAATACGTATATAAAATAATAGAACACTGAATTATTGACCAAAAACTTACTTTTGGCATTTTTTTTTACAGCGATGTCGTATTGA
The DNA here is from genome assembly GCA_947369275.1 of Nemotelus nigrinus. Taxonomy (NCBI): domain Eukaryota; kingdom Metazoa; phylum Arthropoda; class Insecta; order Diptera; family Stratiomyidae; genus Nemotelus; species Nemotelus nigrinus. The sequence goes on from OX376372.1 coordinate 55,741,226, forward strand.
CACTACCACTTGCAGTGCCGGCCTGCGCGAAATAACATGTAATAACTCGTCAAAAAAGCAATAAATGCGCAGTGTTGCTAGCTCTCTAGCTGTCATAGGCTCCGAGAAATCGAGTATGTCACAACTCTCCTCTGTCACAACCCACCTCGGTCTCCCCTACTTCAAAATGATTATCCATTTTTGCTGAACATAATCTTACATAAATATACATACATTTGATTAGTTTCTTAAATTTAATGAACTTATCATTCTTTTTAATTGTAAACACATGCATAAAATACGAGTAAATCATAACGACTTATTGCTTAAAAAACATTTTTGGCTAGTCAAAGTTTAAATATGCATAGGAAAACTTGAGAAAAAGTTAATATTGTGAATTTCGAAGGTATTCGTCACATATGTTTTCCCTTAATTACTAATATTTTTCAGGTATGCTATCAAACCTGACACCTGAGAAGATAGTTTTTTTATTTGGACACATAAAATCAAAAAACATTCTTTGGATAAATATTCATAAGCAGCAATGAGGCGATACAATCACGAGAATCTGTCAAAACTTTTTTGTATTAGCTGCACAATATTTGCTTACTAAGAAAAAAACTAAAAAGGACAGCTGAAATTGAAGTGAATAATCAAGTTCACTATCCTACTGATTAAAAGTTGCCCAGGAAAATATATATTCGCTGCTCAAATGAATTAGCTGTTTTGACAAATTATTTTTTCTTATATATAATGTAAATTCTGACAAAAAAAAATAAACTTCTGCAATGTTTTTATTCTAATGAGATACCAAAAATCCATCTTTTTTTACAAATCTATCTGTTTTTATATTTTTCGCTGAATTTGATAAAGATCACGTACCTTCAGATATTTCAGTGTTCACCAAGGTCTATTTTTTATACTTTTTTTTGCAATGTCCCAATATTTTTTCGAGAAAACTAGGCTAATTTTCAAAAAGTTTTCCTAGCTCTCCTGGGTAAAGACTTCCGAAATAATGCGGCAATGTGGGCTTGATTGATGTATTCCAATTCTTCAATAACAACTGCTGCTTCTGGTGTCTGACAAATTTATTCCAACTGTTTTCGGAAATAAGAACGAAGTAAATACTTAACCTTTCAACTGCGGAAATACGAAGCCCATGTCCCATGGTTTTAATAGATCATACAAGTTTCGACCCTCTTCGTTCATCACAAATGATTTCACCAAAACTATTCCTATGTTTGCAAATTATTGCAATCCATAGCACTTACACGCACTTCTATTCACTTTTAACTATAGTATAAACTACAAAGCAATCTAACAGATGATTTGAAATTTTCGGGTTGATTGAACGCCAAGTGCACCATATTCAACGCGAAACGCGTTCATATCAAATGAAGGAAAATTTTAAACTTGTACATTTTCGGGCAACTGAAGTTTTTCCGACAACAATTACCGTTCATTAGAACAATAAAAGTGTTTGAATTGATCTGGTGTAAGTTTCATCTTTTCTCAGGAAGTTTGTAAGACGAGACAAATACATCCACCATGCATAATGAACAATAAAGTGTTCGAATGAAATGATTTCCCAGTTTTAAGTAATTGGTTTGATTGAACGTTATTTTCAACTGCGTCAATGTTTACGCGTTTTCTTGAAATTGCTTGAATCAAACAATGATTTGGTTCAACTGAACGAAAATTATTCAAATCAAATGGATTTTCACAACCGCTCTTTTTGAATGCGGCACATGTTTGTTATGAACTCACGCTTTTCTCTGAGTGTATCAGACACCAGCACACAGTGCATACTTGACTGGTGTGACCACTTGCAGTTGGAAACCATTAATTGTTATTTACGCTGGTTGTGACAAATTTTAACATCTCCGACTTATAAGAATCAGTGCATGCTTTCGAAACCACTTTGTCAAATAAACATTTTCAAGATAAATAAAAAATTTTCAATTTTAATCATCCCGCAAAAACAATTCCAATTTGATTCTGCTTTCGGAGGCTTATTCCGCAAAACGATCGAGTTTCCCGTATCAATTATTCTCTGCTTTGATAAGCTTTAGAGATGATATACGTTGTCTATGCGATTATAGACAAGAAGGAACCGTGATCACAAATCAATAACCTATATGAGTAAATTATTTCCATGGATATAAGTTGGAGATGTTAAAATTTGTCACAACCAGCGTAAATAACAAAAACCCATCCGTACTCATGAATCTTGCCCGGTATGATGCATCTTGTCCATGATTTTGTATGCAAACCAAATCGGTTTCTAACTATCATCAAAGCCAGCACCAGGTCTTTTTTCAAATCTCTTTAACTCGATACCAAAAAACCGACAAAATTTCCAGCGTTTTAGTGCTAAAGCGAGATGCCCATAAACCTTTAAAAATCCTAATAAAGGCGCCGCACAGTGGGGCAAGAGACCCTTGTTTGTACCATCAAATCAATTCACCTAGCTAGAACTTCTGAAATGGATCAGATGTCATCAAATGTGAAGCTTCTCTTAGAAATAAGTCCAATTTTGGTGAATATACCTTTTAATGTTACACTTTTACATCATATTATTATTCTAATAAAGTAATAATCTAGATAAATTTTAATTTGCCTGATTTTAATTTGCTTCTTTATGGCAATACAAAGATATAGTATAGTTATTGAAGATATGTTAAAGCATCGTCATCGTTATCATCATAATCATCACCTTCATCATCATTATTTGTATCTTCGTTGGCTGATTTATTTAGGGATGGGGCTTTCAACATGAGCAGAGCTTCTTGAGGAATATTTTTAATTTTGATTTTGGCCGGTTTTTGTTTACTTGTGATAACAGGATCAGAACTCAGTAAAAAAAAGTTAAAAATATCTCTGTTTGATTGCTCCCTACTACATTTCCTGGAATGGTGCTCTCTATAGCGCTTAAAGTCCTTATTTCGTGCCTCCTGTGACTCTTCTGTTAATTGTCCTATGGGTAATGTGGCAAATGCTATTATTTGTGGCCCATGAATTAAATATTTATGTAAGGTAGGTGGCATGTTGTACCATGGATATAAAGATACGAAATATCTAGCGGTATCAAGTGCAAATAATCTGTACTTTTCGGTATCTATGTCAAATCCAGTCGATATGGCGATCAACACAATGTGTATCTTTTTTATTAAGTTAATATCTATATGAGTGATTTCTGCGGACAGTTCTGGATTTTGAAAAAAACGCCTGGCTGTATTACCATCGTTGGTATTTCCAAAGCCAGGTTTGGGTTTGTCTACAATGAGGCCAGACTTCTTTCTAAATTCCGTTTGTATGCGAGTTTTATTTTGTGCAACGATTTGCTTATCGTACTTTCCGCGAGCTTGCCACTTTGCTATGGGCAGCTTGTAGGCTAAATGTAGTAGACATTCAAAGCACCGAATCCAACCGTGCAAAATAGAAAGACCAAATCTCAAATTATCGGTATTAACATCCCTTTTCACCATTTCATCTATGTTATTGAAAATCTTTGATGTTGCACCGCACAATAAGCATTTCATGGTTGATGTCGTTTCTGTAAGAGCATTACATACCTTGCCGTCCACCATAGACAAAATTAGTTCATGACGAATTTTCAATGGCTTTTTCTCAATATTTATATTGCTTTCACGAAGATTTGATATTTGATTTTCCATCTCACGATTTTCTTGGAGGGATATATCAACGGATTCTTTTTGAAATTCAATTTTTATTGGCCTACAATATCTTGTTGATGCGGGACTTGGATTTTGCCAAATGACTATATCATTAGATATCAATCGAAGCGGTACCAGACATGTAATAAATACAGCTGAGTCGGTAGCTTCAGGGTCTTCAAACGCTTGCTTATAAGAGCTATGACCCGAAGACCCATCGAATCCCCATTTAGATATTAGGCACATTCTATCGCATTGGTTGTCATTCAGGGTGTTGATCACAGGTATCAATGTTCGACATAACCGCGTAACAGTATGGTCTAAAAGAGATTGTAGCTTCACAAAAGCACTCGTTTCAGTGACGGTGATGTCAGGAGGATAGCATAGCTTTTTGGCTGCCTGAACTAATTTATATGAAGGAAATTTTTCGGGAGCTCTTCGTCTTATCACATTGTACGCCTCACGAGAAAGTTTTGCTTCTATTATATCAGATAAAGCATCTTCAGCTGACACTAGCCCGTGCGGCTTCAATGACTCCTGATAAGCTTCTTGATAAGCCTTGGCTTGTTCTGGCCGATTAAAAATATCTTTTAAAATTGTTGAAGCTTCCACTTGACCTTCAGCTCTTAAACTCATAGAAGCAGCGTAGATTAGTTCTGTACAAGTCGTTGATTCGCGCAGCAGTTTGGTTTTGGCACGTTTGCTATTATGAGAAGAATTTTCAAAAGAAGTAATGGGTCGGCCGTGTTTCCGTTTGGACCCAGATCGAAGAAAACTAATTGACGTCTCAAGCCATTGTTTGTTATTATTCGCAAATTTTTCTTCAGTTCTACTCGCTTTTGCCCATCTTGTTTTGTATTGAGACTTAAAAGCACTCAATTTCTTTTTCATATCATCGACATCAAAACTAGTTTGTTTTTGAAGCACTTTGATTAAATGAATGTGCCGTTGCTTTAAACTTTTCAGGTCAGAACTATGCATTATGCTTACAAGTTCTTTTCTTTTAATAAATATCAATTTATTGGACGTTCCTAAAGGAAAATAAATATATTTAAATAAAAAAGTGATATATGATAAAAACTCGTTGTAGTGAGTCATGCACTACAAATTGAGCTATTTCGTCAAAGGGCAAAAAGTGGCAAAATTTTAAAATTATTTCTAAAAGAATATCAAGTAGAGAATATTTTCTGATAACAATCATAGCTTAATATTGCTTTGAACCTAAACAAAACTTTGAATGTTTATAAATTTTCCCGTAATTTGAGTATAGGACTTCATTTTGCTCGGCTGCTGAGAACTATTTATCCAAACGAGAAAAAAAATGACCAGCATATTGCTATATACCTGAGGATGAAGGCTCCATGTGTAAAAAAACCACAATTTTTTACACGTGTTTTAAATTTGGTCTCGATTGCACGTAATTTTTTTGCAGTAAATAGCTTATCGAAAATATTACGTTATTCACTTCACTGTTACAACAAACTGACTTCGTTAAGAGGCGATCCAATTGTGTGAAATGACACCTGGGCTAGTTTTCTTAGTAATTGATATAATAACGGTACTCTGAAATTATTTTGAATTTTTGAATTTTCGGTACATTTTGGTGCCAGTGGCCCCACTGTGCGCCGGCAAAAAAGAAACATCAACACTCTCGTCCTTGTCAGGACGGGGAGTTTTGTGGGACAAAACGTCCCGTAAGTTGCATTTCCTCTGATGAGGAAAGCGAAGAAAACTCCGTCTCTAAGGAAAGAGGAAGTGGGCGATCGCTTTCTCGCAATTTGCTTTCATTTTGGAATACCTTGCTTTTCTTGCTCCTTTTTAAATGAAAGATTTTTGTAGCATTTACTACATTAAAATTAGTAGGGTATCTCTTTTTCCCGTAGTGAATAGTTTATTTTGGGAATTTGGCGTAAACTGTGTGATATTCTCTCGATGGATGGCTTCCTTCACATTTTACGCATCGAGGCCTAGAATAGCATCCGAAAGAAACGTACCCAAAGCGTTGACAATTGAAACATAGCATAGTATTTTTTCTTTCGGGAAACCTTTTGATATGACAATATGTTTACTTACCATAAGAAAAGAGTGGATATCTAATTTTCTTGTAGCCTTACTACAAAAATATTTAGAGTAGCTGCTCCCTCAATTGAGGTTTGTGTTATATATATAACATTTTATTCGTGATAAGTTCACTCAACAACAGACTGGACGTTTTGCTAGTGACGTTAGATGCCAAAAATGCCTCCAATTTGGCAAGGTGGACAGATGAGCTTTGGGTCCTTGAGCGTAGCTTCCTTCTTCTTGACTACTTATTGGTCGTGATGCGGGACTATGTTAAAGATGAATGGCTGCTGTTTGACACCGACAAACGAGTTCAAGAAAGGCTTACCTCCTCAGAGGCATCACAGGGGTTGATTCCCTGACCTGACCTCTTGAACATCGTTAATAGTAGATTGCTGCGTTTAGCAATTCTACCTCAACTAAGTCATGAGAAGGGCGGAGCTGTGGATGACCGGTCATAGTCTAAAGCTGACGAAGTAGAGGATACCGACTGTCATCCCGATAACAGTAGGCTCCTCAGAGATATTGACCAGTAAGTTGGCAAAGTACCTCGGACTGGCGCTAGGCATTAAGCTGACCTATTGAGACCACATTTTTAAGGTATGTGATAAAGCTTTGGCAGCCATCGGGCCGCTGTGCTGGTTGATGGTCAACATCAGTGACACTAGCGAAACAAGACAGAAGGTGCTATTGGCAACAACCAACTCCATCTTGCTGTACAAGACAGAAATTTTGGGCGGGTCAGAGTGCGTCTTTCAAGTGTCCATGGTAGGATGTGCTCTCGATATCGCCAGTAAGAGATCGCCGCACGGTATAGGGAGATGCCGTGGCGGTTGTATCAGGAATAATCCCGATATATCGCAAGGAAGCTGGATAGAACAGTAGCTCTAGTGCACCACGTACGCGAACTCTCCAGCTTTTTCATCAATTCTGGAGAGCAAACAACAAAGATTGTTAGACGGCGGAACTGATAGGTATTCGGGAATCATAAGTCAGCCGTGGCCACAGTGAGGTAAACTTCAATTTGTGCTAATTTCAGACGGGGCATAGTTATTTCAGAAGATATCTTAACAGAATGAGTACGGTGGGTGCACCGGACTATCGATGCTGTGTGGATGAGTACGATGATATTCAGGACACATTCTTTGCGTACAGTCGGTTCAGCAACTTTGAGCCAACAATTGGCTTATTCACAGCAAAGTAGATCATGGGAATGATGCTGCGTAACAAGGATAACTGGCACACAGTCTCACCGACTCACACGCTGCGGTATCTTCTGAAGTAAGTATTCATCATTAAGTAAGCTAGCAAGAAATATTTAAAATAATGCGAGACCTTATTTGTCTGTAGATAGATTTTTTTTTAGTAAGTAAAAATCTTACTTAATCCTCCGTTTTGGGACCCGGACATTTTCTGAAGGTTATTTTGCCATTGGTAGAAGCAAAAAACATAACGAATAGGCAATTATCTTGATTGTGAAGTTGGAAATCAAAACTGAATTTTATTTCGATCACGTCCCTCGCTACGTGGCGGCTAGTACGCCAAAAGTGAAGACAAATTAGATAGCTTTTCGTTTCGTTTATTTTATTATTTTATTTTGTCAAATATATTTTTCGAAGACAAAATCTAAAAATTTGTCATTTGATGCCATTAAGCACATTAACGAACATCAAGTATCATAAGGAATCCAGTTCCTACCATGAAAGTTTTCTATGTCATATAAATTGTACAGTCACGAAAAACCCCAATACGATCAAACCATAAAAAATACGAATAAAGTTCCCTCCATTCGAACAAAATTATTAAATATCTGTTGCCTTCAACGACAGATACTTCCGTAGTTTTAATATTTTTTTCTTATTTCTTCCATTCAACCAAGTTCGACGAAAGCACTTGTTTTTGCTAACATCTCTTGAACTGACTGTGCTGTAAGCTTAGATGAATTTAATTATCTAATTATGAAGGGCTTGTCTAGATTTAATTTTCGGGAGAACAACGACAATTGGTTCTACTCTTACACTCCAGAATACTTTATTGTTCTACGAGAGTATTTCGTACATTTATATTCACTAAATAAAATCTAAATTCTGAATAATATCTTCCTGGATTTGGTATAGCGAACCACTTTTTCTAGCTTGCGATAAAAAGCAAGACAAATGTTTAGAAACTTACTATACCCAACTTTGAATCCCATAGCACATTTCCACCACACCCACGCCATGATTCATGTAACTGAAAAATGCACTCTATATCACCCTACCCCATTTAACCTCTGAAGCAATCACTAACGTCATTGCTTATTTTGTATATACCATCACTTAAAAATCATAGTCATCAGATCCTGTTCATGCGACACAGTTTTCTGGTTACTAATAGAAAGAAAGTTCATATGGCGAATACAATCAATCTCAAGGTTCGTCTTCTGTATCGAATCTGCATAAGTTCGAATGAATGTACATATATTTCGATGGGGTTTCCGACGCCAAGATGACCTGTAAGATCATGTCAATTCGGTTGAAATAGAAGTCATTGGAATTGATCGTTCCGTGATATTGTGTAAGATGTGAGCAAAATGGATTGGACTAAAATGGGGATCTTCCTTTCCTATCGCTTTCATTCAATGAATTCCGTTCCCAATGAATTTTTATGAGAAATTCAATTGACATTGAGATTGAATCGATTGATGGGTGCATAGATAGATACACTATGTGCTGTAAAAATCAAAGCTGTAAATTAGCATATGTCTTAAGAATATTCTATTTATACCAAGTGACTTCTTTTATTCTTTGTGGAGTGTGACATGGAACTTGGATAGTTGGGAAATTCCCCTGTTTCGAAAGTTGAGTGCAAGTTTTAATTCGTGTTCATTTATGAATCGGAATGGACAATTTCTGTTTGATTGAATCCAGAGAATCAGTTGTAGCTCAGTGATATAGTTTTGATGTGCATCAGTAGCGACTCAGTCATATGATGTTGAAGAAACGATCCTTCGAAAGCTAGTTTTTTTTTGCAACAAGCATCTTTGAAATGGCAGTGATCTGTAGCTCGTGTTAATAGCTTGTAATCATTTAATCTTCAGGTAATATAGGTTAGGTTAGGTTAACGTGGCTGCCGATCTTCAGAGGCCTGACGACCAGCACACATAGGCACAGGAGAGGCCCGTTGTGATACCACAATATTTTAGTGACTCTCTTCTACTATTCTTCTAAAGTCAGGAAACGATTTGCTTCCTTTGAGAAACCGGACTATCCCCTTTAGCTCTACCAGGGACAGTTCCGTCAGGTTTAAGAGAAAGGGTGCACCAAGTGCCGCCAGTCTTCTCCTTGCCAAAGCCGGACACTGGCACATGAGGTGAAGGACGGTTTCCTCCTCATCCTCAGAGCCACAGCTCCGACAGAAGTCATTAAATTCTACGCCCAAACGTTGTGCATGCCGTCCTATGAGGCAGTGGCCCGTTAGAACGCCCACAGTGCAACGAAGGTCGCTTCGAGTTAAGCCTAAAAGCTGCCTGGTGCGATGCGCATCCATGGATACCCAGAACTGCCTTGTTATCACCCAGGAAGATTCATCTGCCCAGGACTTCTTAGCGTCCTCAAGATATTTTTGCCTTATGGCCAGTTTGACCGATGTCATCGGTATACCTATTGAAAAGGAGCAAGAGACCTCAGGTAGCAAAGTTCCAAGCCTTGCTAGCTCATCGGCCTCACAGTTGCCCTGAAAACCCCTATGTCCAGGTACCCAAATCAATTGAACAACCGAATGTCTCGACATCTCCCTAAGAGATGCACGGCATTCAGCAACAATCTTGGACATTGTACAAGGACCAGCAAGGGACTTAATAGCCGCTTGGCTATCTTTGAAAATACCAATATTGACCCCGAATATTCGATTACACAGAAGCCAGTCGACTGCCTGATAAATAGCCACCACCTCCGCCTGAAAGACACTACAGTGGTCTGGTAGACGGAGGGACAGCTTGAGATTCAGCTCATCTGAGTATACACCACTCCCAACTCTATTGTTTAGCTTTGAGCCGTCAGTGTACACATGGATAAGCCCATTGTCGAGGGTGATACCGTCACACCATTCCTCCCTGCATGGAATGCGAGTTGTAAACTCCAAATCCAGTATGCATTGAGGGGCGTTGTAGTCAACAACCACTGGTGCGGGTACTCCCTCGGCCAAGATCCTCGCATGACCGAACTCTGTCCTATTCCATGCTGAGATACAATTTAGTCTTACAGCAGCAAGATTAGCTTGCTGTGAGATCAGTAGGTTGGTTGGCAGCCAATGTAGCAGCACAAACAGTGCCTTAGTAGGAGTGGAGCGGAGCGCTCCAGTTACCTGTAGTGCAGCCATTCGTCGCACTTTTTCAAGCTGCCCTTTGCAGGTAGCCTTAAGAGCAGCCTGCCACCAGAACGCCACCCCAAACAACAGAATTGGTTCCACCACAGCAGTGTAAAGCCAAGCAACAGTACGAGGCTGCAATCCCCAACTCGCCCCTATGGCCCTTTTGCAACAGTAAAGTGCGTTGAAAGCCTTCCGAGCTCTTTCTGCCACATTGTACGTTCATAGTAACTTCGAGTCAAGGATCAGCCCTAAGTATTTGACCTTCTGGCTCAAGTTAATGGAGACCCCATTCAATTTGGGTAACTCAAAATCAGGAACTTTGTACCTCCTTGTAAACAGCACTAGCTCCGTTTTATTAGGATTCACATTCAAGCCGCACTCACGACTCCAACGCGAAATTATGTCAAGAGAGTGATTTAACCTCTCCGATAGCGTAGATAAATACTTTCCCGACACTGAAACAGCTATGTCGTCTGCGTAAGCAATCACTTTGCAGCTGGCGCGGTCCAGCTTCCTTAGAAGAGTATTCACCGTGATGTTCCACAGCAGGGGAGAGAGAACTCCACTCTGAGGTGTGCCCGTGCTGACTCCTCGTCTTACGCTGGCATTACCCAGCGTAGAGATTACAACTCTACTTTTGAGAAGCTGCACAATAAAAGCAACCAACCGTTCATCCACATGCAGCACCGAGAGAGCCTCAACAATTGCGTTAGAATTAACGTTGTTGAAGGCCACCTCGATGTCCAGGAAGACAGCAAGCGTGTATTCCTTTAGAACAAGAGATTTCTCTACTTGCTCAATAAGGACGTGAAGAGCGGTCTCAACAGACTTACCTTTGGTATAAGCATGCTGCGACTGCGAGATCAGCATAGGATCGATTGATCTTTTAATATGGTAATCAATTATCTTTTCCAAAATCTTTAGCAGGACGGAGTTAAGACTTATTGGACGATAGTCCTTCGGCTTAACATGCGTAACTTTTCCTGCTTTAGGAATAAACACCACTCTGGATTCCCGTCAGCTGGTGGGAACATACGAGAAGCGTAGACAAGCATTATAAATCTCCCTGAGCCAAGGTAGCGATACTTCCATGGACTGCTGAATGTCAGCCGCAAGGACGCCATCAGGGCCCGGGGACTTAAACGGCTCAAATGAGTTAATGGCCCACCTCAGTTGAGAATTTGATATTCTGAGCGGCGGGATTGAAATGTAATTTTGCTCCGTCTGACACGCCACTTCTAGAGGGCAATGATTGCCCGGAAAGTGTGCGTCTATCAGTACTTTGAGAGTATCTGCGCTCGAACTAGTCCAAATGCCCTCAAGATTCATGATGCACCCCATAGCTTTTGGTGTCGCGCTTAAGACCTTACGAAGGCGATTTGCCTCGCTGAGACTCTCCACGGAAAGATCTCCATGAGGACCTCTTTGCCTTACGTACGGCATACTTAAAAGCCTTAAGCTTCGTTTTATACATCGACCAGTCATTAGATCTTTTTGAGCAATTGAACTCCCTCCTACATTAACTATTAACTAAAGTTACATATAGCTATTAACTAAAGTGTATTTGTATCTGTAATTTCTGAAGTATCTGTGTATATTATACTAATTTTTCCTTTTAGGATAAACGATGCATATGCCGAGTAGCTTGTCACCTCAAATATAAACCCAAACAATCTGTACTTATACGTATGGCGCCTAATTTTTCCGAAACTCCAATCAATTGACCTTTGCCTCTAGCATATGTATCTTCGTCCAAATGCCTAAACCACAGTGAGCTTTTCGAATTCCCATCAAAGAACCATCTTCTGTTGTTCTTCTTGCTACTAAAATTTTTGCGGATACCGTTGTTAATAGCGATTTCGTATGTATCATTCATTTTTTCGTAGCGAAACTAGTTTTTTTTCTCCTCTCGCAAAATACATACCTCTCATATCGGTATGAGAAAAGCAACAAGATTTCGAATTTTTCGATTTCATCATTTACCAGCGTCAACGGCTGCTGCAGCACGAGCAGCAGCATGAGCAGCAGCAACTTTAGCAGGGCCTTAAATATAGGCGGCATGGTCATCATCATTATCATCTACATCATACTTTGTTGCTGCTCAGCTCTTCAGCAGCGTGCTCGGTTGTGCGGATTGTGTTTTATTGTAACATGGTTGTTTTTCCCGTTTTCCGTTTTTGAAATGTGTGTACGCTACGAACGAATCGAAGAAGAAGAAGAAATTCCATTGAGGTTAATGCCTAGTCGCGTGTATCTAACTCATAGTAGATATTCGCATCAAGTAGTACTATCATATATTGTGATCTTTGCCTTAACCTTAGCCTTGGAACGAATGATATTTACAGGGTGCTATGAGTTATGTTTGTTGTGGTCAACAAGGTCTATGGGAAGCAACATGTTATTATTGTTAGACAGCGGAGTGTGCTTAATATGATAGGAATTTCATTGAAACAATGTTGCGTAAATAGTCGGATTTCATTATCAATTGGATATAATGTTAGTATTTGATGCTTGGTGGTTTGGTAAGGTTCTATATGCAGAATACTTCTCGAGTTTATGTACTGTCAGATGAACCAAGGTTTTGTTGTTGTTTGAACTAATATTAATTCAAGGTTAATCATTAACGTTGTTTTGTATTTAACTTGCGTACGCCAATAACAACTTCGATTAGATTTGGGTAGTCAACAATGTCGGAACCAAAATTTGATATTGAATATATAGAGTGGCCCAAAAGTTTCTCCCCACAAACTTTTTGTTATAAAAAGCAAACCAACAAACATAAATTAGAAATTCAAATTTATTTGTGATGCTAACATAATACAGATTTTTATTCTTATTACGAATAATGCATATGTCTACCGTTATTATCTTAACATTCTAAAATACGTCGTCCAAAACTATCACATAAATTTTCTAATTCGTCCTCGGTATAGCTGCTCCATTCTTGCAGTTAATTGTCGTCTATTCTTTGGTATCGGATGTCTAAATACTCTCACTTGAAGTCTAGCTAAAACGTGTTCGATTGGGTTAAGGTCCAGAGATTATCCAGGCCAATCTTCCCAAACAGGTGAAAACATCGATTTTGCCAGTGTCAATGTTGCCTTTGCTGTATGCGCTCGTGCCCCATTCTGCATAAGAATTACCAAATTTTTCTGTGGAAACTGTTTTTTGTCATCCTGACATACTGCGTAAGCTGGTAAAATGCTGTTCCGGTAATAGGATCCATCAACGGTTGTGTTTTGCTCAACAACATGAAGTCTGGACTTTCTACGTGAGCTGATTCCTCCTGCAATTATTATCTTGAGGTCAAATTTCGGCTGTTGTATGGGTTGAATAGTGCTTGGATCACTTGTTCTAACTCTCATATTTTGCCTGTTTGGCGTTGTGTGTAAAACAATTGGGGATTCATCCGTAAAAAGTACGTTCGCTCTGTAAGACCTTCCAAGAGCACTACCTTCACAGAATCCTTCGCTTTGCAACCTTCTACAGAAGTTAAGTCTATCTGTGTCACTCTTTGCAGTAAGAAGCGGCTTGACTCGTCCCACGTAGGCATGTCTTCCACAACTCGTCGATTTGATGTACCGTTGATCGAGACGTTGTCTTTCGCCGTTGTTGGTAATTTTCTGTCCTTTTCCACCATATTCCTTATTTTTATTGTAGGTGAAGGAGTTGTCGGTCGACCGGAACGTTCTTTGTCCTGTATATCGCCTTTCCTCCTTTCTATCCATAATCGTACGGTCTTCCTGTGCACGCCTAGTGTCCTTGATATTTCGGAAACGGATTTTCCTATTTCGCCAAGAGTTTGGATTTGAACCCTTGTTTGTATCATATTCGAAGCCCTAATGGAAAAGCACAAAAGTCCTCTACGATAGGTTTTAAAAAAAATAATGATTTTTCAGGCAGCGCGTATAAAATACTACTTACGATAAGCACGGCAATAAAAAAGGATCGTTGAGGTCAGGAGCAAAACAATTTCACAGATAGGTTCGCAGAAAGACCCTTAATTACTTCGGTAACTCAAATCAGCTTTATAAAGGGTACGTCTCTGTACCGGACTATAGGGAAAAATGTTATTTTTTTTTCCTGGAAATGCACTATATCGCTTTGCATAGCTATTATTGATGCTAATGCTGTCGTTACTAAACACAATATGATCTTTACGATACCTGAAAAGTTGATAGTTAAGGGTTTGGCAACGAGTAATGAATAATGCGTTTACTTAAATAGGTGGGAAGACACTTTTGGGTCACCCTTACAAGTGCTTCACTCACCTAATTTAGTTTCTTATTTAATTGTGCCACAATCTAAAAGCACTAACAAACTAAACAGAGGAAAACTACACTGAAAAAAATCCACATGGCGCCCAAAGCTATGCAACATGGCGCATTATTTATGGCCCCATACGCTATGTACATAGTACTCTGAGCTATGCAATACGGCTCCCTGCGCCATAATGTCAGAATCTACATAGCGCGTGGTCCTATGTAACATCGCGCAGCATTTATGGTCCCACACGCTATGTACATAGCACCTTGAGCTATGCAGTGTGGCACAGAAGTTATGGCCCCACACGCTATATTACATAGTGCCATGAGCCATGTAATATGGCCAATGGCACTCCAATTATAACTCGCAGCCATACGGTGTGAGTAGGTGTATAAATGTCAGCAAGCTTCTTGAGTATAGGAGAGATTTTATTGTAGTAGATTAGTTCACTGCAATAAGATTGTTTAGCTAATAGAAACACCCCAAATACAATAAGTCAAATAAAAAAAGGACGAAGAAGCGGGAGGAAAATTGATCAAGTCTCCTTGATACATTGGCAAGCGATCTTCACGCTGCGAAAATTTCGATAATCAGTCGAAAAAACTGAGACCCGGGTGTCAAATAATTTTTGCAAACGAATTTTAATCGAATAATAAACTGCAAATCAATCATAATCATTACGCTCGAAAAGCATGTTATTGCACTGAAAAAACACATAGCGCCAGACGCCATAATGTATAGACTTCTGGCGCCATGTACATAGTCGATTTCGGTCGATTTGTGATAAAATATAGCGCCATAGTACATAGGAGCAGACGCTATGTTTATAGCCCTCCATGCCATATACTATAGTCCTCCACGCCATGTACTATAGTCTTCCTCGCCATGTACTATAGCCCTCCACGCCATCTGCATGGCGTGGAGGGCTATAGTACTATGTTACATAGCGTGGAGGACTATAGTAC
Source organism: Nemotelus nigrinus (assembly GCA_947369275.1). Classification (NCBI taxonomy): domain Eukaryota; kingdom Metazoa; phylum Arthropoda; class Insecta; order Diptera; family Stratiomyidae; genus Nemotelus; species Nemotelus nigrinus. The sequence goes on from OX376372.1 coordinate 55,756,524, forward strand.
AACTATGTTACATGGCGTGGAGGACTATAGTACATGGCGTGGAGGACTATAGTACATGGCGTGGAGGGTTATAAGCATAGCGCTTGCTCCTTTGTAGTTTCCGCCATGTATTATGGCGTGTGGCGCTATATTTTATTACAATCCCGAAATCGACTATGCACATGGCGCCAGAAGTTTATAAATTATGGCGTCTGGCGCTATGTGTTTTTTCAGTGTATGATGCATGAAGTCTACACTTATTTACTGCTTCGGTAATGGAAAACCCTAGTTACTTCACTTCAAATCTTACATCTGTGTCTTCAAATTTAATCTATATGTACTCAAAAAGTTTTGACGTACTGTTTCGATTTTCTATTCGACCGAATTAACTAACTAACCAACTGCTTCGACTGTTAATAGACCGACTTAACTGATGTTTCGAAATTGAAATCAAAATCACTGGTTAATTCTCGTTTAATTCTATTTATTCCACAAATTGTTCGATAACACAAATTCCAATTCATCCGCTCCGTTTCAAATACAATTATCTAATGCCGAAAACAAAGAAATTTTCACACGATGAAAATTTCGGTAAATTTACCGCCTTCATTGGTATAACGTATAATTCCAATACAATTATTTCTCTTTACAACAACGATTTGATTTAGCATACAGCATTAATATTCCAATGATCAGCTGGTTGGAATACAAATTGAAGTGATTGCAGCTGATATTGTTTGTCATCTGTCAGTGACAGGTTAAGGTAAGTTTTGTTGTATATTATTTTTCAAATTTTAATATTTCTTTAATTTTAGGCTAAATCCGAACATTCTCCCCCCGCTGAATCGATAGAGTCAGAATAAGGCATGACATCAGCTCAGTAGTTTCGGCCAAGGAGTCCTGACATCTGGCTTCCTTCTTCAAGTCCCAATTTCGCTTCACTGGAGTTGATACCATTAAATCTGCACCTTTCGTAAGACTTTTTGAAGTCTGCAAATAGGATATGATTATTTATTCTTTAGTATATAAGATACTCAGTTCAATTCATCTGCAGAGTGCGTTATCTCATCTACTGGTCGCTTTCTCGTTCTCCTTTGATGCAATTCGAATCGACAGTGCAAATAAGGCGGAGGCCAGCCAACTATGTTGGCGATCCCCTTAGTTGCGTCAATAACTGTGTTGTGCAGGGTGGTAGTGTGTCAGCTGGGAGGGATGGGACTAAGGACTTCAAACGAACACAAAAGTCTCACGTATTATATATTTTGTGGAGCATGGCTTGAGTTTTTAATCCATTATCATTAATTTGTTTATTTGTCTATTATCAATAATTTTATATTATTCACTATCTGTTATCTTATTACGTTAACTTATATTTTAATATAATAGTTGCTATTAATATTACTGTTAAGATTACTATTATAGTTCAATATTAAATTATCTGGTTGGTAATTCATTAATATTAAGTTGTACATGTTTACGTTTAATCATCACTTTTGATATGATTATGTTTACTATATTAATTTTGTCATTTGACTTGAAAATAAATTTGTTTATGCCGATTATAAGATTTGAGAATATGAAGTTCGATTTGAGATTTTCACTTTTTTAGTTTGTGTCCGAGTTATAGTTGGGTATAGGTAATAAAGCGATTTTTGAAATTGGACGTTTGTAAGTTCTACCATTCGAAAACACTGACACGACCCGCACTAAATTGTCTTTACCGGCATGCAGTTCAACTATTCTTGCCAAAGGCCATTTATACGCTGCCACTTTTTCGTCCTTTAAAATGCAAATATCTCCGACGCGAGCACATTTTTCTTTGCTGAGCCATTTAGGGCGGGATTGTAATCGGTTTAAATACTCGACCTTCCATTTATTCCAAAAATTTTGTGTTATTCGTTGCACTAGTTGCCATCTGTTCAGATAGTTAATATTGACGTCCAGAAGATTGTGTTCCGGTGGCGAAAGTATTGCTCCTCCGATGAGAAAGTGTGCAGGGGTTAGCACTTCTGTATCCGTTGGATCATCTGACATGGGGCATAGTGGTCGCGAATTAAGGCATGCTTCGATTCTCACTAATACGGTCGACATTTCTTCGAATGTAAGTGCTGCTCCTCTGACCACACGACGTAAATGTTGTTTTGTTGATTTCACTCCTGCTTCCCAGAGACCACCAAAATGTGGTGAAGCAGGAGGGTTGAAGTGCCAAACAATGTTCTCATTGGCCAAAAGTTCCGCAGCAACTTCATTATTTGGTTTTATCAATCGACGTAGTTCCATGCTAGCTCCAACAAAGTTTGTTCCACAGTCACTGTAAATGTGACTGCAGAGCCCTCGACGACCCATGAAACGACGTAATGCTGCCAAAAAAGCTGCTGTTGACATATCACTCACAAATTCAAGATGAATAGCCTTGATTGCCAAGCATATAAAAATTGCTACATAGCCCTTGTGCACTCTGCTACCTCGCCCACGTCGATCACGGTATTCAAATGGTCCGCAGTAATCTATCCCTGTATGAGTGAAAGGTCTTGAAGTGGTGACTCTTGGCCTAGGTAAACTCCCCATTAGTTGCTGCAATATTTGTGGCTTCGCCCTGACACATTTGATACACTTGCGGACTTCTTGTTTGATTGTATTTCGAATATCGATTATCCAATAACGTTTCCGTATAATGTTGGTCATTAGCTGAGTCTGCCCGTGTAACGTGTTGTGATGTATTTGATGTATCAGCAGTTTCGTCAATTTGCCTTGTTTTGGTAAGATGATTTGATATCTGGCATCATAAGGCAGTTCGGCGTTTGTCAGCCGTCCACCTACTCTTAATACTCCGTTGCCATCTACGAAGGGATTTAAATTTTTAAGGCTACTGCCACTGATGTCTCTTCCATTTTGTAGGTCTAATATCTCCTTTGCGAATTTCGTTTGTTGCGTGTATCTAATCCAAAAATCTAAAGCCCTTTGTAGTTCTATTGTCTTCAAATATCCTTTAGAGACGGATTGTTTTGAGAGAAGCGCAAAAAATCGAAAACAGTATGCTGTTACCCGGATCAAGCGCGACAAAGTTGAGTATTTATGTAACATATATTCTAGCTCCTCATTGTTTTCCTGTATGATATTGAGGAGAACTAACTTTCTACTTTCCAACGTAGTCGTAATAGAATTTTTCGTGTTAGGCCATTTGCAGGGCTCATTTAATAACCAGCTAGGTCCACACCACCACAGCGAATTTTCGAAAATTTCTTCTACATCTATTCCTCGAGAAGCTAAATCGGCGGGGTTTTGATTCGATGGGACATGTCGCCATGGAGTGTTACCGACATGATTTAAGATTTCCGTAGTTCGATTGGCGATAAATGCTGTCCAACGGGTCGGATGACTTTTCAACCAGGCCAACACGATCTCGGAATCGGTCCATAGAAAAGTATTAATATCTGCGATATTTAATGACTCTTTGATTTTTGCTACTAATTTTGCCAATAATACTGCTCCGCATAACTCCAGACGTGGTATTGACACAGTCCGTATTGGTGCGACTTTTGTTTTTGCTAGAATAAGATGTGAGTGGGTTTCGTCTTCACGTCGATCAACTAAGTAAATTGCCGCTGCATAAGCTTTTAATGACGCATCACTGAATCCATGAAGTTCTAATTTCGAATTTGTAGTATAATGTATCCACCTAGGTATTCGTAAGCTTTCGATTTTCAATAATTTAGTTCTGAATTCAATCCATTTTTTGTGTATATCAGCTGACAACGGTTCATCCTAACAAAGCCCTTGTAACCACAAAGATTGTAAAAGTATTTTTGCATTAATCATAATTGGAGAAATCCAGCCCAAAGGATCATAAAGACGCGCGATGTCTGACAACATTTGACGTTTCGAGTATAGCATGCTCTCTTCATTTAAAATGATACGATAACTAAATTGGTCTGTTACTGGATGCCAAATAATTCCTAAGGATTTGTATCCCTGGTCTAAGTTCAAGTCTAATGGTTCTTGCATTTCAATATCTTCCACAGGTACGTCTTTTAAAATTCTAAAGTCGTTGCTAATCCACTTCCGAAGAGGAAATCCTCCAGCTCGGAGCACTTCAAATATTTCCTTTCGCCTATTCGTTGCTTCTAAGAGATCGTCTCCTCCAGACAGCACATCATCCACGTAGAATTCAGTTAATATAGAGTTGAATGCATTAGGAAACTTCTCTTTTTCATCTTCCGCCAATTTGTGTAACGTCCTAATTGCCAAGAATGGTGCACAGCTTGTTCCAAATGTTACTGTATTAAGTACATAATCCTTGATTTCTTCTGACGGATGAAATCTCCACAAAATTCTTTGATATTGGGCATCTTCTGGATGGACTTTTATCTGGCGGTACATTTTTGTGAAGTCGCCTACGAAAGCAAACCGATATTTCCTCCAACTCATTAATATTGTCGTCAAATCATTCTGGATTGCGGGGCCGGTAAATAAAATGTCGTTCAGCGATACGCCAGAGCTAGTCTTCCTAGAAGCGTCGAAAACTACTCTGCAACTGGTTGTGCTGCTTTCTTTTCGAACTGCGTGATGAGGTAGATAATGTGCTACACAGTACCGTTGGTCTCCCCTTAATACGTGCTCCTCTTGGTTCTTGGCTATTTCCATATGTCCTAAGTTCAAATATTCTTGAATACAGTTTACATATTCTTTCCTTAAATTGTCATCCTTTTGGAAGCGTCTTTCTAAAGACATGAAACTTGCAAGTGCTATGTTTCTTGAACATCCTAATGTATTTTTATCTTCGACACTTTTAAAAGGTAATTTCACCGAATATCGGCCTGTATTGTCACGACTTGTCGTTTCCAAAAAGAAGGATTCGCAGAATTTATCATCTGGTGATGGTATTTTCTGTGGCTGGATATGCTCTAACTCCCAAAATCTCTTCAATTGATCATTAATTTCAACATCATTATTCACCTCAATTTTCAAACATTTCAGATTTTCCACGCACTGGGTGTCTACTTGACCCGAAATTATCCAACCCAGCTTTGTATCTTGAGCAATTGGTCCCGCTTCCAAATATTTAATATCACCCAACAACAGTTTCCCGACTACATCAGCTCCCAATAATATGTCAATTCGAGCGGGACGATCGAAGAATGGATCTGCGAGTTGAAGGTCCTCCAGCTGTTTCCATTCAGAAGTTGTGATGGTTCGAGCGGGTATCAAAGTGGGTAATTTATCCATAATTAACGCTTCAAAATTTAGTGTAGCTCCCTTTCGAAGGCACATGCTAAGGACGACCATTCCGTTGACGTCAGTTTTGTTCGATTTTCCAATTCCAACAACACTTATTCTTGTTGATGTTCTTTTTAATCCAATTTGTTGAACTGCCGACTCTGTGATCAGGGATGTTTGCGAACCTTGATCCAAAAGCGCTCGTAAGGTAACTAGTCCAGATGGTGTATTCAAGATAATGCGAGCTGTTGCTAACAGCACTTCCCGTCTTGTTGTGGTTTTAACGGAATTCACGCTCGCGGGTTCAATTTCTGAAGTCGATGAAAGTGGGTTCGAAATGTTCGAAGCATTTTTATGCAATAATGTGTGGTGAGCCTTCTGACATTTCATGCATCTAAATTTGCTGGGGCAATTAGCTATCAAATGACCCTTTTCCAAACAGTTTAAACATAAGCCATTTCTTTTTACGATTTCAAATTTATTCGCGTGTAGCAGCTGTTTAAATTGAGGGCAATGCACCAAGCGATGAGATTCACGACAATGAATACAAATGGAAGAAGATTGGGTCTGAACTGCATGAGTGTAGCGATTACTAGGCGTGCGACTATGAGCATGTTGACGAGCTTGCTTGGAACGATCGGTTCCTGTAGCCTCTAAGGCTCGAAATCGTTGATGCAAAAATAATCTAAGCTCTTCGAATGACGAAAATTTTGTGTTCCCTGTCTGAGTTTGTTCCCACAACTGTCTAGTTTCGTGAGGAAGCCGTTGCGTAGTCATGTATACTAAAATAGATTGCCACAAATCACCCACTTGCAAATTCTCGATTGATTGGACACACTCAACTGTTCTATCTAATAGATTTTTCAAGGAGGAAGCTGACTCAGACGCATTATTCATGTCAAATAACCTTTTAAATAGGGCATTCAGTAATACACGCAAATTGTTGTATCGCTCGTTCAAAAGTTTCCACGCTGAGTCGTAATTCGCACTAGTTAATGCAAAGTGACGAATTAAGTTTTCAGCCTCCCCTGTCAAACTGCATTTCAAATAATGTAATTTCTCTACATTCGATAAGGCGGATCGTTCATGAATGAGTGACACGAATAGATCTCTAAATGACACCCATTCTTCATAGTTTCCCGAGAATTTAGGTAAATTTATACGCGGGAGTTTCAATTCTGACTCATTCGATTTTTTATCACTTTGAGAAGCTGCAATTTGTTTATCTTCTACGCCCTCTAACCCTTGCAATAAATCTTCCAACTCTGATTTAAAATTCAAATGCAGTATTTCAAACTTCTCATGATCATCAGAAAAATACTGAGAATCTATAACTGTTTCATTAACGCATTCCAGAATTTTCTCATGCGTTGCAAGAAATCGATCATAATGAGAAGATACTTTATCGATTAAGGTTCGATAATAAGTCGCAGTTTTCCTGGACTTAGAATCTTTGCGATAATTCGCTTGCATTTTTACGAGTTGGTCGCACGCTATTTTTTGCCGCAACATTAAGTTTTGTACATCAGCCATATTGACGTTCAAACAATCAAGGCACAAAGTTTCTCAAAGTAATTTTATAACGAGTTCAATCGGCACAGTTATAACGGAATGTCACGGTACAGTATTAAACTGCGAATTTCTCGAAACAACCGAATTTGATCAATTTACGCACCTTTCACGACCTAATTTTCGATATTCACTATATACATCACGTTTCAATTTACGCCACCACTATTCAAAGTTTTAATTATTTTTCTCGAATGCTCGTTAGTTTTTATTTATTCGAGTATATATATAACTTGTATGTGATAAGATAAATTATTTATAAATGAAATAGATAGTTTATAGTCAGATAAATTATAGATCAATAAGATGCATTATAGATGTGTAGGATAGATTTTAAATTAACGAAATTATATGTAAATGAAGTAGATAGTTTATAGTCAGATAAATTATAGATCAATAAGATGCATTATAGATGTGTAAGATAGATTTTTAAATTCACGAACGTTAGATCTCAAGAATTATTTTAAATTTTGAATAAATCAAAGATATTGCAATAAACGATATGAGGAAAGGAAGAAAGGATGTTCAAACAAAGGAATAAGTGTTTGGGACTTACCCAGCTGACAATTTCTATGTAGCGATTGTCTTCGAGGAATTCCAACTTCACTGCACTAACGCACACCCGATTTAAGTCCAAAAGTCTAATTTCTATTTTCTATTTTCAAATTCGAATATTAAAAAAAACCGGAGCCGAGAATTCAATGATCCGGTTCGAAGGACCAAATGTTTCGCTTTTCTATTCGACCGAATTAACTAACTAACCAACTGCTTCGACTGTTAATAGACCGACTTAACTGATGTTTCGAAATTGAAATCAAAATCACTGGTTAATTCTCGTTTAATTCTATTTATTCCACAAATTGTTCGATAACACAAATTCCAATTCATCCGCTCCGTTTCAAATACAATTATCTAATGCCGAAAACAAAGAAATTTTCACACGATGAAAATTTCGGTAAATTTACCGCCTTCATTGGTATAACGTATAATTCCAATACAATTATTTCTCTTTACAACAACGATTTGATTTAGCATACAGCATTAATATTCCAATGATCAGCTGGTTGGAATACAAATTGAAGTGATTGCAGCTGATATTGTTTGTCATCTGTCAGTGACAGGTTAAGGTAAGTTTTGTTGTATATTATTTTTCAAATTTTAATATTTCTTTAATTTTAGGCTAAATCCGAACACGTACCATTGCTATTTGTGAAAAATTGATCCCAGCCAAAACATGGAAGTAACTCGTGAACATGATCTTCCGATTATTTTGTTACCATTTTCGACGTTGATTATCTCGAAAACAGTGTAACCGGTGAACTTAAATTGACTTTTGACAAAAACAGGCTCGTGACCATTGGTGCAGAGAAATGATAGACAAATTAGATTGTGGTGCTTCAAGAAAAGTTTATAATCTTAGATTATAATCTTAGCCCAAAACCAAACAGAAATTGATTGTAAGAGATGGGTCTTTCCAGACGAGCCAAATTCCACAAAATTTGTTAGCGGACGAAACACTTCGATTCATCGCATCATCCTGAAGAACTTACAAGTTAAATTCACCATCATCAACGTTACGACAACTGGAGTCCGATCCTAGCTTGTCCCAACAAGTATTTCCATCGATGTCGACTGTTAGCCGATGTCATCCAGTTAGGCATCTCATTCTGAATATCGTGGTCAACCCCATTCGTCCAGCGCAAGCAGAGCTAGTCTCTGTTGTCTGCCATAAAAGGTTTGCGAACAGATTCCTCTTCGCTTATACGGGCTAAGTACTCAACCTACCGGGGTCTACCCAACTTTATCTTTGTAACAATACCTGCTCCTGTATAGATTGCGTGCAACTCATGTTTGTATCGTCTAAAGACCAACGATTATCCGTAAGTTTAGGTTAGGTTACGCGACTGCCTACTTAAGACAAACTTTTCACTGTATACCGTATTGCATAGCGTACAACTCTTTAAAAAAGTGGAGATCTACGCCGAGTCCTTGATGAAATGAGCGATACCTTCAAATCCACCGAAGCTATTTCAATTAAGCAAGCGAAGAAGAAGAGATTTCCTTTAGAGTTCCTTCTTCCAGCAAGAGCCGGGCATTCGCACAAAAATTGATGAACTATTTCCTCTTCGTCCTCGTAACTATAGCTCCGACAGAAATCATTGTAGGGAGCATCCAGCTGTGCTACCTGTCTCCCAGCAGAAATTGTCCAGTAAAGTTCCCTAGTGCGACCAATGTCAAAATTTTTCCACGATTGACTAGATTGTCTCACAAAAAGGAGGAGTTATTCCATTCAGAACTACACAGCGTTCTTCAAGTACTTTTTCCGGATGGTCACTTTAACTGAAACCATCTGCAAACTGCCAAGAACTTCCAGCAGAAGTGTGCCAGCCTTTACAAGGTGATCCACTTCACAGTTACTTTTAATGATTCTATGTCCTGACACCCAAAAACAGCTGTATCATCGAATGTCTCGGCATCTTGTTAATAAAGATGTGGCATTTAAGGACTAACTTTGAAGAGCTGTAAACTCCAGCAAAGGCCTGTGTAGGCGCTTGGCTTTGAATGAAAATGCAGACATTCATTCCTAATATCTGATTAAATAAGAGCCAGTTGCCACTTCAAGAATCGACAACACTTCCACCTCAAAGACGCTACACTGACCCATCAGGCGGTAGGAAAGCTTTGAATTACATTCAGTGGAAAATATGTCACACCCTACTCTATTGTTCGGTTTGGAGCCCTCAGTATGCATTTCCACAATGTTAGTTACTAGTGGTAATCCCCTAGCTCATTCCTTCCTGCTTGGGACGTGAGCTTTAAGCCCTTCAATCAGCGATGGTTAGGCATTATTATAATCCATAAGATTTTTCATGGTCCAGGTCACTCTTTGTGCGAAAATCACCACCATTAATTCTTACCGCTGCGCAACCTGACTTGTTGCGAAACAAGCAACGGGGAACTTGCAACGTTCAGAGAGAGAAAAAAATATGCTAATGAGATGTATAATTCATAGGTGAACCAATAAAATTTATAAAAAAAAATTAAATTTTTACATTAATTTTAGATTAAACAAAAATATCGATTATTTTTCAAAAAAATCACGCTTTAAGCATTAATAAACAAATTATTTTTCCGAAATTACAATAACATTTAGGTTCAACGAGAAGGTAATACTGTTTTTTAGATGTGGTACAAATTTGAGCCGGATCGGTTCAATATTTTTTGAGATATTTTGTATGGCAGTTGAAAAAGTACTGCTTTGAGAAAAACGCGTTTAAAGTTCTAAAGCTCTACCGACCTGGGGAACGCCGCGCTGCCTATAACTGACTATAACTCGAGAACTAATACGAATATTGTTCAAAACTTTGTTTAGTATAATTTAAGAGCATTTCAAACATTTTGATGTAATAAAAAATAATCGATTTTTTATTAGCAGTTACATGTATTTTCCCCCTTAACCTTCTTATAAACTTCACTTTCCAGGATCATATGCGAAATTAGCAGTCACATTCTGAGTTCAACTATTCGAATGAAAGTCAATCATCGACATATTATCGGAAACTTCAAAACAAATTCGTTCTTGTTGACTATCTCATCGACATTGTTCATTGCCAAAACACTTTTGACTTTATATCGTATTCTTAATTTCATTGCTCACACCACTCTCCGCCACCCATTTCATTATCTTTCGTCCGCCTTAATCGTCATATTGTCGTATTCTTCTCGTCTCTGTCGTCGGTTAGTGTGCAAATGAAATGTGAAAACAGATAGAGGGAAAATTTCTTAGACACTTGGAACCGATTTCGATTAAATTTGAATTGCTAATTCTTTCCGTCTTGATTTTGAATGTAGTTGTGCTGCCGCTAAGTCCATACATACATGCCACACACACATCGATAACGTAAAGCAAGATAGAAAAGAAGCTACAGGCACCCAATTGATTTCATTCACTTTAAGAATATTTTTGTTGTTTATGTCTTTTGAAATTTAACAATGTCAAGAGACATAACTCTGCTTTTTTGACAATTGAATGGAATTTCGACGTTTCGCCAGTGCTCTTAGCTATTAGTGATTAAGGCTAATTTGTGCATTTTTAGACCTGATATAAAAAAAAAAACGAAAATAAAAAAATTTTTAATGATCTTTCTGTTGTGTTGCAGCTGTCATATATTCGCAATATTTATTTTTCATGCGCGGAATATTCGTAATTAATTCAGTTATCTCATGTGAATTTGAACGAGAAAAAAATGATTTGAATGAATGAATTTGCTTGTGTAGTTGAAAATAAGAATTTCAGAAAAAAATATATTTGTCCTTGCGAAAATTTCCGTTAATTATTGAACATACGCTGCACGAAAAAAAAAACAAAAACAAAATAATATTAACTATTGCCCATATTTGTCAATTAGCAACAATGACTAAATCTCTTCATTAAAATATCTATCTGCCATACAGTATGCGACATCATATCGCACTACCAACATTTTCCCGGAAAAAAACCCACAAAAATATCAAAATCAACGCATGTGTATGACCAGCAAGTAAATAACGCTTCTATCTGAAAATAATTTTATCAAATAAACAAAATTTGTCACACTGAAATGAGTAACGGCAGCCTTAGCGCAAAAACAACAACAGTAAGAACAGCTCCAGTATAATACGGAGTAGTGTACTGATCGGGGTCACTTTTTTAGGCAATAATAACAATACTAATTAATTGTGTGTACAACACAAACACATTGCTGAATATTGAATGAATATCGATACGTATCCGCATCGTGATGAATATGTTTAGTTTAGAGAATACCAATCGAATCAAAGAATTTTACGTTGACGTAGTTCATTTGGAAATACATACATACATATATGTTGTTTTGATCGTTGTTTCGTAGGCGAGGCGACATAAATTAGTTAAGATTTAGATAAGATAATCGTCGCGTTGTCGCGTTTAGTGTAGTTTTTCCCATATATGATATGATAGTAGTGCGATAGCCATCGTTGTTATTTCAATAGTTTTTCGTAAATATCCAGTGGAAAAACAAAAATATGATTACATTGTCGTCTGCTGTAATGACGTGCAAATCAGTCACGAGTTAATATACTGTACTGCATAGTGGTTTATATGCGGCGACCATAATTGGGTAATTAGCATTGTTCGAAGTGACTGATGTTTTTGCCACCTTTTTCCAGACGACTGTACTGATAAAGTGAGCATAGTAGCAGATAGGTGGGCGGTCAGATGCGAAAGATTGATTTGGTTGTCAGCAGGTTATAAAATTTATCTAGCTTCTGTGTGCTTTTATGAATTTGTTTATCGAATTAGGCTTATGAAGCTTAAAGCAAATAATTAGAAGTTGATATTTTCGATTGATACTTGGAATGTCGGCTGTGAGTTAATAATAATGATTGGTGGGTTTTTAGAAAACAACAATCTGCTCGAAAAACAACTTGCTATATAAGGATATTATGTAGAATACACATAATGGGGAGGACCTAATACGTCTCTAAATCTCTTTGTTGCATGTTCTTAAATTCATCGAGTCATTTTCATTAAAAAGGTTGAAAGGAGGTTTAGTGTCCTTGCATTTGGCATCCTTAAAATTAGTATGTGCGATAGTGGTTCGATTCCCAGTGTGGACATGAAACTATATCCAAAAAGGTTTGGCAAGCAACTTTTCAGCCGCTTTTTATCCTACACTTACACGGCTGTTATAGAACTGGCCGTGTTGCAATCTCAGAAAGTAAAGTCTGATAGCTCCTTCATAGAATTATGTACTTATTTATGTGCGGTATTAAGCTATGTAACACTCTACTAAGTCTATCCAGAAAGATATTACTGCTTCAACTGTCACAGTTGAGCTGAATCGACTTCCATCAAAGCTTTCAAAAAGACTATCAGAGTAAAGCATTTTTTACTCATAATATTGAAACAATGACACCAGAAACAATACAGCAATACAAAAGTTCTAGATGGAGTTGTGCTTGTCGTTATTTATAATTATATGTACAATGGAAGCTAGTCAATAGGATTCACAAGTTGATTTGTAATCGATCAACATATTTTTTTTTTTGAGCTTATGAATTTTCCTCTCTCAAACACCCTTTTTCCCTCTTTACCACTCTTTTCCCCTCGTTTCCTTTCTTTTCGATCTTATCTCATTTTGTTTTCCATCTCCTCTCCTTGCTTCTCCATCTCATTTCCTTCCTTCTCCATTGCATTTCCTTGCTTCTCTGTTGCATTTGCTTGCTTCTCCATTGCATTTCCATGCTTCTTCATCGCATTTCTTTGTTTCTTCATTGCATTTCCTTGCTTCCCCATTGCATTCCCTTGCTTCTCCATCATATTTATTTGCTTTATTTTTTATCGCGTTTTCTTGCTATTTCATCTCATTTTCTTACTTTTCGATTTGAGTTTCTTGCTTTTCATCTGATTTTTTTTGCCTTTTTACGTCCTTTTCTTGCTATTCCATTTCATTTCCTTGCTTTTACATTTCATTTCCTTGCTTTGACATTTCATTTCCTTGCTTTGACATTTCATTTCCTTGCTTTGACATTTCATTTCCTTGCTTTTTCATGTAATTTCTTCTCGTTTCCTGCCTTGTTTTCATTGCTTCCTTCTCTTGCCTTAAGGGGGGAGATACATGTAACTGCTAAAACAAAAACGATTTTTTTTTATTGCATCAAAGTGTTCGAAATACTCTTAAAATATACCAAAAGAATTTTTGAAGCGATATTCGTATTAGTTCTCGAGTTATAGCCAGTTATAGACAGCGCGGCGTTCCCCAGGTCGGTGGAGCTTTAGAACTTTAAACGCTTTTTTCTCAAAGTAGTACTTTTTCAATTTCCGTACAAGATATCTCAAAAAATATTGAACCTATTCGGCTTAAATTTATATCACATGTACAAAAGAGTATTATCTCATCGTTGAATCTACATTTTCTTGTAATTTCGGAAAAAAAATTAGTTTACCAATGTTTAAAACGTGATTTTTTTGAAAAAAAATCAATTTTTTTTTTAAATCTAATATTAATGTAAAAATTTGATTTTTTTTTCTAAATTTTATTGGTTCACCTATGAATTATAGATCTCTTTAGCATATTTTTTTTTCTCTGAACGCTGCAAGTTTCTCGGAAAAGGCGTTAAGTTGTACGAGGCTGTTTTTGATGTGTTTTTTTCATTTGCTCGCATTGCCTCCATTTTGTGTTAAAAAGTTATTAAAAAAATATTTTCATTTACTATAAGATATGTACTTTGAGGATTTAATATTAAAAATTTTCTGAGTAAACAATATATATATTTTAAGTCAATCTGAAATTAGCAATTTCTTTTCCATTTTACATGTATTTCCCCCCTTAAGTAGAAAATTGTTCCTCCAATTAGTTGTCTTTTACTTCTATCCCTGTTCTTCTCATTTATATCTCTATTCTTCTTATTTATATCTATATTCCTCTCTCTTATATCTCTATTCCTCTCTCTTATATCTCTATTCCTCTCACTTATATCCCTGTCCGTTTCGCAACTACACCTGTTCGTCGCGCTTCTATCCCTGTTTCTGTCATTTTTATCCGGTTTCTATCTTCTATTCGGGCTTCTATTAATTTTGTACATACCTATTCCTCTCACTTTTTTACCTGTTTCTCTCACATCTATAACTATTCATCTTACTTTTATCCCTGTTCCTCTCACTTCCATGCCACTTTTATCCCTGTTTTATTTGTGTCTTTCTCTATTAAATTTGATTCTGTCCCTTTTCCATTTGAATCTTTCTCTAATCCATTTACTTCTCTCTCTCTCTCTCTCTCTCTCTCTATTCTTTTTACTTTTCTCTCTATTCCATTTACTTCTCTCTCTATTCCATTTACTTCTCTCTCTATTCCATTTACTTCTCTCTCTATTCCATTTACTTCTCTCTCTATTCCATTTACTTCTCTCTCTCTATTCTATTTACCTTTCTCTCTCTATTCCATTGATTTCTTCCCTATTCCATGTATTTCTTCCCTATTTCATTTATTTCTTCCCTATTCTATTAATTTTTTTCGCCGTTCCATTTACTTCTTTCTCTAACCCATTTACTTCTTTCTTCTTTCCATTTACTTCTTTCTCTACTTCATTACATTTTTTCCCCTTTCCATTTACTTCTTTCTCTCCATTACATTCTTTCTCTACTCCATTAGCTTCTTTCTCTATTGCATTTACTTCTTTCTCTATTCCATTTACTTATTTCTCTACTCCATTTACTTCTGTCTTTATTCCATTTACTTTTTTCTCTATTCCATTTACTTCTTTCTTTATTCCATTTACTTCTTTCTCTATTCCATTTACTTCTTTCTCTATTCCATTAGCTTCTTTCTCAATTCCATTTACTTCTTTCTCTATTCCATATGCTTCTCTCTCCTACCATTTACTTATTTCTCTATTCTATTTACTTCTGTTGCTATTCCATTTATTTTTTTTTCCTTGTTCCCTCTTTTTCTGACTTTGTTTCATTTGATTAGTTTTCTGCTCCATTTGATTCGTTCCCTGCTGCTCAGAACTTTCTATGTTCCTCTAGCTGCTTTCTCTGTTCCTCTGCTATACTCCCGTGCTCGCCTATTTCGTCTTGTTCTTCTCTTCTTTTTTCGACGAGCAGATTGTGTTCTTTTGGGATAGCATTTACCTATTCTACTCTGTTATTGCCTTTACGCGTTCACCGTGGCTTCTTCTAATCAGTCAATCAAAGCTTCGATTTTTTGCAAGTAATAACCGTTTATTCGAAACCTTGGCTAGTTTGTGTTCGAAAAGAGAACAGTTGGAAATTTATGTTGAGCTCTAATGTACTAGCTTTTAGTTGCTGATCATCTTACAAACTTCATTCATTAGTAAATGTGGCCCGTCGCTATTTATACACGACTAATTGAAGGCATCACCCTGAGTAGCTGTTAGTGAACACTTTTCTCGCTTTACTTTTGCATATGTTATCTTCTTCTTCTTAGTATTGATTACAAAGGTTACAGTACATATGGAGGTTAAAAATCACTGAAATTATGCTTACTTATTTAGAAAAATACCTAGGAAAATTTAGCCAGCGTCAATATTTTATATACTTCTAACGCTTTATACATAGTTGATTCCGAAATTAAGATACATTATAAGAGTAGGAAATTTTATAATATTCAAAACAATACATTATTGGCCTCAAAACTATAAAAAAAAACAAAAGTTGTTGCTATATACCCTACTATAATTATAACCACGAGACTATGTGCATAGGAGTCTGGCCTATGTGCATGGGAGTCGAGACTGTGTCTTTAGCGAAAAATCTCATAATATATGGAAGTTTTCGCTATTGAAAATTAATTTTTTATATGGCCTTTGTAGCAATATTTTAAAGCTCAGGAGGCCCATATAACAAAGCCCGGCAATTATGGTCGCTGTTATATGAGAACATGAACTATGTAAATTTTATCAATTGTTATATTATGGCGCTAAAGGCTATATTTTACAACTTTAATTTTGCCTATCTACCAAAAATTTCTTTACAGCTTAAATTAACAGCTTAAACTTCTCATATCCAATCTATTCCGTAAAAAAAGCCACCAGTATGACTTAACTTTAAATTCAATAAAATGTTCATATACGTATATCATATGCTCTAAAAGTGCACATACTCGATACACCACCAATCGAACATAGTGTATGACGCGCCTGTTTAAAAATGTCGACTGGCGTTTGCATGACGTGCGTCGTTTACGATACATTTCTGATCAAAACAACAAATATCGTAACATTCATTTGATATATTGTTGTTAAAATCTATGACATGGCTTCGAGCTAATTGTTGTTTTTCTTCTTCGTCAAAAAATTATTATCACTGTTTTGTGGAATGTCTGCTCCAACAATCATTCCTAATCGGTCTTTGCGGTGTTTACTTCTGTAGATATTGATAAAATTTCTAAATCATTTTCAATAATCAAGTTAATATAGTGGAATGATAAATCATTGTTATGTCCACATAAGCAACTACTAATATACTGTATACGAGTGGATTCGTTTTCTACCACAAAATTAAATTTTTAAGAAGCAGGACGCGCAAGTCTATCTTCATGTGTTTTTTTCTAGTCTTTCGTGAACTTTCCACGCCTAAACAAAACATATTAATTGATGAAAAAATTATATGTAATCTAAATTAACTCCGCCCAATCTTTTATCGACAAAAAAATATTAGACACTTGAAAGCAATTTGAGAAATCGTCGAAATAAAACAATAATCAAATCAATTGCCTGACAAATAATTTCCTATAAACAAATGCAAAGTATTTTTATTTCTAAGGTTATCGCTTGCATGTACTATATTTTTAGCATGCGTGAAATGCCATCGATCAAAGACGTATCAAAACAACATGAAAAAAGATAGGTACTCCACTCAAATAGCTACTAGCGAGCGAGCAAAGTAACATAGCATTTCGAATCGAAGCGGCGAGTAGTTAGTTAGTAGCTTCCTCAACTTTATTAAATCATGAATACGACTTGTTGCCGGAGAGCGACAAAGCAACAGAAAACTGTTATTCAGTTTTTTTCGTCAAGAATGTTATCTTCCTAGACCTACGTATCATATATTGTACAATGCAAAACAACTTTGATGTCGCGAACGAACAACACAAGCGGCTCCACTCATAGCGATTGATGGGCAGGCGCCACACTCTTCCATGTACGTAATTTTACCTTCATTCAAAGCATTTAATCGGCACATAGCGCGAATAGTCAGGCCAAATAGGAAAATGTATAGAAATTTAAAGGAAAAAAAAAACACATGATAGGCCGAAAAAATTATTTTACCATTGCAAAATGATTGAAGAGAGTGATAGTAGTCGTAATCTTGGACTGGTGACATTGAATGTTGCTGGTAGTAGATTTTCCGTATTCGAAGAAATTTTTGATATTTTGATATATTTTTTTCTTAGAATCGATATCCTGATTCAGCAATACAGATAACGATTGAGTTTTGAAATGGAAGAAAATGAATTTTCGATTTTATCCGAATCGAATTTTTGTGATCGTTTTGTTATCAATATACCTATGTATGTGTTTACTTAGTTCTCCGAAAAATATCATGACGATAAATTAAAATTGAATTAACTTTTATCCTGACATACACATAGTCACAAAATTGAAGGCACAAGCAATAAATATGAAAACTCTTAGTCGTATATAAACTAATGTCACTTTGTTATCACAATTTTTTTTATTTTTTATTAAATTGAAGACTAAGAATACAAAAATGAATAAAAAAAATTATCAAATTCAATTTTTTAAAGAATAATTAACAAAAGAAAAAATCAACAAAAAAATTCAAGACACAAAATTAAAGGCACAAGCTTCAAGATCACTAGAAAAATATAAAATAATTTATTATTAGTAGTTAGTTGGATATCCGTTGGCTTTGATTACTGCTGCCAGTCTTCTAGGCATACTTTCCGCTAACTTTTTTGTTATGGTTGGGCTAATATTTTGCCATTTCCTTGCTATTATTGACTTCAGCTCGGATTTATTCGCAATTGAAAATTTTCGGATTTGTTGCTCAAGTACTGACCACAAATGTTTTATTGGGTTAAGATCTGGGGACTGAAGTATAGTTTTTAATTGTTTTGGCGTATTATAAAGCAACCACATCTTTACAATATGTGCGGTGTGCTTTGGATCATTATCTTGTTGAAACCAAAACACATCCGATAGTCCTAATTTAATAGCACTTGATTTTAAATTCCTGTTCAGGATATCGAGGTATTGAAATTTGTCCATAGTGGTCTCAATAAATTCCATGTTGCTCGGTATTCGCTTTACTCCAAACTATTTGTCTGCCATCAGAGCCAAATAGGTTGAACTTACATTCATCACTGAATATTATGCTTTTCCATAAATCTGGACCCTCATTTACGAAGGTTTTCGCAAACTCTAACCGTTTTTTTCTATTTGCTTCTGAAACAGTAATTGCATCATAAAATTCTACGAAATATCTTGTTAGATGCACTTGTGCCTTCAATTTTGTGTAGCTCGCAAGTGGTACAGTTGACATCAAAATAGCAAACTTTGTGATAGATTCGACTTTTTTTGTATTAATTTGGTGTACATTTATAAAGAAGATTACGCACTAACAGAATAAAATGCCAAGTCGATGGACAGGACTTCAGTCCTGTTGTAGCACAAATTTTATCCACGCACAAATTTTATCCACCAAAACCGATTGCGAGCCGATTCTTCCAGTTTAGATACCTCTAAGCTCTGAGCGTCTTAGTCAACTCCATCTCTCCAGCGTAAACTAGATCTCCGCCGCTAGTAAAAATAACGCAAAAAATAGCTATTTATCCACATAAACGGGATAGTATTTTAAACAAGCAAATTCAATTTGCTTCATTTGTTTTTATTAGTGCTTAGAGATACATTTCTTGCTACGAATGTTTAGTTAAGTCTTTCTTGGCTTTCATTTCGTCCATAAACTTTCGATAAGTTTTTTAATACGTGTATAACCGAATAATCCTGGTCAGCAAAATAGAAGACTGTTACTTTTCAACTGCTATTAAAAAATAGCAATAGCAACCTGCTATTTGTATATCTGTTTGTATACTACATATTTCCTCAACTGCTATTTGGGTCACATAATAGCAGACATCGGTAAACAGCAGCAAATATCAATAACTGCGTGTGTTAAGGTCTTTGCGCAGCGTTCACACATTGAAATTGCGATCGAACCTGACGTGAAGCTGCGAAACCAACCGAGTGATAACTAAATAGCACAGAAACCATAACGAGGGATTACATAGTCTATCTCTTGCATATGAAAATCGAAAAAGTCGCAATGCCACAAGAATGTTGCTGCTATTTTTTAGCTGCTTTTTGAAATTACTACAAAAAATAGCAATAGCAGTTTGGTCCACCGCTAAAACCGGCGATAAGAAACGTCAATCAGATAAGACAATAAAAAGCGTCAATATTTCCATCCTACCGGTTTATAAAAATAATTTCAGCGAATTTAGTCTTATATTATTTATTACCTGCTGCTTTTGCAGTCTGACGTAGAGCCTACTCCTGCCGGTATTTCAGCTCCTAAAAACCGATCATTCTGAGATTGGCCATCAATCTTTCTGGCCTCACGGTCTACTTTTGAAAGAATTCACGAAAAATCCGCAAGCGTCATCATCATCATCATCAAAGAAAAGCACAATTGCTTCGATCTCTTTATTATCAGAATGTGTAATCCCTATCGTTGTCAAGTATAGCCAGGTAAAATTTTAAGTTTTCCTATTGTCTTCAAATATGTATAATATACTTTCAACTAGCCTTTCTGCGTATACCGTGGACAAAAAAAAATCAATTTTGCAGATAGCGCCCACCAATTGCTTTCATAATCTCCCACACATTTTCAATGGGTTGGCATTTGCAGATTTACCCCTATTGCCATGACACCTTTTGTTCTTTCCAGGGCCTGCAGAAACGGCTTTGATGTTGCGGGTAATTATCCTCTTGCAAGACCCAATTTTCGTTTTCCCGTGGAAGCATTTTGTTTATCGGTTTTAAGAGTCCACGCTTGTGTATCTGAGTCATGTTTACGGCACTCAAATTTTGGATGAAGAGCTGCAAATCTCTCAGGCTTTCAGGAGTCTATAAGGCATTCTTCCTCTTTTTTCAACCGCAATACCAGCTCCACTTATGCTGACACAGCTCACCAGACGTCATCTGACTGTGGCATCATCACCACGATTGACTCCGGCGTCAAATGAAAAGAAAAGCATGTGTCGCTCCCTTCTGAAACGGGGGCAGTGGAAAAAGGTATTGGAAAACGTCATCACTTTCCTTACTTACAGAGCTCCGTACTGACTTTCCCCATTCTGTGAAGGTATTTTCTGAAGTAGCCGTGGCCCGATAGGAACTGGCACAGGTAGAAGTTTATTTTACCGTGGTCGTGCTTAAGCCAAGGCTTTAAGGTGCGAATTAGCCTAACTGTCCATGCTTCCTTCGAGCTCGTAGCACAGCGTTCGCGCTCGTGCTTGAGCAGCCAAAATTTATCTGTCCACTTCTGCTCTGTTCAGAAATACCTCCCTGCGTTTGCTTGCCAGTAGATCAATTGGGATTACTCCCGCTATCACTAACACGACGTTTCCTGAAACTGTTCTGTAGCTGCTTGCAATTCGCCGCAGTCCCCTACGCTGAACGCTCACCATCCTAGCTCGCTACTTTTCAAACTTTAGCACAGTGGTCCATATCTCTGCGCCATACAGCAGCATTGAGTGAGTCACCGTTATAAGGAGTTTACGTTTACTCGGACTAGGACCGCGAACGTTTGCCATGAGTCTCCCAAGCGAAATAATAGCCAGTTGCACCCTATTGCACACTTTTCGGATGTGCTCTTCATAAGCCAGCTTCGAGTTCAAAATCACTCCAAGATATTTATCCGATTTTCTGGTCTCAACTACTATAATGGTTGGTATCATCCTCTTCGTCAGCATGACCATCTCAGTTTTTGCGATTTCCAGCTGGAGACCATGGCTTTTCATCCAGCCTTCAACCCTTCATAAGCAATATTCCATAGATCTGGCCTAAAGAATGGACCCTTGTGCTGCTCCAGCTGTAATAGTTTTGTGTACAGTTCCCTGATTCGTTTCATAAATCAAATGGCGATCCTTCAAGTAGTCTCGTACCATTTCCAGGAAGTATTCCTCTATCTGAAAAGGTCGCTGAAGAAAATTCAATATGTCTATCCATCTAGCCGGGTTAAAAGCGTCACGAACAATCAGCGTTCCCAAAACACGATAACGAAACTAGCCCGATGACAACCGGCCTCTGCGCAATCTACTGCGCTAGTAACTTCGCAGATGTCACTTATTGTTGAGTAGCCACTGCGGTATTCATGTTGGTTTTTCGAAAGTTCAGTAGCTCCTCGTATAGCCGTTTTTAGCCGAGGTTTCAGAAGCTTCCCCCAGCATCAAGCATCCACGCTGATGGTGTGTTATGATCTCCCTTTCACTTTGGAATTAAGGCAAGTCGCGCCACTTTTCAGGGTGACGGAAAGACACCGGCTAGTAAGCATTCATTTTAAATACGTAGTAATGCTGACTGGTGTTTCTCCACCACTACTTTTAGGATTTCTACTGGAATATTGTCCGGGCCTGGGGCCATTCGGTTCTTCATTCTGACACTCGCGTGTCGTAGTTCTTCTTCAGTGAACAAAGGGACATCTTCCTGACGGACTATGTGGTCGTTCTCTGCTCTCACGTCGTGCGCTAGGAACAGCGAATCTACAGCATTCCTCATAACATCCGCCTCCACGGGTGGGTCGGGACCCATGCGGCCCATCCTAACGGATACTATTTTTTAGCCTTGGCCCCATAGGTCCTGATTCATTTCTTGATAGTTTCTTTTTTTTGCCGTTTTGTGGGTCGCGATGTGGGTCGTCCAATACACCGCTGTGCCCTACACCTGCACGCTAGAGCTCTTCCTCTTAGTTCCGCTATCTCTTCAGTCCACCAATAAGCGCTCTGTTTGCCCGGTAGTGACTTTCGAAGTCTCATCGACGCATCGCACGCTCGCCGAATTTCGCCCGTGGTGAAATTTACAATCATACCCTTTTCGCCGGGGCGAAAAGCACCAATTTTACTAAACAATTAAAGAGACTGTTTACTAATAAATTTTATGACAGGCAGTAATTAGTCATTTTAAAGGCAATATATAGTGGCGGAAAAAAGTATTCGGGGATGGTGAACAAAAGAAATCAATTCATTTTTTTTGGCAATATATAAGCGAAATAAGTTAAATGATTTGCTTAAATTATTCGTTTTTATTGTCTTTTGAAATGTAAAAAAAATGAAATGAAAAATGAAATGTAAAAAAATATTTATCGTATGAGCTATAAAAGAAAAAAGAATCTGTTGACTTCTAATTATACCTGGAAAGAAGTATTCGTGGTTGGCTGTATGTATGCAACAAAATCATAGCATGACGAGTTCGAATTATATTTTTCGGGAAATCACATTTTAAAAAGGTCAACATGAAGGGGGCGGATATTAAAAACGCCAATAAAGATTGCGCAGTGAAGTATTCGCGTGGAGTTTGGAAAGGTTTAGTAGTGATAAAACATTTTATTTCACATATGGGCCGTAAACTACTACAGAGGAAAGGAGAATTATTATAAGCTTGAGAAAGGAAGGAAAAAGGTTTGTTGACATATCGAATGCTCTAAATAGAAGTGAATCCACAGTGCGGAGTATTTGCAAACGAAATGGATCAACGGATGTATTAACTCAGTATTAGCTCAACGCAAATGTCGGTAAATTGTTAGTGATACTTCAAGAAATCCAACAACAACTTCTTCTGAAATCGTAACTAACATCAGGAAAACTTATGGTAAGACAGTGAGTGCCCGGACAGTGCGCAATGTGCTGGTTATAATGCGAGAGTACCACGAAAAAAACCTTTATTCCCAACAGAAGACTTGGTAGTAGGCATCGAAGCAGCGGTTAAAACCCTGCCCGAAGAGGAGAAAGCACAGATTAGAGGCAATGTGGCTAAACTCATCAGGAGGGAAAATCGTAAGAGTGGGAAGGCACAAAGAGTGCTCAAAGAGTTGGCAGCTAAACCGGTCTTTTATACCAAAGCTGATAAAGGAAATGCCGTGGTCGTAATGGACAAAGACGAATATGACCGATTAGTTATGGAAAAACTCAACAACGGGGATTACCATGAGCTTAGGAAAGATCCCTTACCAGACTCTATCAAACGAGTTGAAAGAGTCTTGAAAGAAAGCAAAGGGAGAGAGTACCGTCTCAAAAATAAACCAAAAGAAGCGACTAACTTTTGCAAAAGAACATGGCATAAAAGATTTAACATTCTGGGATACAGTACTGTTTTCAGATGAAAGTAAATTCAACTTGTTTAATTCCGACGGCAGGCGCTTAGTATGGAGAAAATCATGCACAGAACTGCAAAAAAAAACCTAAGGCAGACTATTAAACATGGGGGCGGTGGAGTTTCAGTGCGGGGGTGTATGGCATCATCGGGGGTTGGGAAACTTGTATTTATCGACCGCATCATGGACAAGAACGTTTATTTAAATATCCGGAAAGATGTCTTGAAAATCAGCAGCAATAACTTGTGTCTTGGTAGCAGTTATTACCTTCAACAGAATAACGATCCCAAGCAAGCCGTGTGCGTGCGTCAATGGATCGTGCGTGCGTCAATGGATCGCGTATAATGTTCCGCATATGCTCAATACGCCACCGCAATTTCCGGTTCTCAACCCCATCGAACACCTCTGGGATGATCTGGAAAAAAGGATTCGACAGCATACTATCTCAAACAGGACACAAGTTAAAGAAGTTTTACAGTTGGAATAGGAAAACACTTCCACTGATTACACAAAAAGTTGGTTCATTCGATGCCTAATCGTCTGAATGCTGTTATTAAGGCCAAGGGTCTTCACACTAAATACTAAATGAAATACAATTCCCAAATTAAACTTTTCGCGAATACTTTTTTTCACTCAATTGTTTCACGAATTTCATGTTAATTTGTTTTTGCTTTAGATATACATTTTGTTTTGTAGGTTTAATTGTTTATTTAATATCTGTGTGAGCTTAAGAATAAATTTAGTTAAAGATATTAAGTTGTTTTGAGTAAGACAAGGAACAAAAATGTCATATTTTAGATTTATATTTAAACCGCGAATACTTTTTTCCGCCACTGTATGACCCTAATTATTCGATCTGAAAAGACAAAGACTGGCGTTTCCGTGCGTACAAAAATCAGATTCAAAAATTCAAATCGAAGACTTTCAAAATCAGGCTTCCGTCTTATAAGCATTGCCTAACCAGCGTATCTAACCTATGTATTTTACCCAACCCACCAGCGTATCTTAATTAATATTAAAAAAAAACTTTAATTGTTATCTCTCAAATTTTGATTTATCCACATCACAATGATTATCATTATTTACGATTACTCTCAAATTCAAACGCTGTTCCTCTCTGATCATTGTCAAATATGTTTTCAGAAAATCTATTCCGCGGAAAACTAGCATCAAATTTACTTCTATAGGTGAACCATGTCCATGGCCGTACAGCTGATAAAATATGTTTACACACAAAATTTAGTTTCAGGGTCATGTATTAATTGTTTTTCATTTCAATTTAACGAAAACGCGTAAATCCAATCCAATGTCAATAAATAGGTATATTTTGCGTATTACATATCATGTAAGCTAAACTCTTTTTCGTGTATCTTTTTTTCAATTGAGGTTGACACAATGTTTTGTGTATCTTTTTTCAATGTATTAGTTTGTTTTCTTGTCTTTAAATATGTATATACTCGCAACCATATTTATGCTTTGTTTAAACTGTGTTTTTTTCTCTCGACGACTTTATCAGTGTGGAATTTGAACTATAGTATTGAAAAGAATTAGAGCAATAATACACATGAACAGCAGTTTACGGTACGTCGACGGTACACTAATCTGTTCAAGTATATTCTGGCGTCTTTTCAAAAACGGAGCCAGTCAATGCTACCAAGAGGCTTTGCAAGGTGTTTATGTGAACATAAAAATTAAGCTCAATACTACTGTTGTGCGATTTCTAGGAGACAAAATGGCAGGAGGGAGTGATATGGGTAAGCAGACAGCCTGGATAACAATGATGATAGAGACTAGACATAGACAGCACAGTGTAGAGGTATATTGCCGTCTGAACTAAATGGGAATCTGAAGTCTATGATATTTAGTTAAATCAGCAACGCTAAGTCTTGGTTTTTTTTTATTGTTTTCGGTCGCTGATGAAATTGTGTTACTTTGGTAAATGCGATGCGGCATGATGGTGTGGTCAGGGTCATCGACAAGAATAACTTTAGATTCGGGTTTCGTAAAACAAGGAATAACATACCATTTTATACACCGAGAGAGAAAAAATACAGTAAAATCAAACAAATTATGGGTTGCTCTAACGATTTTCACTGTTAAAAGTCATCCAACAGCAAAAATTGTTCAATTAACAGCTATTTTTGAGTTGTTGATCTAGGAACGGATCGGTTGTTGAAATAACTGTAGCAACAGTTGATATGAACATAATTACTGTTAAATTTGACAGGGAAGGTAGTTGTGTGAACAGATAAACATTTGTCATGAAAACAGAACTCTTGCTGATTTAACGGAAAAATAGTCTCATAACTAACAGTTGGCTTCTGTTGATTTGAAAGAAGATTCAGTTGAAATAAGCAGGATGAGCTTACCTACACGCATTTTTCTTGAATGCAAAGCCATCCAACCTGCAAAAAAAACTTGATAATTCGATTAAACAATCATTTTATTTATGAAATGAAAATAATACCATATCTATTTTTCTTAGAAATACTAGACAAATTACCTTGACATCCATAGTTTGGGAGCTTAATACAAACAAATTTGGTTTTTTTTAGATTGTAATGGCCAGAGATTTCACAAAAATTTTACAATTTTTTATTTCTTAGGTGACCTATGCCATCACTCATGTTATAAACATGTAATGGAGGACTATCGAAAAATCCAGCACAATTTAAAGTAAATTGTTTTGTATTTACTCCAACAATCTGAGACTGATAATGATTATCAAAACCATTCAGCTGCACTTCGGATGAAAGAATCATTAAGTCTTTCTGTTTGTCCAGAAACAACCCCTCAATTTTAAATAAACGCAGTTTTTCTAATGATTAGGTTGGATAATATTTTTTTTATATACAGTCCCCTTATATGTTACATTATTTATCTCTTGGAAATTTTCAACTTGTAAATTTAAAGCTTCAAAGTAGCTCGAATAATGATTAATATCTGATTTGTCGGCATGAGTATATGTAAGTAAATTTGATAGCATTTCAGCACACCGAAGTTTTTGAGTTTATGATCAGTTGTAAAGTGAGTTAGCAATTTTTTGACCGTTTCGAATTTCTTTTTGCATACAAAACAGCCAAACATTTTATGTATTTTCCATTATATTTTTTAAATGAGATATAAGCCCACTCACTTTTGGCTGATCTTCATCGTACTCGGTGTTGATTTCAAAGAAAAATGTTTGAATCAATAATCAAACGCCACGGCAATATATAGGGTAGTGTAAATGAAAAACATGGAAAATTTTGAAGCAAATATCTAGCGCTGCTAAAAACGATGACAACTTAAATTTAACTCCATCAGTATAAACAAAATATTCTGTAATTTCTGTCAATTCTCTTCCAATGGCAATTACCATCGGTTGCCATGTTAGGTTTTTTTTTAGAAAATCGTAGTCTCCTTTCTACAATCGATTCTTGAAATTTTGAAGGCGGGTCAATGTATAGAACGAAGCTGTCCATAGCCTCTCGGATCGTTGGTTTTTTTCCCTTTTTGCTCTGAATTGTAACGTCCA
This sequence comes from Nemotelus nigrinus, assembly GCA_947369275.1. Taxonomy (NCBI): domain Eukaryota; kingdom Metazoa; phylum Arthropoda; class Insecta; order Diptera; family Stratiomyidae; genus Nemotelus; species Nemotelus nigrinus. The sequence continues at coordinate 55,783,682 of OX376372.1, forward strand.
GTAGGTGTTATAACCGCATTTAAAAGGCGGGCGATTATAAAATTCAAAGAATCTAAAAACAAAATGTATTAAGTTTCACCTTAGAAAATCCTTTTCAATGACAACCTGGACTAATACTTCGATTATGCAGTAGCAAAATCATTTCCCTGGATGCTTTATCATTAATTTTAATTTCATAAAATAATTTCATCTACATAGAAAATGCTTCTCACTTAGAAAATAGGCTTGTATCCTTTCCTGGGAACATCATCGAAAAATCAATGTTAACCTGAAATAGATACTGAGATAAGAAAAGCTCAATTTTTATATGAAACTTTTGAATCCAACCAAAGAGGATCCAAGGCTACCGTGTTTATAAAGCGGCCAATCAGAAATCAATTCTAAAGATGCTCCTTTATTTCGTAGACAGTTCCACAAAGCTTTTTTCCTGTAGTGGAATGTACTCCTCGATTTATCTTTGACCTCACCAACTGGACTGTCGTTAAATTTGAGGAACGATTTCATCTCTTCAGCTAGATTTCAATCAATATCAGTTGGTGGAATTTTCTAAATGAAAATCTTTCTCTACGTGGTTTGACGAAGTACTTGCTGGCTTCCGGTTTCTCCGGAAATTAAAATAACGGTCATAGATTTTCCCACATGTCTTCTTTCCTTTGCCTCGACGGCCAAGATAAGTTACCTAGATTTGAATAGAATTTGAAATGAAATAAGTCATCAAACAGACCACCGCTAATTCACAGGGGAAAGCTGCACAAATTTTATTCGCAATAGTTTCGAGCTCGCTCAATGATAGCTTCTTTTTACATGCTATGAAGTAATCCACAACCGAATTGCTAATCATCTGCTGATGGTGCGGTGATAAGGTTCTATTTTGCTTAAAATATTCTAAAGCATCTTGTCCCCGGGGTGAGCTTCGAAGAGTGCTTTCAATATTGACCTGCTATAAAAAAACAATTTGTATTGAACTCCAACAAAGCAATCTCACGCTTACTTCAACTGGAGAGTTGCTTCTACTTTCCGATGATGCTGATGAAAGGGAAACTGGAGAACTGATGTCAACTAGTTCGTTCATTTTGATCCCCTTCATAACGTGTTTCAGCGCGGAGATCATCTCATTTTCCTCATCAAATTTTTTAAAAGAAATAGCACAAGCCCACCAAGATTGAAATGTTTACGATAATTAAGTTAGGTGTCAGCTTGAGATCTAAAGCAATATGTTTCAATTGAACACCCACCGTCTCCTTTTGCCATATCTTCATTTTTCCCCTCAGTTTTGCTCTTTTTCCAACTTGATTGATTAAGGGGTAAATTTGCTCCAAATCAGATTCATTTATGTATCGAATCTCTTCAATCCCGACACCTGCGCCTATGAACCAGGAAATTAATCACTCGATCAGCACCCGCAGATTTCAATCAAGAACATCACAAATATTTCACACCAAAATTTATTTGACCTCTCAGAACGTTATATTCCTTTTCCATATTCCTGATTTTAACAGCTCCATTAGCTGTAAATCGTCAACCACACATTCGTCACAATTTAATAAAAGATTATTAAATTATCTTCCTCCATTCTACCACTTTTATTGCTACACAGTACTATCACTTTTCACTAATCACACTTTTCACATTTAATAGCAGACAGTGCGGTAAATGACAAATTTGTCTTCACCATCTGGTAGAATAACGGTCAAACTGTTGTTCTCACAGACCGAGCTGTTAGAACAACAGGCGATACTGCCAATTCAATCGAAAATTTGTTATGAGCACACAGTACTATTGTTATTAACGGATAAAGTTGGTTGAAGCAACATAAATTTGTGGGCAAAGCTGTTATTACAATATAGTTCAATAGTAAAATATAAAATATGATCACAACGAGATTGTTTTTAGAGCGCATTTTTCTCTGAGTGTAGATCTCCTTATAAGGCGTATAGAGTGAATTGGGTGTGCTTTTGATCTGACATGGTCTGAGTCAGTAATAAAATGCATATCAAAATTTTCGGCATCATTGAGTTTAACTTAAGTCGACTACTATCAAATTATAAGATCTAGACTGCATGCCCCAGATTTAAAGTGTGGGTGTAATTTTCACTAAAAAATTGAATAGTAAATAAGAAAAACGATTTCACTTCATATGGAACATAATCCGACTTTCTATTAAATTCTTCCTTTTGTCTCTTCCAGATTGATGTATTCATTTTGAGCGATACAATATGCGCAGTAGTATGTCACAACCTGTTGTACCGTAAGAGGATTGAAAGGAAATGATGTTGGCTCAGATGAATTTAACGGAACAAAATCTAGTGAAACCAGAATTAGTGACGATTGCCAACGATTCCGAACGATGGGAAGCTAGCAAACAGCAGACCGGAGATGCAAATACCAACAGTCCCGGTACAGATCGAATGGCTTTTTTTAACTTTCGCTATGCAAACGAATCGAACGGATTAATTCTGGCATTGGAAAAATATCAAGCTTCAGAACGAAAATCGTCCTTCCCTCGAATCTTCACATATCCATCTTGTTGTGCCCAGGAAACAAAGAACGAACGGGTGGACGTCGGAGATAGATACAGGCGAGGAAGTAAACAACAAGTACAAGTACAAAAGGAGTCAGCGGCCAATGATTGCACTAGCTATCCTGGCCCTGTTTCCAACAACGATGCCGAGCAAGGTCCACAGTCTCTCGCAGCACATACAGGTAGCAATAAGTGTTTGATATGCCGTAACGTCGATTGCCGTGGAAATCTCTATTGCAATATGTTGTCTCCCAACAACAATGATAATGAACTGATTGCGCTCAATCGAAGGAAATCTGTCGTACAAAACCGACGCAAGAGCGCGTTACAAATGCAAAGTGGTGGAAGTGCCGCGACGACGTTGGGTGATGAGAGCGCGAATAGTGGTGGTGACGGTGACAAGTCTAGTAGCATATTGCAAACGTTGTATTCTAAATCAAATTCTCCGACAAGGAGATCACGCGAGGACGATTTCCAGCATCGCTGCATGTACTCATCGCTAGAGCACAATAACGATACCAATTGTCCAGATGCTCGCGAAAACTGCTCTTGCGAATTGAAAAGCTGTGCACAAGATCGAACTCGCACAAACTACTGCAATTTAAATATAAATTCAAATTTCACACCGGCTAGACTTACGACATACCGTTTTCAACCGAAAAAATTAGTTCCATTTATGCCTCTGACAGCTCGAGAGTCCAAAGATAAGGAGTCGCGAACTTGTCAGCAGTATCGTTATTGTCTAGATGGCGATACAAGTTCATTCCGAGATGGTGTTTCGTCGTCCGTGCGAGAACTTGAATCGGAACCATCGGATGCATCACAAATTGGCTCAGTTTCAAAGAAATCATCACTACCATCATCTCCATCCTCATTTCGCACGACATCAAGAAGACCAAAGAGTATTTTCAGGTATCGTCCACGCTCGTCGTTATCGTCATCAGCACCATTTTCACTAATCAATGCAATTCTTTGGGTCATTGTTTGTACGATGCTGATGAACTTTACAATATCATTGGTCGTTTCTGGAGCAAATTCGAATTCAACAAGTCCAGCCTCAGGTGGTGAGTATTAATTTTGTATTTTATATTTACTATTGGTAATAAAAATCTTCGAGTATCAGAAATTTGAATTGAAATTAATATAAATGAAAAACGCAAGATGGTTTCTTAAAAATTCACATAATATGCAATATCTATGTATGTGAAATTAGTTATAACCTCAGCTTGACTTAAACGATTCTTTTTATGTAAGGGGTTTTTTTTAGTAAGAGCGGTGATAAGAATACACCTGTTAAATCCTGATCTATTACTTGATCATACACTGAGTAAAAGTTGAACTAAAAAGATGATTGAATTTTTGACGACTTGATATATATGAGTGTTGCATCTTTGAGGTCCTGACCTCCCCAAAAAGTTTCTCCACTGAACCCGATCGTGAGTCGATGTCATACTATTTGGCACCCGTAAGTTCTAAGCGTCTTGTTCTCCACCGCTGACGTCTGCCATAAAATGTGACAAAAAAATTTTTCTGAGCAGTGCCCTCTTCGCTTTTAAGATTTAAGTGCCCAGTCCGAGGTTCATCTTTATGACTATATCTGCTTCTTAAGGGGGGAGATACAAGTAAAATTTTCAAAAATATCAATTTTTTTTCGCTGCATAAAAAGTTAGTATAACATCTTAGAAATATGTCACCCAATTTTCAAAAGTTAATTCAAAGTATTTATCATGTTGAAACTTATAAACGTGACCCTCTTGTACTTTGCGTTCGAGTGCCTTCAGAAGCATAGTTGAGCGGCCAATTTTTACTACCTATTCTTAACTGCCCTTACCTGCAGACTTTTCTATGGCTAAAAATTTGGGTGAACAGATATTTGGAAATCAATATACATAATGATTCCAAGAAACGGACAGTTTTATAGCTAATACAAGGTACATTAGTGAAGGTCAGAGCTGGTGTGGCTGTTAATTCTGTTTACGCTAGTTTTGTAACTTATTCAGTACGGAAAGATTTCGAAAACGAAAATATCAAAATGAGTTCATATCCTAAAGGAAATAAAAATGTATCAACTCGGACAGCATACCCGTGTAAATGAAAATTTTATGGAAATCAGTACTCCAAAAACAGAGATAAAACAGAACAACCGAGTGTAAGTGCGAAAAAACTTCGTGAAATACGGTAATTATATAGGAGATGGAGACTCAAAAACATTTAAAGGAATACTTGACATGAATCCGTATGGTGATTATTTTCAAGAGGTAAAAAGTAAGTGTATTGGCCACGTGCAGAAGAGGATGGATAGTCGTCTTCGAAAGATTAAAAAACATAAAAAACTTGGAGGAAGTGGTAAGCTAACCGAAGCGCTTATAAACAAGTTGGCATTATGCTACGGATTAGCTATTCGGAGGATTGCCAAGAGCCTCAAAGATATGAAAAAAGCTGTAATGGCCACTTATTATCATATGTGCTCCACGGACGAAAATCCAAAACATGAGGGCTTTCCAGCGGGTCCCGACAGTTGGTGCAAGTGGCGGAAAGCTGAAGCATCTGGAGTAAATCCAAAACTTATTCAACACCCTGCACCGCTACATACAGAGGTCCAAGAGTATATTAAACCAATATTTGAAGATTTATCCCGAGATGATTTGCTCGTAAGATGCTTGGGTGGCCATACGCAGAATGCAAATGAGAGTTTCAACTCGACTGTTTTGCGTCTCGCTCCAAGCACTTACACTCAGGGTTAAAAATTATTGAAATTGCCGCGTATACGGCAGCTGGATTGTTCAACGAAGGAAATGCATCTCTTTTACAAGGAATGAACAATTTAGATATAATAATTGGCAGACAATGTAAATCATACGCAGATAAAATAGATGAGCAGAGAGTGACTTGAGCAAATCGGCGCAGCCTGTTAACTACTAAAGAAGCACGTCAAGAGGAACTTCTTGAGAAAAATGAGCTACATTAGGACTTTTATATGGCGCTGGAATTGCTAACTAATCGGTAAGCCACTACAATCATTGAATTTTTATGAACCCAAACTTTAAACGCGTTTTCCTTAAAACACAATTTTTCAAATCGGCGTGGACGATAGCTTAAAAAGTTTTGTATCTATCGCACTGAAATTTCGCACACATCTTTTAAGTGATATTAGTTTCTATATGAACCTATTTGTTTTGAATTTTTTTTGAAAAAAAAAATTGCCTAGCAAAAACGATTGAAAAATTTGGCTGAAAATTCAAATAATGGTTATAAAGTGTTTCATTCTGCAAATTTTTATTTTTCATTTGTTTTTTTAGGTTCATCTACAAAACATAACCTTTATAATCACACAAAATTTGTTTTTTATTATTTTCGATTGACACTACAGAGGCTACAAACTACGCCAACTGCCAACTCTCGCTGTGACCTTCCCGAAATACTGGACTGAAAATCAGCCATTTTGAAATATATTAAAATTGTTTCTTTTTTTTGTAATAGACGAAAATATAAATAAATCATATGTAAAGTTTGGAAAATGTAGAATAAATTATTCTTTGATAAAAAAAATCATCAAAATTGACTAAAATTCGCGGGTCTATATGTATTTCTCCCCTTAATAAATGGCGGATAAATCATGGCTGTAGCTTTTCGGAATCCACCTTACTCACATATGGGGACCAACGATTCTCCGTAAGACTATCCTCTTGAACCATGGACCATGGTCTTGTACAGCAGTTGTGAACTTTCACGATTGAAAGAGCTTCGATAGAATATCGTAAGCTTTCTTGGATTTGAGCAGCCGCTTGAGTATTTGACTGCATTACTTTAAATAAATGTTCCGCTACCCTGAATGTTTGACCAATTCGTTGACAACCCTACCTTCATTCTAAAGCTTCAGAAATTCGAACTTGCCGGATCTTTGCTTAGCTGGCTCATTTCCTGCTTTCGCAATCGAACATAATTGGTAAAATTTCAAGGACATTTATCGAAACATATTTCTGCTACCTCTGGTGTATCACAAGATAGTCATCTTGGCCCACTTTTTTTAATATATTTCTGACCTATCTGACGTTCTAGCAAATATACCTCATCTACTTTATGCAGACGATCTCAGAGTTTATCACATCATTAAATCTAAATCCGATGGACTCTTTCTCCAATATAAACTTGATTCACTTGATCATTGGTGCAATGAAAACAAGCTCTCTCTCAACATTACTAAGTGTCAGGTTATAAGTTTTTCCCGAAAATGCACCATCTCACATAACACGTACTTCCTCGGCAATAATTTGTTAGTTCGAGTTGAAAACGTCGTTGACTTTGGTGTTATCTTGGATGAGAAACTCCGCTTCACCTTCCATCATGATAAAATACTTTCCCGTGCAAACAAACAGCTAGGCTTCATCAAAAGACGTGCTAAGGAATTTCGTAACCTGTGGGTCACAAGATCCTTATACATCTCACTTGCACGCCCCATTCTCGAATATGCTTCCATTTGCTGGAATCCGGCTTTTGAAACCAACAGTAACAGACTCGAGTCCATATAAAAGTAATTTTTACTTTTCGCATTGAGAGAACTATACAACCCTTGTGATTTTAATACCCTTCCTCCTTATGAGTTTCAATTGGGTCATCTAAACTTATTGACACTTGCATCGGCCCGCTTCACATTCGACGACATTAGAAGCGTTATCAGAGTTGAATTCCTGAATAGAAAAATGGTGTTAAATAACCCTGTAAGGAACACCAGATCCACACTCCACTACTCTCGCAGCTAATGAGCCGATAAATAGATGCTGCAGGATACTCAATAACATAAGTGATCTGTATTCTCCAACGATCTCCAAATTATCCTTCAAATCCTCCCTTTTTCAAGTAATCCGCAATCCCTTATCTTAGCTATATGTAAATGTTTTATTTATTTGTTATTTATTAATTTTTATTGATTTATTTGTTAATTATTTAATTTATTTAATTTTTGTTTAATTTTTATATACAAATATTAATTTTCAATATTGCTTTGTATTGTTTATGTAACTTGTACCTTGCTTGGTTCATAAATAAAATAAAACAAAAATAAAATAAATTTTCCATAACGCATACATTTTCGAGAAGGTAGAAAGTTCTGCGACACGTTCTTCTGGTATACACTTTACATACATATCACCAATAAGATTTTGCGGGCGGTAACCCTAAAAATCTTTCTATTCACATAACTTACAACGAATTTAGCGAGTTTAAATGGATTTTACTGGGTAATTTGGTCTCAACGAGAAGCATATTTAGTATGCTTTTGGTTGTGGGGTTATCAAAGGGTTGCCAGCACCAGAGATTCTTTTACTTTCGGAAAAATAGATGCTATCATTAAATTTTCATAAGAAAATAAGCAGCAAATGCAAACATACAATGAAAATAAAAAGCAAAAACCTAAAATTTTTGCAAGTTTTTCGAATGAAAACCCTTTTTTATCCCTATAACTTCCGACCGATGCAGCCATATGATAAAACGAAATTCACAGGGTGTGTCGATGTCAACGTGAAACACTTCTGACTTTGGTTGCATTGCTAGCACAATGCTGCCAACACTCTGCATTTTCATCATTTTTGCACTAGAAGATGCTGCCATAAAATTTTCACATGATAGGTGTATATATGATAGCTTGTAATGAAAACGATTTATAAGTGTTTTCTCAAAGTTGGCAACTTATGCCAGGAGCAACCCTGGAAGCCTTTTTACCTTAAGGTTTCCGATGCAGTCATCGAATTAAAGTGGCGTTTTCGGACAGATTTCGATGGATAGAACTGTCACAATATTTTCATTTTTCTTCATATACTCGTAAGTGCAGCTCTAAAAACGCGACTATTATATATCCCTTAAAGAAGGTGGTACCCGTTACAGAATCCCGAAACACATTTTGCGATTCCAAAGTGAAATTTCCCAGAAAAGCATGTCCTGTTTTCATAAGCAATTGTTAATTTTAAATGGACTCGATAAAGATTCACTTGTCTTAGTCTGGCTTTTGAAACAGTGTTAGCCGGACGGTTTGAATATTTAATTTTCCTCCGGGGACACCTTTTAAAACAATTTAACAGGCCCCGCTGCAAGTTGATTACTACAAAGCAATACCTAAACCTATTCGCTTTGTGTTCCTTTTATACGTCGTTTTACTATCCTACACTAAACTTTATTACAGTGCAATAAATGTTTTGATTGATTACTGGACCGTTTAAAGTAATTATCGTAAAATAATATTAACGGACATTTTCTATTGCTTACCGTTAATTCTTTCATAACCCAATATTAGCCGCTTCCTTCTTAAAACACGTATCCTAAATTCCAGCATAACCACGATGGTAATCCACTATTTATTCACGACTTTAAAAGATATATCCCATATATCAATCCTTAGAGCTATAAATAATAGTAATAAATTATTTCATAAAAAAAATCTTAAACAAAGAGCTACCATTCGACACCTCCTTTCGGTTTTAGATTAAAGGGAAATTGTCGAAAACGGTGTTTTTAATCCTCATTTAATTGTTTGGCGCCACTTACTATTTCGAATTCTAGCTACGTATTATTTTGAATGAATGATTTATGATATAATAAATTTCATTTAATTCTTTCTGCATTGCGCCATGACCATCATAAGCTGTTGTCGTCGTATGCGATGCCGTGTATCTATCGGTGGCCGATTGGCTTGCTGTTGGCATCTACGGGTACAATATTCCTAAATCGAATCGAGCATCAATCTAAGTCAAAATATTTTTCAACTGCTTCATTCACTGTTTCTCGGCTTCTTCTTCTTCATACTATCAATATGTTCCTACTAGAAAACTGTTTTTTTTTCATTTTAATTTCGAATTTGCTTTTGTGCGCTTGGTATGCACTATGAATTATGAATTTGTTTCACAACTTCGCAATGAATTAAATTGCTCGTGGATAGAGTTCTGAAAGTGTATCTGATTTTGCATCTATACATGTTGAATGAGAAATCCAATAAAGCAGCTATGAATGCTTGTATTCCAATCAACATTTGTGAAAATCTCACTTCTTTCATTCAATTGGTAATGACGTCGCTTCGGCATCTATTTTCAATTTGAATGGCTACGAGTCCATTCAAAAAGTATTTGAAATATTAATGCTAGATATGGACTTTATGCATTGACGGAATGCCGCTCATAAAAATTGGAGCCTGAGTATTTTGAAACTAGGAGGTAAAACGATGTCGGAATATATGAAAGCTTTAAGTGTTGACGTTATTGCTTAGAGAGGTTAACAAGCTCGGCGATTTAGCATAATTTAGAATATGTACATAAAATAATTGCATTTATATATTTATAAGTTGTTCTAAATATTTTTAGAACTCAAAAACTGCAGAAAATCTTTAACTCTTTAATCCTAACTGAAGAAAGAAGAAATAAGTATGTAATGTTAACAACAATTATGTGAAATAAATAGCTAAATAGTTTTTTAACTAAACAACAAATAGGGTAAATACATGAAATCCTGCAGGGTTTTTAAAAAAGAATGTCCGTGTTCCATTATTACTATTTAGTATTCGCAAGTACTTCTGGCTACTTCCAACTACTCGCGCTCTCGTTCCTGAGTAGTTACGCCTTTTTTTGCCGTGAGGTGGCTATTTAGTTGTCAATAGGTGGTTTTGGTTTTTTCATTATTATGTTGAATGTTTTGGTAGTTAGGAAATTAGAAATAGCCCTCATAATGTGTAGAAAGTTACAAGAGGTAATTTTCTGCTTGTTGCTTTTATATTCTTTATCGATTGTGGTAGTTTATACTCGTTATTTTCTGCCTTTATTTTCAACTGCTTTACACTTGAAAACTGCATATAATTTGACAGGTTAGAATCTGCTCGCATGAACAAAGATGGCGTTCCTTTTGTGCTCTACTCCCAAGTACTTGTAAGTACTAATTAGTAGGAATGGAAAACGGCAATTATAATATATATTTGTGCGCCATCTATTATGTCGGTATGTAAACATTGAATATCTTTGACATTTATCAACCGATTGACTGGATTAGACACGTTTCAAACGTCAATTCAGTACAATTTTAACCATGAATCGCTTCACACCGAAACAGTGCACCGAAATAGTGACGGCTGCACATTGAAAATAGTCGTTCAGTTGTGTCAACTCGACGTGTATGGCATCGAAAATATCGTGACGACCATCGTCTTCATCCAATAATGTTGCTACCGGCCTTCATCGTGCATCATCAGGGAATTTGTTTCCAAACATCAACATCAAGAGATGATTACATCAAGCCATAATTCAAAAAACGGGCAAAAGAAATCTCGGCATACTACGCCAGCATAGGTGGCATGCGCTCTAAAATTAATGATTTATATGTCGCATCTTCAGTGTCTAATTTTGACATTATTGGCTTTACCGAAACCTGGCTATGTGAAAACATCAACGATGCTGAACTATTCAACAGTAACTTTCCAGTTTTTCGTCGTGATCGCCATCTTAATTGTCCAGATGCTCCTGTCGGTGGTGGTGTTCTACTTGCTGTACGTAAAGAACTGCCAGTATCTCGACTCGATATACCTGACACTCTTGACCTGGAATACGTATGTATCACACTAAACCTTCATCAAAGAAGAATTTTCGTAGCAATACTGTACATCCCGCCGTCCGCACCACACTCAACATATGACTTGGCGTATAACCTAACCGAATATATATGCCGCATAATGGAACCGTCCGGCGATCTCATTCTTATGGGAGATTTCAATTTGCCGCATCTGGAGTGGCGAATCTCTAACGATAGTGAACACTATCTCCCTTTGTCCAATAACCGACGAGAAAGCTACTTCATTGACGCTATTCTTTCAACTGGACTAAAGCAGATCAATTGCATTCACAACACAAATGGACGACTTTTGGATCTGATTTTTTCGACGAATTCATCTGACCTCTCGATTCAACGATGTTCATCTCCTCTGCTTAATGAATCTACACACCATCCAGCTCATCATATCAATTTCCAAATTAATGACGATATACTAATGGAGTCTAACTTTGTAAATCTTTTTAACTTTAACTTCAAGAAAGTTGACTTTGATACGCTGAGTGAAGTAATGACAGAATGCGACTGGTCTTCGGTTGTAAATGAATCTAACGTAAACGTTGCAGCCATAAACTTTATTCTATCTTATTCGGTTGCTTTGCTCGCTGTGTACCTTTGAGTAACTCTGTACCTTTGAAACGCAAAACAGATTTAATCAATCTCAAAAATTTGAAAATCAAGACGTGGAAAGTGTACAGCTCGTCGCGTCTAGAGGATGATTATAAAGTGTATGAGGAATTACGAAATAGATTCGTATCTGAAACCTCATCTGCCTACACCAACTATATGGATGAACTTAGGCAGTCTTTCTTAAGCCATCCCAAGCGTTTTTGGAATTTTGTAAACTCAAAAAGGTATCATGACGGATACCCTAGCTCTTTTATATCTGACGGCATGGTCATTAATAACTCGCAAGCAATCAGTAGCTTATTTGCAGATTACTTCCAATCTGCGTATGGATTATCTCTCTCCGATTTCAATAAACCTAATTTCAATTACCTGATGAACTCCCCTAAAACGACGTTGGGAATGAAAGACCTTTACATCGACATTCCCACTATCTTAAGACATATATCTCGTCTTGAGAATAATTTTCACCCCTGTTCTGATGGATTACCGACCATAATGCTTAAACGTTGCGCCAATATCCTCTCGCCACTATTAGCTCATCTTTTTAATCTATCGATTTTCTCCGGTATTTTCCCAAACTTATGGAAATGTTCTTCACAAAAAAAGCAGAAAAGAAATCGTGCACAACTATAGGCCAATTGCCAAATTACCATGCGTCACCAAGCTTTTTGAAGCCATAGTTACCGAGGTGTTATCTTTTCACTCTAAGTCTTTAATCTCACCTTGCCAGCATGGTTTTATTAAAGGTAAATCTACCACCACTAACCTTTTAGAACTTGCGAACCTAGTCATCCCTGTGATTGAAGAAGATAAACAAGTTGACTGCATTTACACCGACCTCACGAAAGCTTTCGATAAGCTGGATCATGACATTCTTATATGTAAATTGCATCTTCTTGAGTTCCCTAATAAGTTTATAGACTGGTTTAAATCTTATCTCTCTAATAACAAGCAAAATGTTCAATTTCGTGGCATTCTATCCACTGACATAATTGCTACATCGGGTGTTCCACAAGGCAGCCACCTTGGACCCATTCTTTTTGCCATTTATATAAATGACCTGATCACTTTTGTTCCAGGATCTTCCATTTTACTCTACGCTGATGACGCAAAGATTTTTAATAGAATATCATCACTTAATGACTGTACGATCCTGCAACGTAATGTGTCAAACTTCGCTAATTGGTACGCTCTAAACCAACTTTCACTTAACGTTGAAAAATTCTCAGTTATCTCATTCTCCCACAAATCATCTCCGATTAATTTCAGCTACACTTTAAACGATACTCTTTTATTTCGCTCCAATAAAGTTTGTGATTTAGGAGTGCTATTAAACTCCGCTTTCACGTTTAATGACCACATTGACTCAATAATAATAAAAGCCAACTGTGCACTTGGCTTCTTAAAAAGACTATCTAAAGAATTCAATGACATTCTTCTGATTAAAATCCTGTTCTGCTCTCTGGTTCGCCCTATCCTAGAATGTGGGTGCTTGATGTGGTCTCCATATTACAAGGAGCTCATAGATCGCATTGAGGCTGTCCGAAAGAGAGTTCTAATTTTTGTTCTAAGTTCTTTCCGCTGGTCTGATCCTATTCGCTTACCTCCTTGTGAAAACCGCTTGTAATTATTGACCATGGACACACTCAAAACTCGACGTCATAATTTCAAAGCTCTATTTACTGCGAAGTTACTCACTGGAAACGTGAACTCTGAGTTTTTGCTTTCAAAACTGAACTTTCGTGTTTGCCACGGTGAACGTAGACAAATGAATGAAATGAACCAACTTGCGCAATAGCCCGAAGCTTTAACTCAGCGTATCAAATGTTCAACTATAATTATACTGTTGATATGTTCAAGTGTCGGCTTAAACGACCGATTAATTGTCATTCATAATTTCATATGTAAATGTTTTTTCTGTAGTAATCATTCTGTTGATGAAATTGTCAATAAACTAAACTAAACTGATTCGCTTTTTATGTCAAAATCACCTCAAATAAATTTTTTTTCATCACCACATCATCACATCAAATAAGCTTTTTTTACGAATACGAACACAGCGAATTGCAACAACAACAACAGAGCAACAACAATTTTCCCCCGTGGCAATTATGTCGAGTTTTGTACCATAACAACGATTTGCGGTCATCATTACTTTTTTTGTTTTTGTTTGATGAAAAGTGCTGTCGAATCAAGTCGCATGATTTTAGAACAATGAAAAAATTGTTTTTGTATGAGCCTTGTATTATTGTAAACTGAACATTGTTGGCAGATGTCAAAACAATAAAAAAAAACATGGTAGACGCGGTTTGACAGCTCTTACTTTTTTCACTGTAGCCATCTATTGGCAAATTCCGGTTTCATATTTGTAGACCTGGCATATTGCTCCTAACCTGACTTATGACCAAGTACGTAATGTTATGTGAACTTTTGGCTGCAAATGATGAGCTCATTCTCATGGTTGAGATTAATCTGCCCCGGATTACATGACAAAAACTTCACACCTTAGCACCAACATTATTTCCTGGTGATCGCCTGCTTGCTGAAGATTTCATAAACGCAATGCGTGCATGTTGCCTGAACAAAGTGAATAACGTTGTCAATAGTGACGCAAAATTATTGACCGATGAACTAAATGGTCTCATTGTGAGTTGCGGTTGATCCTCTGTGATGCCAGAAAAATATATTAATAAGGCGGCGTTCAATTTTCACTTAATTCTCTTTAGATGCTATGCTCCCTTTTATCTTTTTCAAATGATTGCGAAAAAGTTCCGTGAAAATCGAAGTCAATACGCCACTTGAAAAATTTGAAATCAATAGCATGGAGAAGGTATTGTTGATCTCGTTCTGATTTTGCCTCTTTGTTTTTTGTACAAATGGTATTGCAAAAATACGGAACTTTTTACTAACACAAATAACTCCAGGTCCTGACAGCATTTTCAATGCTATTTAAAAACGTTGAGTTTTATCCCTGTCTCCTATTCTTGCCCACTTGCTTAATTTTTAATTGTCGTTCAGTGCCTTGCCTAAGTTTTGGAAGCAACTATCGTCCCATTCGAAGCGATAATCAGCAATGTTGCGATGTTTCATATCAAATCAATCTTATCTCCTTTGCGACATGGTTTCACGAAAGGCAAATCCACAACTACCTGCTGGAATTCTCCAACACTATTGCGCCGTCGATTGATGCAGGACTTCGGGTAGAATGCATTTATACGGACTTCACGAAGGCATTTGGGCAAGCTGGATCATTCAATATTTTTGTGCAAACTATCTTCTATGAAGTTTCCACAGCTATTTATTAGCCGGATAGCTTCTTATTTGAAATGCCGCACCGATGTGTATTTTCCGGGGCGTCCTATCAACGGAAATTAATGTCGTATCTGGTGTTCCTCAAAGAAGCCACTTAGGTCCTTCATTATTTTTTTAAACCTTTGCTGCTAAGCTCCTCTAAGGAAACATTTCCTTTTGCATCTGCTTTAATGAAGTCTTACTAATCTGTCAACTTTCTCAAATAAACAAAATTAATAAAGTTGCAAAACGCAACACAAATAAAACACATTATAATTTAATGATCAATTATTTTCTTGCACCATTGTCCTCCTTTACGTATTTATATCAGTCAAAGTATGTATTAATGCGAAATTAAAATGACTCAGCGACATTGTGACTTTTTTCGGCGAATAGCTCGTTATCAGATTTATGTATCTTTCCGTTCAACGTTTGATGAAAGTAAATTAGGCAAAGTGATATCCAAGCTGCAAAAACCGCTCACTAATTCAATACAAGACGGTAAAGTACGACACTGAAATGCGTAAACCGTTGTATCGTAGTCGAATAACAAATGACCTGCGCAAAGAAATCATACTTTCGTCGCTCTAGCTGTAAGAATTTAATAGCGGAAGAAAGATATTTATTTGTTATTAATATTAAAATTAATAATTTAAAGAAGTTAACTTATGATATCTGGACTATAGGCATCTGCTTGCGAAAATAAAAAAAAAATTGGTGGGAAAAACGCTCTCTTGCAAATGTATTTTTATTCTCAACACGATGTGAAAAAATCACAATTTAACATTCCATCTACGTAGATGTTTCGCATCGTACATATTCATGTGACATTTACCTTTTATCATTCTACGAACAAGCGAACAAGCAAAAAAAATGACTGGAATTCAGAACATGAAATCAACACACATAATTTAATGTATCTCCTACATCAGCTTACATATTTAAATATATTAGCAAACCATAAATACAGTATTTATGACCGCACCGAAAAAAGCTGGTACGACCATCAATCTGATCATTATTCACAAAGAGAATGCGACAACGATTATAATCATCGAAAGTCCCCAAAAAAAGCCAACACAAAACCACAATTCAGTTCGAAGTATGTAAGATTGATATCAGTATGTGTCATAAGTCATTTCCTTTTGGGTAATCGTTTTTGAATTATATTAAAATGCGAAAATAGTCATCGCGTCTGTGTAAATGAATGGCTGCTTGCTGCTGCTGGTATGCGTTGATAGTATTCAGCTGCGCGGGCTTATGAATTATGAATTGAAAGCGGGTGTATTCGTCGCACTATGTCGTCCATTCATCAATTCTGACGACATATATGTAATTCGTATGGTTGTGCTATTAGGGTAAGTCAGACGAACTTAATTTTTCTGATGAAATAGATTAAGCCCGAATTTGATCTTGATTTTCTTCTTATTGATGAGCTATTTTGTCAACAAGTATGCTATATTTTAACAAGACTTAATTGCCAGATTTGAGTAATTGAATCTCCCATATTTCTCTATTGCGCATAATAAGTCTTTTAAAATAGATTCAGAAAAACTTGTTAATTCAGCTACTTGAACTACGGTACCGAAGAAACAAGTGGATATTGGTTTAAAATCATCCCAAGCGGGTCGCGTTGCAATTGATCACATGTGCCATACGACCACAGCGACTAATTTCTGTTTTCACGTCAGAAGTGAATTACGTTCACTAGGGACTAATACATAATAGGCGCGTTTTTTTGCTCCCCTTATCCATAACTGAATAATGCTAACCAGTGCAGACGCATTGGAAACAACAACAACTCATGTTATGGATAGGGGGATTTGTTTCCAATGTGTCTGCACTCGTTAGCATTGTTCTGTTATAGATAGGGGGAGCAAAAAACACGCCTAATACTCATACGTATTTGGTTCATAATCGGCGTGAATATAATCAGTGAACGGCTTCGTTCTTGTCATTAACAAAACCATCAGCGACAATAAATTTTTAGTGTTGCCAAAAAATTTTGATTTCAAATTCTTGCACTCCAAATTGTTTTTTCACATTCGTTGTAGTTCGACACTTGTTCTTCTTCCATGCTCGTCTTCCATGCTCATCCTTTTTCTCCACAGATTCTTCTTCCCCACAGAGTCTTCTTCCTCACAGATTCAGCTTCCTCACAGATTCTTCTTCTACGTCCATTTTTCTCCCAAATCCATTCTTCTCCCACACTCGTTCTTCCACACTTGAGAACCACTTTGCTTTGTCAAGGATTACCTTATCTCTGACAAGGTACCACTATGCGGCATCGTCGCTTAGGCTCTTCGGAGCTGAATACAATTAGGAACGTAATTGCTAGCTCTGATCCGAGGGTGCCATATGCGGTCCTCAAGAAAGCTCAAGGCTGGAGCTTTCAGGTAGCGTATCAACAAAATTAAAACATCTTTTGGGGACCCTCGTCATAGACGTCAGCCAACTTTCCCAGTTGCTTCGGGGAATGAAGCAGTTAGGAGGCTCTTCAGTTTGAGAGGATCTTCGAAAGACACTTTGGCTTCAGTAGCCTCCAGAACAGATACAGGCTATCTTAGCGTATTCTCCGGAAGCCAGCTTAAACAATATTGCGGAAACGTCCGATAAAATTGCCGAGTTGTTTTACCATCCTTAGCACCACAAGGTGCTAGTTTCTGCAACCGAACCGCAATCTACGGTGGCTGACCTCACAAGTGGGTAACCGTCATCTGCAAACATGGTCGTGCTCTGGGTTCCGCACAAAAACCGCTGCAACTTCGGCTCAAAAGTACAAAAAAGCACTCCTTCGCGCACCTACCAGACTCTTTCCACAGAATCAGGAAAATTAACTCCTAAACACGGTAGAGAAACACGATTTATCACCTAGCCGTCGTCTAATAATTCACAACATTTATAACGACAATACCTAATTAACAACTAAAATACGTTGTAGACACAGAAGAAGACACTTTCTACCACTGTCCGGTCTTCAACTTCCTGTGGCAAATCGGTCGATCAAACTGGTCGAGGTGGTCAAACTGGAGCTAGGACTCGGTCATGAGCTCCCATGGGACCACATCATTGTCAATGTCTATAGATCCATTTTAGGCGTAGACTTCCTCATAAATCGGCGTCGACTTATTAAACGCTATCCTTGTGAATCCTCAAATAAAGGCACTTACATATAGTACAAATTTTCAAAACTTAGCGTTTTAATTGAGACATTCACAGATGCATGCCCTCCTATAAAAATACCAGCCATTCAGGTTAAACAGGATTCTCCCAACCCTGCAAACACAAAGTAACATACCACATCTTGACCACTGGTCCTCCGGCGGTTAAAAAAGAAATACCCATATCCACAGCAGAGTATATGCCACACCTGCCACAGCAGCCGGTCATCTTTACTTAACATAGTCCGCAAAGCCAATGTAGAATGTCGTCCTTGCAACGTTTATAGACGTCTTAACGCCATAACTCTCCCGGATAGATATCCGACTCCTATTGTCTAAGACTTCTAAGACGTGAAGTCTTAGAAGTCTGGATGGAAAGATTTTTAGTTGGTTAAGGACTACATGGCAAAACAATCTTCTCCACCACGGACCTGACTAAGATCTACCATCTAATTTCAGTCGAACCGCACAATATCCCTAAGACCACTATCTGCACACCTTTCGGATTCTCCGATTTCATCAGAACGACTTTCGAACTTTGCATTGCATCACAATCGTTATACTATATATTTATAATATTGATAGCTTCGACTTTCTAAGCTGAGCACATTGTTCAACTTTAAGAAATATTCAATCGATTCATGCATGACGTGAAGAAATGTTACTTCCTTCGACCTTCAGTCTAATTCTTCGGTCATGAAGTTTTGACAAAAGATATTTAGCGCTTCTTAGATCCGCAATTACAAGAGATAAACTCTCCGAAAAACTTAAAAAATATTCTTGAATATGTTCAAATTTTATTGTCACTTTCTTCTGTACACAACTCAGATGTAGTAGCCACTCGATATCTATCTTTGCGGCTTAAAGAAAAATGGCGCTAAAATATTGTCTGGTCACCTAAAGCTAGGGAAGCATTCGACCACGTCAAGACTGGCTTCGCAAAATCCACTTTATTGTCCTTCCTTGACTCAAACGTTGAACTTCCTCTATTTGTAGACGCCTCAAAAGTCACTATTGGGGTTGTTCTCTAGTCAAAACTATTGCAACTTTTGGGTTTTTTCCCGCCGAAAATAGTCGACGCACAACAGAAATATAGTACGTGCAACCGCGAACTTTAAGCAGTTTATCAGGGCATTCGCTATTTCAGATACATTTTGAAAGCCCAGAGTTTCACACTGTGCACTAGCCATAAAATCACAACATTTACATTGAAAAAAAAGCAGAAAAGGTAATTTCTCATGAAACTTAGACATCTAGGCTGTGACATTCGACATACCTCTGCTTACAGCAACATTACTGCCGTCACAATTGTCTAGAAAAAATCATTCTTCTCAGTTCTCTCGACTTTGTCACAATAGCCCTGTCTCAAAAATGGGTTAAAGAGTTTTGGAAGATCCTACAAAAATACACTTTGAAGAGACAAAGAATCTTTGTTGCCAACGTCGAGATTTTTTTTCAAATGTCTGGCCCAAGCACTCGACCTTATATTCCTTGAACGTTTTGAAAGGAGGTGTTTTGCTTAGAACACAACATAGCGCACCCTAGTATTCGTGCTACACGCACGCTCATCTATGTCCACCTCGTCCAAAATGCAAGATAACCAGACACTTCAGTAAACATGTAACGGCCTTTCCTACGGTCTCCGAACGTTTCAAGATAATTCACTTCGTTATAGTTGCTCCTTTCACACTCAGTGGGATACAGTTACTATCTGACAATCATCGACCGTTACTATTGTTGGCCTAAAGCAATGTGCTTCTGCTCTGCTGAGCATCTGGGCTGTTAAATTTAAAGTTTTCCAATACATTGTTAGCTTAGTTGATAACTCGGTTGGTAACACTAAAATTGGCTGTCGTGGTTCACAACGAAGAGCCGGATTTAAGTATGGGCACCTATGGGCAACTGCCCAGGGTGGCAAATATTTGGGAGTAGTGGAAGGGCGGCAAGACTTTCAAACTTTGTTGCAAAAATATAATTCTCATCTTAGAAAATCAGCAAAGCTGAATCAATTATGCATTTCTTGAAACATAGACTCGTTATACTTAATAAGTACCATTAATTAGAGGTATATTCCCGTACTCCATGCATTGCAATGCATTGCCATGAAGCCGTTCCCGTACGCCGTTTAACTGAAAACTGAAAATTTCCCCTCTTTTATGAGATTTCAGTCAGATCTGAGCGAGTAAAGTGTGAGTAAATATTTTCGAATGTGAGCCGGAAAGCAACATATTATATTGCGTAATGTTGTTATGAAGGTCGAATATTTTTGTGGCGATAATTTATCACCGCTTAGGACGACTTTATAATTACTATTATTCTTTCAAAAACCGACAATTGACACTTTTGGTTGTCACTTTTCAGGAAATGCCATGAGAGCGTTCCTGTACTTTTCATGAATTTCCCCCACCACAAGATTCAGGAAGTTTCAGTTCATAAGCGCGACTGAAAGTACGGGAACAGACCTAGTACTTCCAAGTACTTAGTAGTAGATCACAAATGGAACGCCATCTTCGTTCATACGAGCAGATTCTAACCGATTCTAACAGTTTTTAAATGCAAAACAGTAGAAAATAAAGGGAGCAAATCTGAAGAAAGAAACTACCACAATCGGTAGAAAATAGAAAAGCAACTATCAGAAAATTACCTCTTTTAATTTTCTACACATTACACTCAGAAAAATATTTCTATTTTTTGGGGAAAAATGAACACATTATCAAAGAAAATTGGTAACGATTTTGCGCCAAAGATATATGTATTTACTCAGTCGAAAGGAAGAAATTTATTCATTTCAAAGATCTGATATTGAACTTACCCTGAGTAAAATTTGGTATAGTTTCAAGGAAATGTTGCCATAAATCTGGTATCAGTCGGTTCTCGTACGATCACCGAAGTAATTGGCCGTCATAAAAACTATCCATTTTTTCGTCGAATATTGGTTGATGTTGTAGGCATAATTTACCAAATTCATAGACATAGTTTATTAGGTTTGACGAAAATTACTTGCTTGAAATAAGTTTAAGTAAAAATTGCATTCCATTGACTGTAAGACACTTTTACACAATATTTATACAAACTACTGACATCAAATAAAAGTTTATATAATTTGCGGAAGATTTCATATGTCGTGAACAAGTAAATATTTCATTTGATTCTCGAAAACAAATATTTCTGAGTGTATGAAGGCTTTTTCTAATATCGTAACTACCAAAACAGTCAACATAGCCTTGAAAAACCCGAAGCCACCCATTGACAACTCATGGCAAGAAAGGCGTAACTACTCATGAGCTACTCGAGAACAAGAGCGCGAATAGTTGGAAGTAGGCAGAAGTACTTGCAAGTACTAAATTGTAATAATAGAACACGAGCATTGTTGTGAGTATATTCCCACTTGTGCGCAGTAGGTTTCAAGCGAGATTAGCGAGACGCATCATGACGTAGCACACGTCTCCGTCTCACAAAATCATTCCCATGTCAACCCACATTTTGCTAATAAAAAAATTAGGCAAGTATTCATCTAACAAGTATAAGTATTTATCTAGTAAAAAAAACAAAAACAATTATGAAAAAATGTTGAATTCGTTGTAGTTGGATTTTAGTCGAAAAATTTGGAGCTGGAATCAGACGGGCGGGCTGATGATGGGGGAGGGGCACCAAATTCACAACTGCCCAGCGGCGGCAAGAAGGTCGAATCCGTCCTGACAACGATGCACTCTAGACCTAAAAACTATCCCTAATTCTTCTTGGGTTAATCTAGGAATAATCTGAGAAGAAGTCACTGGTACAACTCCTGTATGAAAGAACTTGTGTACTAGCAATATTGGCTAAAAAAAATCCTAGGAAAATCAAACAAACCGACTTTATCTCCAAACATTGGGCAAAAGTGACATGGCACCGTATAGTCCGGGGAAATCTAACATGGTGCTTCGGAAAAATTAGGGGAAAGCTGAATTTTGGTGTGAACCTTGGTACTGGCGTGTTGAACAAAACGTCAAAAGTCCCCATCGATCCTAGTGCTGCGTCGCTTTTTATACGGGGTCAAAGGTCACCAAAAGTGATCTTTCCTAAATATCTCAGTAACGGTCACGTCTTCAGGAAAACAATGTATGACGAATTTGTAGCTTAAAAAATTTCCAACAAAAAAGATTATATAGCTTTTTCCTGTAACCATAACGGTTTTTGAGATATATTGATCGAAACATTTGTTACTAACAGCACCCTCATTCTCATCGGCATGTTGATATTATCCGATTTTGATTACGACTTGGTATGTTTGTGAGTTTGTTTTTCTTTGTTTAAGAGGCGCATAAAAAACATGTAAATAAACTTGTCTACCAGACTCCAGGGTAGGTGGAAAAGTGTGCTCCACTCAAGGAAAAAGCTATATAATGTTGGAAATTTTTTAAGCTACAAATTCGTCATACATTGTTTTTCTGAAGACGTAACCGTTACTGAGATATTTAGGAAAGGTCACTTTTGGTGACCTTTGACCCTATATAAAAAGTGACGCAGCACTCGGATCGATGGGGACTTTTGACATTTTGTTCAACACGCCAGTACCAAGGTTCACACCAAAATTCAGCTTTCCCCTAATTTTTCCGAAGTTTCGCTTATTTTATGTCGGATTTCACTGGGCTAGTAGGTATTCGTCTCCAAGTAACTTGTCTCCTGCTCGCAAGTCTTTGTCTGAGTCGAGTCTGCTTGTTCATCATTTCATCCACCGTATGGCGGCCTATTCAAAGTCCAGTCAAATTGACCCTATGGTATTAGAACTTTAAACTCAGTAAATATGATGAAAAAATCTAGCGCATAGGAACCACTAGCAACATTAATTTTGGAATATGTGGATTACGCTTCATATTGAATTTACTAAACCAATGTCTTGTTCTCAAATTTAATGATAGCATTTATTAATGCACAAATGACCAAATTTTTGGTGACGGTAACTGCGTCGTAAGCTGTAGACTTTGAAAATTATCGTCCGAAAAAAATTTAATGCTTTACAAATTTATTCAATTACTGCTTGTTTGAATATATGAAAATATGAAATGCATATGAAAATTTTATGGTAGAATACTTTGCTAAATAACCACAAAATGGCCGGTGATGACAGCCCTTCAAAAGGACTGAGAAAAATTTTGAGGGTTACCGCCTCAGAAGGACTGAGGAAACAGGAGTGGAACGATTTTAAGGGTTACCGCCTGCAAACATTTTGAAATAAACAAAATTTAAACATATTTTACTCACAACTTCGGAATATACTGGTAGCATTTGTTGGTACGCAAACGGCCAATCATAGCTGATAGCTCTATCCTGATTTTAATACCGAGAATCTACCTACACCTTAAGATGATCCCACTGGATGAATTTTTTTTTTTTTTGAAAATATTTTAAGCGTTATCGCTTTTATTTTCAAATGACTTCTATCAGACTTATTCCTACTCAAAACCAATACACCCTGTGACTTCCAGATCAACATGGATCCGATCGTGAACTTTCGTTATAAGATATTTTGTGTGCTCGAAAATAGGTAATTTTCTGAAGAGGTCGGTGAAAAGTGATGAAGAATTTAGTAAAAATTTCAAACTGTCGTCAAAGCATTAAATTCATAAATCCTTTGCATTTTTTCCTAAAAAGCGATAAATTTTCAGGAGACTCAATAATTTGAAATATTTTTTTTCACGTACCTGTCACAGATTCAGGGTCGCCCCCGCATTCATCGAATGTCATACATGTCTATTTCTGGCAAACATCGATAAGTCCTGTGAATTTCGTAATGAACTGATGTTTCACGAATGGAAACTTGAAAAATTCTTTTCTACTTTTATCCACTCTCCGCTTACATGGGGTTAGAAAAATTGTAAAGTATTGCTGAGTTGCATACTTGTTTTTTCTTATTTTCTCTGTCGATAAAAATGTAGAAGCACCTAAAAGTTCGCTAAAATGCTGACCATAGTTAAAGATAATCGAAAATCTGTAAAAAAAAAAACTCCTGACTTATTGTGCGGATAATTAGAAACTATTGAATAAACTATTTCTAAATATCCAGAAAAAATCATAAAGTGTCTTTGTAAGGATAAACAAATATATAAGTATTTAAAGTAAAGATTCGGAGCTTCGACATGCAATGCAGCTAAGCATGTTTAACGATAAACTTATTTTTGCCTTAAGTAAATCTTCACTGCATGTCTTTAAATCTACTACTATTCATTTACTTTTTACATATTACTATCTTCTCTTTCTTTCAAACGTCATCGGAAACATTGAAAAATTTCAGAATAAGGCAAATTGTTTCATTGCAGCGAAATATTCGTCTATTTTAACTAACCACGAAAAGTAGAAAATACGTCTTATTACGTTTGCTTATGAACTTTACCGCAGAAATTTTCTCCCCATCGCAACAAAGTACTGCTATCAACCATTGAATGGAAAAATATTCTTCTAATTTGATCGTGACCGCGTTGTCCATTCATAAAATTACTGACGCTACCAACAAACAATCTGAAAGACGCATAAAGATCAAGTATTTCTAAATATGCTCAGTTTGCTTATGATATAATAGTCAAGTCACGACGTTCCAACAACGCGTATATCACATCAAACTAGCATCTTCAAATCCGTGTTCTGATCTGTAAACTGTCTGTGCTAGTATATACGCACCAGCATATTACATATTATTTTTTTGAAATATATCTTTAGAACATGTTTACGGTTTACATAAAAGATCATTATGAAGTCAATAGTCCGTGCAATGGCGCTTCGCTAATTACTCTCGGTATTTTCATTCTCGCTTACTTCTGCTGCTTGCCGCCCTGCCACTCAGTCATCTAAACTAGCTAGCTGGCTAGTCTGCTACACACAGTTCCTGCTATTCCTACACACAAATTCCGATTTCCGAATCAGATGATAGTGCGGCACGACAAACAAAACAGTAAACACCATCGGGCGTAGCAGCCAGCAGCAGCCACTAGCTAGAACAACAAAACAGGGGGAGATCTTGGCTCGGAGCTCGAGCTATTATTAAGCGTTTGTAGCAATTTGCGCCAGCTCATTATCGTGTTCAGTTGTCTACAGATTGTTACTTGCAAAGATAGTAGTAATTTAATTGAAAATGTTGCTTATTACACTCATTACAAGAACATTATTTTTACATTTTTATTGGGAACTATATCTCTCTGTTTTTGAGCTCCGACATAAGATTCATGTGATTTATTTGCATCTTTCATAATATGTGCTCATATGCTCCGTGCATATAAATGATGTTTTGTGTTCACCAGGTCTTACGATGGTTATGGTTAGATTCGTAGCTAGTTAATTCAATTAGGCTGTTATTTATGAACGTTCCTCAGCCTGTTTTTTTTTTGGTCAGTTGCCGCCTCTATAAACTACAGTTTGGAGACGATTGTTTTTAATAGCGAGTTAAGTATATTTTGTGTTAGAATAATAATTTTAGGTCACTTATTCTGCATGATGGTCAGTGAGAAAGTTCGAAAATTTGTCTTATTAGACAATATACAGTGGCTCACAGCTTATTTGATACAGTGCTTCTTTCAAAAATTAAGCTGCAATAACTCAAAAAATAATAACAATATCAAAAAAATTTGAACACCATTTTGAAGGCAATTGTTTGTTGTTTATCAAACAAGTTTATATTTGTTACAAAGTTGCTGTTTTACATCTTAAAAAACAAAAAAACTAAAAATAATAACAAATTTCATGTCACAGCTTATTTGATACAGTTTGATTAAACATTAAAATTGCTGTGAATTATGAGGTTTCCAGTTGATTTCAATACTTTGTATGATAGTCCTTAGACTTAAGCAGAGCCTGGAGCCTATTCGGCATTGAATCAACGAGTTTTTTGTGATGTCAGGAGTAATTTTTTGCCATACCTCTAGCAGTGCTTTCTTCAGGTTTTGTTTATTAGAAATCTTGTGTTTTCTAATGTTGTTATCCAACAAAGTTCACAGATTCTCAATGACGTTCATATCTGGTGACTGTGCCGGCGGAGACATCAAATGAGGGCAATCCCAAATTGGCCAGGATTGCACAATTCCCGACTTGTGCCTTGGATCATTGTCTTGGTACAACCGAAATTGGTTGCTAACACCCAGTTTTTCATTGCTTTTCAGCAAATTGTTTTTGAGTACATCAAGGTACTTTGTTTGGTCCATTGTTTCCTCGATAAACTTTAAATTTCTGACTCCGGCTGCAGACATGCAGGCCCAAACTATCACATTACCACCACCATGCTTCACAGTAACTTTGAGGTTCTCCTTGTTTTGCTCAGTGGTTGCCTTGCGCCAGACATATGACATTCCGTCGGAGCCAAAAATGTTAAACTTGGACTCGTCCGCAAAAATAACCGTATTCCAGAACGCGGATGGCTTTCCCACATGCTCTTTGGCAAAGGCAAATCGGCTTATTGTATTTTTTTTGGAAATGAAAGGCTTCCTACGAGCTACTCGGACCCTGAAATCATGGTCGCGAAGCACTCGTCGGACGGATTCAGCACTACATGACTTCCTTAATTCACGATGAACCTCAGTAACCAATTTTGGAGCGGAAATCTTTGTGTTTCCTTTCACTTTCCTTACAATGTATCGTTCGTCGGATACGGTGAAAATATTGTTTGGCGCATTTCTCCTCTTATTTTCTACCCGATTTTCGTGTAGGAAGCGCGCAATTATGTGCTGCACTGTGGAGACACTCAAATTAACACTTTCAGCAATTTTTCGAACACTTTGTCCTTTTTTAAAGTGGTTTAATACAAATTCGCGCTGTTCAATTGTGGTGCGATGACCCATTTTACAAATTTGGCTCATTTTGGCACTTCAGCTTACAAGATCTTGCTAAAACTTACTTAAGCCAATGTCTAAACACAATCAAAAATTCAAGAAACAAAAACAACACAGATTAACTCCGCGAGAAATAGAAGTTTATTCGCATTGAAGTGTCTGTATCAAATAAGAGCTGCAATTTTTCTGCGCCAGTGGTATTTCTCTTTTAAGGGACGCCGAGGAATATTGCTGGAACATTTTTGGTTTGCATTGTATTCGTTGAACATACATCTAGTCAAATACGTTTAAATTTTTTGAATAGGGTTCTTTATTTCAAAGTTACAGTGATTTGCATTTTTAAAAAGTCACTATCAAATAAGCTGTGAGCCACTGTAGTTCGAAATAACGCTCTTTACTGTTGAGTTTTGAAAAATGTCAACCTGAAATGTAACTCAAGAGTAATAAAATAATCATCTATTGCTTCACCGCATGTTTCGTCTGCTGCAACTTAAGTTCAAATAAGAATGTTAAATTCACGAAAAATCTCACCCTGTCGTGGTGCAACAACAAATGACCGATTTGGTTGAAGAAAATCAGGATCTGAAGCAGTTACAAAAACATCAACATCAGAAGAAGTACTAACAAGCTCCAGGATCACTTTCTCTACAATTGCCTCAACCCATTCATGAAGAATACCGTCTACAACCTCAGCTTCACGTGCGACCTTTTTCTTCATTTTTACTACTTTTGGACATTCGAACCTCCCCAGCAACGCGTGCCAATGTTTAGCAACTCTCGTACTTCCTCAAAGGCAACTGCTTTTTTTAAATGCTGTTCTTCCCCACGTCAAAGTTTCCGACTCCGCCGCTGCAGGTTTTAATTTCTCGCAATGGGCCTTTCCACACTTTTATTCTTGATGCACTCCTCAAACCGGTTTTCTGGGCAAGAGGCAGAATAATCAAGGGGGAAATCTCTACAAAAAGTGATGCACTTGGAGAGAATTTTGCATCACATTTGAAACTGATTGAAACTGATGCAAATCACTAACACAACCATAAACATAGTTGACGGGTCCGGAATTTTTCATGAAACACTCAAGTCGAAATGAGAAAACAACAACACGTACACATTCATATGCATAATCGGTATATGAACGGTTCCGTTGCTGAAGAATACAAGTGTAGAAATGGTGATTGTTGTCAAACCGGTTTGAGGAGTGCATCAAGAATACAAGTGTGGAAAGGCCCACTGACTTTAACACTTCAGTCGAGACGATTCAGTTATTTACGGCTGCTAAGCTTCGTTCCAGGCCACTCCTTTTTCTCTGCAAAAAACTGACGCCTAACGAGAATGAAGAAATAGCATCATTTCGTATAACCGTATCTGCTGGTGCCAACGAGCTGCTACAAAAGAACTTCCGACTTCCTGGCGTTCTTGATAAAGAATTCGAAGCGGTTCCTTGCAAATACTTTCGTCCGAGAGAAGCAAAAAGTTCCAGAACTTAACATTATATTCTCGAAATGTCTGTGAATTTTTTTTTCCTATGTTGGCAATATCTCCGTGTAGCTTAGCTCTTCCCGTTTCCAACTCGTTTGTCAAGTGCGAGATTCGCCGCGTTATGAGTTATCTCATCGTGAAGGGAAAATCTCCATCTGAAGATTCTAACGAGATCAAATCAGTTTATAGCGAAAAAGCTATGTGTTGAAATGATGTCGTGAATTTAAAAGGTGGGTCCCAAAACAGCTGACAGAGCATCATAAATTGAATCAAGTGGCAATCTTCGGAGAATTATTCGAGCGGTATGATCTTGAAAGTGATGATTTTCTGCGGGCTGACGACTATACCCCTGAAACCAAAAGATAGACCTCCCAATAACGCCAAAAAAACATCAGTCAAAAAGAAGTATAACTTCAAAAATACAAAACCAGAATTCCGGCTAAAAAACTCATGGCATCCGTGTTTTAGGACTACAAAGGGATCATGTTGATCGAATTTTCTCCTTGTGAGACCCTAAAAAAATTGAGAAGCGCAATTCAGAACAAAAGGAGGGTACTACTGCGGAAGGGAGACTGCATTTTGCACGGCAATGTCAGACCCCACACAGCAAACGCAACAAAGCAACTTTTGGAGTTGTTCGGATGAGATGTTTTGAAGCACCCGCGCATTACCCTGATCTAGTGCCTTCAGATTATCATCTGTTCATCTCCCTGAAGCTGTGCATTGGAGGGGAAAAAATTTCAATCGACGAGGAAGTGAAGGAGATGAACAAGTGGGCAAAGACGGTGGCGGCAGAGCTCTGACCAATGTATAAAAAAAATTCATCCCTCGTCTCACTTCGTGCATCGAGAAGGAGGACGACTAAATAGAAATATAATTCACACATGTACTGATGTAACCATGTAAAAATGTTTTTTAAAAAATTGTTTAAAACTTACAAAAATCTAGTACACTTACTTTCTAGACGTGTCTCGTATATTCCCTGTAATCTTCATCTGTTAGTTTAGGAACAATTGATTTCTGAAATATCCTTTTACACACTACTCTTGTTTTATTATATGGTGAAATGAACCTTCCTACTTTAGACTGGAATGCTACCTGTTTGGCTATCATCCTAAATTATAGGTCTGTTCCCATACTACGATTAATTGCGATTAATCTCGATTAATTGCAATGAAGCTGTTCCCGCATTCCGTTTTACTGAAAACTGAAAATTTCCCCTCTTTCAGTAAATTTCAGTAGGGTCTGAGCTACTGAAAAATACTGAAACGTGTCAAACTGAGTAAATATTTTCAAATGTGCGCGGCAAGTAACATATTTTTTGCGTAATGTTGCTATGAAGGTCGAATATTTTTGTGGCGATAATTTATTACCGCTTAGGATGACTTTATAATCACTATTGTTCTCCCAAAAACCGAAAACTGACACTTGCGGTTGTCAATTTTCAGGAAATACAATGAGAGCGTTCCCGTTCTTTTCATGAAATTCCCCACCACATGATTCTGGAAAATTCAGTTACTGAAAGTACGGGAACAGACCTATTATTATATAACACGCTTAAAAAAATCATTGTTCTCCCTTTTTGCAGCTAATATATTTACATTAAAAACATTTCTTAGCATTATTATATTGACCTAGCAATAATATTATATTGCCAGCACACAGCATTCTTGTAATTTTATATATTGACATGCGTGTGGTGAATTTGTCTGTTACAATATTATATTAGTAGGCCAATATTTAATATTAACCATAGATATAAGAAGAATGGATACGAAATGGGCCGAGAAAAATGAAGCAATTTTCGACCTCTGGTCTCAATGTGTTTGTATAAAACAACAACAAATTTCATGCCGAAAAGTTGATGTATTTGGAAATTTGTGTCCATGTATTAGTTTCCCCGTTATCCCAACCACCCCGTAGATTGGATGTATTGAAATGAATGTTTCCATAGAGAGTCTACAGCGCTGAGGGGTGGTGCGTGCGGCATTGAGGGGCAAGCTGTTTTACAGAGAGTAAAATTGCATGTGTAGTAAAATTGCTTCATTCACGTACGGGCTCATGCATTGTGATTGCGTGTCCATTCTTTATATGTCTATGATATTAACATGGCAATAAATTATATTAACGCCTTAGAATACTACATTGGTATGCCAACAATTAATATTAACATACCGATATATCATATTAATGTCTTTATTAGCTCTATTAGCAAGGCAGTATTTAATATTAACATCTTAACATACAATACAAGCATTGTGCTTTTTTGTTGGTTTTGGTTGGTCTGGATTTTCTTTGAAATCAAACAATTTGTAAATTTATTAATTATGGGCACAGACGAAAAACAACGACGTGCACGCAAAAATTCAACCGAAGCGAATTAACAACAGATGAGATTATTTCACAACTACGTTCCAGGTCTTTTGACCGTGAACTTTCAACGAGTTACTTCTGTGGAGAGAGAGAGAGAGAGAGAGAGAGAGAGAGAGAAGCACTGCGTTGGTCAGCAACAATTGCACCATCCTTGGCTAATACATTTATATTGGCATAGTAGTATATGTATGTTAAGATGTTAAAACATTTTGTCGAAATATGTAACTTTCTAACATAAAATATTGAGCTATTAAAATTATGCTGTTACTATAACAATAGGTGCGTTTTTTTTGCTCCGATATAGAACAGAATAGAACTGTAGCAATGTAGCGAAATAACATACGCGGCTACACACAAATGATATTTATTACTCAGTAACTACTAAACTAAATACAACACAAATACAGAGCAAATTAGAAACTGTTTATTTGCGGTGGTCGGCTGCTGCTGATGAAGAGAGCGAAAGTAAAGTTCTGCGTACTGACGACGACGACGTGGTGCGGGTACTATTGATACCACTGTGGCATGGTGGAAAACATTGTGGTCCCACAGAACTATGCCGCAAAAACAACGATCTAGTACAAAACAGCAGTGCATTCGCTAAGACTGACATAGGTTGCTGTATATGCTGTGGTAGCACAAAACAGCTGAAAAAAGGGAGAAAACGAGTATAAACTACCACAATTGATAGAAAATAAAAAAATGACCAACAGAAAATTACTTATTTTAACTTTCTACACATTATGAGGGCTTATTCTAATTTCCTAACTACCAAAACATTCAACATAACCTTAAAAAAACCAAAGCCACCTCACAGCAAAAAAGACAGCTTCTCATGAGCTTTTCTTTTTTCTATCAGCAAATTCTATAGTTCAGCATGTGAACTACATATGAGGAATAGAATTTATGGTAAAACTGGACTTGATGCCCCACACAGCTGTTGCATGAATCTCGCCGATAGATGTCGGGCTAATATGTTTGTGTTTTTGTGGTTGTGCGTTTGCTTTTGGGGCTTCTTTTCTTTTTTTTTTCTTTTTCTTAATTGTTTTATATTCTTTTTTATTTTTTTGTATAATTTTGTCTGTTTTTCTTCATTTTTTTAACCTTTCTACCACCTTTTCGCCCTCTGGTGGCGGGATTTCCCGGGCGTGGGGCATCAAGTCCAGTTTACCCGAATTTATTTACTAGTGAATTCACTAGTACAAGAGTGTTGTTGTTTTCAATGCGTCTGTTCTCTTCTCTTCTGGATAGAGGAGCAAAAAAAACGAACCTAATATTAAGATGTTAATATATTTATTTCGGTCATTTCTCTCACTTTATTTCTTCTCACAATTTAACAATCCAATCCTTTGTCCAATCTTCCAAAATCATACCTTTTTTTGAGTGATGTTATCTCTCCTTATGTGCCACCTGATCATCATTATCATCCTCCTTTTATTCTTGAAATCTCCATCAATAATACTTTGAGGAAGAAAATTCCTTCCTCAGTACGCTTTAACATCCACAAAGCTGATTTCATCGGCATAGCCATTGAAATAAGTAGAATTAACTGGTTCTCTTTCTTATGTGGCTTTTAAATTGATAATATCTTTCTTCAAATTGTATATTTTCCTCTCAAACCTCATTCCTCTATTCATGCCAACTCACTGCCTTGATAAATTGAACAATGCTCTTTGGTTCAAGAATGATGTTGCAACTGCTCTTGAAGCCAAAAATACAGCACGAAATTCTTATAAAAGAAATTTTTTATTTGCTGACCTACTTTCGTAGAAAAAAAACTACACTGTAAGGCGGAAGATAGTGCCGAACAGGCGATGTGTACTTTCTTCGTGGGCATTGAAGCATCAATGTGAACTAACAAACCTCAATCAATTTCTTCATCCTTGAAACCCTCACCTGGGATGCATTTGGGTGATACAGTTGCTTCTACTCTACATGATGTTTGTGAAGTCTTTGCCTTTTTCTTTTCTTCTTTCTTCTCATTACAATGCCCTTGTTCTTCACAATATCTGCTCTCCACGTCTTCTCCTGAATTTCATTCGTTTCGGACAAACCCGTTAGAAATCGAACCTTTGATGAACTTTTGATATCCATGCCAATGGTGCCGACGGTATTCCATCTATACTGACTTTCATCGTCCCTATGCGCCTCTCATGCCATCTGATTTAACATAAGAATATCTTCTGGCTCTTCCTTTTATCTTTCAAAATTTCCAACTTCTTTCCAATACATAAAGCTAGTAATCTTACATGCGTCTCAAGCTACCGTTCCATTTCACCTTTTTCATGTTTTAGCAACACCCCTGAGAGAATGATCTACAGGAGAGTTTACTTTTTTATCGAACCTACCCTAACTCAAAAGCAGCACTGTTTTGTCAAAGGTAAATCTACTTTAACCAACCTTCTTTCCTTTCCTTTCCTTTCTTTCCTTTCTTTCCTTTCTTTCCTTTCCTTTCCTTTCCTTTCTTTCCTTTCCTTTCCTTTCTTTCCTTTCCTTTCCTTTCCTTTCCCAAGAGTGGAATGCGACTGTATGGCATTCCACTCTTGGTCATTAAAATCAATTCAACGTATTATATACTGACTTTTCGAAAGACTTTGACTCCGCCAACTACAATCTCCTTCTTCAAATGCTGGTATAGCCGGTCTTCTCCTATCCTGGTTTACATATTTTATACTTGATTGTGGCCAGACAATTTATGAATTTACAGACTGATTTATAGACAAGAAGGGAACCATGATCACAATTCAATGATGTTTTAAGGAGTTTGTCAAGCTAATATCATACAACTTTCTTGGGCTCAAAATATGCATGTTTAACGGTGCTCAGAAATTGAAAAAATCTTATCGAACGATTACATTTCATTTTTAAGCTATTGTTCGTCTAACCATTGTTCATAACCTAATATGCTTTCATATCTGCCGCAACTGTTAAAGTGAAACTATTTTCATTCTTCAAATAAAACTCGTGTATTTTCAATCCACAACCTTTAACACGTACAATTGCTCAATGTTATCTGATAAATCATCGGAAAAAAATATTATTTGTTTATTTCTCCAGTAAACTATGCAAAATGCAAAAGATATTGCAAAAGATTCAGAGCGAAAATTACAGAATATTTTCAAATTGTTTCCAATTATTACTGTCTACTTCTACTGTTATACCGAACGATGTTAAATTGGTCTCGTAGGCATTTTTAATGGTCACACGTGCAATAGTAATGCCAAAGACGGAATACATAAATCATGTCGTAAACATTCATTTTTTATTTTCTACTCCCAATCGACGGTACATGATGTGATGTGATGACAGGCTTTATCATGCCTGACGCATTTTTTAATACACAGTAACGTTTTGAATAGATTTCGAAGGCTGAAGGCTGGTAAAATATGGTCATAGTAGGTATCGATGCACTAAGAAAAAGATTGTTTTAACTCCATGTCAATCTTTCGTTTCTGCGACCTTAGTAAAAAAAATAGAATTGAATGAGTTATAAAATAACGAAAATCAACAAATTGATTGTTGTCCTTCAAAAAATTTCGATGTACTTCAATTGATATATATGCAGAAATATACATTATTTCTAATGATTTTAAATTCCATAAAAATTGGCTAAAAAAAAATAACATTGCGATTACACATCGCAAAAGCGAGCCCATGTAACGCAGGAGCTGCTCATTCTGTTAGTGAGTTCTAACCGTAAAGCAATGTGTATGAAAAATAACACAGAAAAATGTTGTCACAGGGAAAGTATTTCAGGAATTTCCGCTACATGTTGCAATAAAATGAAAGGCGACAAACAACAAACGCCCATACACACACAATTTCACATGAATCTTTGCATGGCATGCGAATGTTTTTCTCCAATATATGATTTAAATGTGTTATGTAGACAAAACACACAAAAGAACTGCGTTTCTTAATGGACATCTTATTGTGAAGCGCCTCGATAATTTCTTGCTGTGCTGTAAAAATTGTAATTTACTGGTTGGATTAGTAGATACAGCGCGGTTACTGTTGGAAAGAGGGGAATACTTAAAGTATTATTAATTTTGTATATTTAGACATGTCCGACAGTTGCAGTTGATGTAGCACTTGCATTGAGTTGTATTAATAGCCGAGATTCCTGGAAAATCCGACTATATGGTCTTGGTTTTATAACCGTCGTCTTGAGGTCGGTAGTCACCATACATTGGTTTGGTTTGCATGGGAAATACTTATCTAATACTTCACACTTCTTTGATCAATCGGGATTGTTTGCGATATTACTGGAATTTCTTAGTAACTGTAGGGTCGTTCGATTCCGTTGAAATGTTTATTATTCTCGAAGTGAGTCCAAGTAATGTGGGTAATACGTGGGAAAGATAAATTGATGGCCGTTTCGGCGTTACAAATGTTGAATGACGATTTTTTTAGACATTTAAACACGTACTTTCAGTACAATTATATTAATACACGAAATGGCGAATCCCCGTCTGTGTTGTTCTTTTGGCCAATACTTATAATGAGCTCCTAGAATTTACTATAAACTCCTAGAATTTACTAGGTTGTCGGTACATCCCTGCAGAAGTTTTAACATCCGCAACCGTGCAATACAATCTTCTCTATCTATAGTTCGCTTGATAGAACCCAAAGGCCGTTCATTTCTAGGCAGTATCGTATCGTTGGTGATATCAACCGAAATAACTTCTACATCAACATCGCAGGATTCGCTGATCGTTTGTGATCTGACTACAATTTCACCTCCTGCTTTCTCTGTTTATTCTGCAAGTATTCAACCAGCTGACCACTTGCGGACTAAAACTAGTGGACCAATTGCATCGACCTATAACTGAGGCTCAGCCTCTCGTCCACCCACAGAATGCACAACCTCAAAGAAAACCTCAACGTAAACGACAAAAGTAGCAAACATACGGGTGCCTTCTGCTGAATAGTCTGACTTTGTCGCGCTTCCGTGTGTCCGGAAAAGCCCGTAAGGAATAACGCTACCTTATGGTGGAATGGCGAACTCACAGAGGCTAGAGGCCGCACACGAAGGGCGTTTAACACCGCAAGGCGTTCCGGAAACGTGGATGACTGGGATCGTTACAAGCAAGAGCTGTCGCTCTTCAAAAAGAAGATTAGACAAGCCAAGCGCGACTCATGGAAGGAATTCTGTGAGAACATTGAAGGATGTACAGAGGCTGCCAGAATCAGGAAGGTGAGATATCACCCATCATGCTTCAAAAAGCAGATAAGGCCATCGTTCTCATTCTGCAGCGTATTTTTACCGCATGCCTCCGCCTCGGAGTAGTACCCGAGCAATCAACAAAAGCTAGGGTGGTCTTCATTCTGAAACCTGGTAGGTTGAATCATGATTACGTGAAGGACTTTAGACCAATCACCTTAACATCGTTTTTGCGCAAAACACTAGAGAGGCTTGTTGATCTGCACATTAAAAGCTCGATTGATGTCGCGAGACTCTGTGTTGATCAACACGCGTATTTAGCGGGCAGATCAGTAGATACGGCATTACACAAAGTTGCCGGTACAATAGAAAAATCCTTACGGCAGAAAGAATTCACGTTGAAAGCCTTCTTAGACATTGAGGGGGCCTTCAATAATGTCACTGTCGCGAGTATCATCGATGCCTTGGTTCGATATGGAGTGAATAAAACTCTGGCGACCTGGGCATCTGACTTGCTCAAGAGCAGGCGGATTGAGGCTACCTTTTTGGAGGCCAAAGCAGAGAGAATAGTCGGAACCGAAACACCACAAGGAGGGACTATATCTCCCCTTTTCTGGATCCTGACAGTCAACGAAATACTGGAGAAGTTAAGGGCCAGTGGCTTTAAGGTGGTGGCGTATGCCGATGACATTGTGGTACTTGTGAGGGGTGCGTTCCCACAAACTTTGTCGGACCTTATGCAATCGGCGCTTATACTAGACAGGAAACTGAACTGGAGGGCTAACGTGAAGCACAGAATTGGTAAGGCTCGCGCAGCACTTTTCGCTTGCCGGTCCGCCTACTCCAATACCTGGGGTCTTAAACCTAGGGCGGCCTATTACATATTCACATGTGTAGTCAGGCCGATTTTGGTGTATGGAGCGGTCGTGTGGTGGAAAGCAGCGGAGAGTAAAACTAATATCATGGAGCTAACAAGACTGCAAAGATTAGTTTGCATATGTATTACGGGCGCTTTAAGAACCGCCCCAACGGCTGGGTTGGAAATGATTTTGGGACTCATGCCCCTAGATCGATTCATCTTTAGAAGCGCAAGTTTAGCGGCGATACGCGCTAAAAGTTCTGGCATATGGAACGATTCAGATGAGTGGGGCCACAGCGGTATTCTTACAGAATGCCGCAAAAGATTTGGATTCGTTGCAGAAGACATGGACCACATGAGCAAAATAATACATCTTGGCAGGAATTTCCAGGTCAAGATACCCACAAGAACAGACTGGAAGAAAAAGGAAGCTACCACCGATGAGGGCGTCTGGATTTACACGGACGGGTCAAAGACGGAGACAGGAGTTGGCTCGGGCGAGTTTTCTACGGATTTGAGCCTTAACCTGTGGTGTAGACTGTCGGACCATGCTACCGTCTTTCAGTCTGAATTATATGCTATACGCATGGCAGTTGAGTCCATTAGCGGAATATCGACCAGACCAATGACTATTTGCGTCGACAGTAGGGCAGCCATTCTCGCTTTTGCGTCTTACAGATGTTCTTCAAAAACTGTTAACGCTTGCAGAGTGGCTCTCAATGAAAAGGCAAGGCATATTCCTATCCGGATTATGTAGGTGCCAAGGCATAGTGGGGTCATAGGCAACGAAAAAGCTGATGAATTGGCGAGGAAAGGTTCAGGAGCTAGCAATTGCCCCTGCATCACTGTACGTCGGTCAATCGCTGGCGCCACAAACAAACTTGATGCCGCCATATGGGCCAAACTAAAGTCCGAATGGGATAACAGGCTGGACTGCAGAATGGCCAGGACATTATGGCCATCACCTGATCCAAGCAAAAGCAGGAAACTGTTCAAGCTCAGTAGAAACTGCTTGAGAGCCACGGTCGGCTTGCTCACAGGGCACTGCCTTATCGCATCTCATGCGAAGAGAATGGGACTGACATCCAGCAATTTATGCAAGAGGTGCGAGATGGAAGAGGACACCATCGAGCATACTCTCTGCGATTGTCCGGCCCTAAATAATAAACGCGTCAAAATTTTTGTTGCATACCACTTTCAAGGGTTAGCAGAGGTGGCCAGTACCGTCACGCTGAGTCAGCTGATCCAGTTTGGCGAAACGGTCACTTGGCAGCTCTAAAAAGTCAGCGGAGGGTGGCAAATGGGCCCAAACTGGTGGCCTAATGCAAGCCGCGTTTCCCGGCAGCCCTCTTTACTAACCTAACCTAAGCCTAGTCTTTTATCCTGCATTAAACTTTTGGTATAGTCTTTTAGCCTGCATTAAATTCATGCTCCATTTCAGATCATTATATCTGTTTGTTTAGATCAGTATATCTGTTTGTTTAGAGATCATGCTTGCACTGAAGTTTTGACCCACTGGAATCCTTGTTAAGGAGTTAAAACTTAACCAACGAAGAAATTCTCAAAACTGCGTTTCAAAACAAACATTTCATACTTAACTAGTATATCTTCTCCGTTCTGTATACATTATCAAAATGACTGCGATTTGAGTACCAAGCTTTAAGAAATTCTGCTTGCCTTTGCTTTTAATGATCATCATATAATCTGCTTTACGAAAACATGGTTCAATGACAATATTTGGAATAGAGAATTTGAACCATATCATTCTGTTTTCCAAAGAGATTGTGATCACCTTGCTTCTCCCAAACCGAATGGCGATGGTGTCTTAATTGCCATCCATTTCACTTTTCGTGAACACTCTGTGCCGCGTTCCTTTTTTCCCCTTTCCCCAAATTCGAGTTACTAGTCTGGTATGTAAACATCCCTTATAAATCATCCGTCACTGGGTAAGAACGTTTTATCGCTGAACTTTCTAACTGCATTCTTTCCTGATTTCCACCAACTCCTCTTCTCATTTCTGGTGCCGTTGAAATGCTCTGTGGAATAGGACTCCAACAACCTTTGTGCAATAATACTCCAACTACCTGTATTTACTCACCTATAACCATTTCTCTTTTGTGACTTCTTCCTTCCTTTTTCTTTGCTCTTCTTCGCAAATAAACTACCTTCGCTATACGATAAACAATCTTTTTGATTTAGTTAATTCTACCACTCCTTTAGATTATCTTCCGCTTCCTGTTTCTTCATTTATGCGACCTAGTCCGCATCACCCTCCACTCCTTGTTGATGTTTGTCTTAGATTCCAAATAAAAATTTAAAATCCTTTCATCTTTCATTACAAATTCTATACAGCTAACTTGCAGATAATGTCTACTGAAATATGTTTTATCATTTGGTATTCGTTTTTCAGGGGATTTAATGTTCATTGTGCATTGCCACAGTTTTGTTACTTCTGTTCTAATCTTACATTTTGTTTTTCTCATACTAAACGTCCTCTTAAACCAAATGATGTTCCTTGGTTTACTTTTAACATTTTTATTGCTCTAAAAACTAAAAATTCCGTAGTTCCGATCCATTTGCTATCTTTTTCTCCTCCTTTAATAATGCATCAGTCACCTCGATACCTTCTAATTTCTCCCGGACCTCACCTACCTTATCCTTATTTAGTTCTGGTCCTGATGGTATTCCCAATATCCTGGTAAAACGCCTCCCATCCTCTCTCTGCGCTCTTTTAGCGATCCTTTTCAATATTAGCTTTTGTCCTGTATCAAACCTCTGCTTTTTTATTAAACTCCTTGAATGCCTTGTTTATAATAGAGTTTATTCGTCTCATCAACCTTCTTTTCATGTTCCTGGGCAGCATGATTTCATCAAGAGCCACTTTTCAACGACCACACTTATGGAGCACACTAATTTCGTCGCCTCAGCCGTCGATTCTCAATTTCAAGTTGATGCAATTTTCTTGAAAGCTTTGACTCTGTGAACCATAACCTGCTTCTCACTAAACCTGAAGAGTTTGACATATTTGGCTCCCTTTTTCCTGGTGTTCCTCCTTTCTTCATAACCGTCCCTTTAAAGTTACTTTAAACGGTTCAATTTCTTCTCCTTTCTCTTCTACATCCGGAGTTCTTCAAGAGCATATCGTAGGTCCTTTACTTTTTATCTTGTTTGTCAATCATCTCACTTCTGTTATAAACGAGTCGTGTTTTCTATATGACTTGATAATCAAGTAAATTCTCCAGTCGCAAGCTGATTTGTAGGCCCTTAACCCCTGGTACCAAAATAATGTCTAATCTCTAAATATCTTGAAGTGTCATCAAATGTTATTCTCATCTAAAAATCTTCCTCACTTATTTTATTCCTTGTCTGATATTACCCTGTCTGTCCAGCATTTTAGAAACGTTGGTGTTGTGTATGATTCCAGTTTGAAATTTAATGCTGATATAATGAATATCACAACCAGGGTCTCTAAAATTGCGGGCTTTGGCTTGGTTTCGTCGTATATATTTACAAATATTTTATTTACTTTTTACCGTAGTAAGTAGTATTCTGGAAAATACTTGTCAAGTCTGGTCCTCCGCTATCAATGTTTATCTGACGCTTCTGAATTAGTTCAGCTTGAGCAGCGAATTAGTTCAGCTTGAGCAGCGAATTAGTTCCGCTTGAGCAGCGAATTAGTTCAGCTTGTGCAGCGAACGCTTGCTGTTTTTTAAATTGAGCATACTTTGTTGTCCCTACTCTTCTCGTCTTTCCACCATTCATCAATAGTGGATGAAAGCATGTAGAGGGTCTCTCGATGAGTGATTACTTTTTAAGCTTTATCAAGGCATTTTTGATCTGATATTGGTTCCCTGATGATGCATCTATCATCAGTCAATAATCTAGGGTATTCTTTATTTTTGTTTTACACGTACGAAAGTCTACTTTCACTCGCCTTTGTTACGCCTTCCTTGAGTGCACAATGCATTATCCCCGCTTTCATTTTTTGACCTCAAGAAAGTAGTATCCTGAATTCCAGCTAACCTTTGCTTGAACTCTTTATTATTAGTTTTATAATTATTCTATTCTTTGCTATTTTGCTAACTTTCATTCATATATCGAACGAAATCATGTATATTCGTTTCTCTGTCCTTACATATTCATCGCAATATCGATGAGTTTTGTTATATAGTATTTCGGAGACAATTTTCTTGATTGCTCCTTTTCTTTTTATTTGTATGCTTGTATTCTGAATTACACACTTAGTTTTGTCGAGATTTCTTTTCTGAATCTTTTTTTTTGTGTCCGTGATTCACCGACTTTTTGCTGGCTGTCATTAAAATTATGTCTGCGGCATTTTAAATTCCTTTTACTGGTAATAGTTCTTTCCCACAAAGTATTTTCTATCTGCTGAAGCCCAAAGTTCCTGTATCTGTAACTGGAGCACGGATTGCTCGTTCCAAAGCTTTTTTAGAAATGTTTGGCGCTTCCGTATTAGGACAATCACATATCACAATTAGTGATGGGCGTTTCTGTTGTTTTCAAAAAACGAAAACGAACTGTTTTTTTTTCAAAAACAACGGTTTTTTAAAACTGTTTGAAAAAAACAGTTTGAATTAACGAGAGAAACAAATTTAATGCTGCACGACTATTAGAGTTTGGTCGTACTAGGATTTTCACATACTAGGTATAACTAGTGCGAGTACCAAAAAAATACCTGTTCCAAAGACCTATTTGAAGTATGTACATGTATACATACAATGCATACGATTTGCAGTAATGTAATGAAATGGACTAATATGCCCTCCTCGACCCTCGAGACACAACGTTCCCAAGCTAGAATGGTGATGGTGCAAGATTACCTTCAAAGAATACCGAGTCATTAGTCTGTGCAGCTTGTCCGTAACTTTCCAATGGTCGGCCATTAATTTGGCAAGTCTTTCTCCAATCTAGGGGCCATTTAAAGAAAAACGATCAAATTCAATCAATTTAATTTTTTTCATTTTATTATATGCAAAAACACACCTCCTGTATTCGTTCAAATGACAAAAGTAAAAAAATTACTAAGATAGGACCAATTAATCCTGTTGTCATCTATATGACTTTTCATCGAGCGATCTCTGATACCAAACTTTTCCTGGCTAATCTAAAACAGTCGGATTTCCACTTCACCTCACTGACGCATGAAGTTTTTATTAAGAAATAAAAAAAAATGTTTCGTTTATTAAACATGCACTCACTAGGGGGCACCTTACCTCCCATGGTCTCGTAAATTAAACCCTCCTGGCGACCTCCAGTCACGAGGAGGGCCTCAGCACACCCACAGACGCCAACTGGTGATCCAAATAGGATCTCAACCTTATCCTCCTTGACCTTTTTAGTGCTACTTTTAGTTTTTCCGGTGGATTTCATTTTGCCGTATCTTCGAAACTAGGCCGCTTTTCCCAGACTTGTATGAAAATTTGGCCCGAAACAACTCAGAATGATCCCCGAATTCATGCTAGACAAAAAAAAATTTTTGGAAACATTGACATTTTTGCCCAAATTCTCCTATAAAAAAATTGTTTGCCCTTAAAATATGACTATTGTACTCCCCGGCCACTTTCAATCATCGAAAGCGCCGTAAAGTTAGTTTTTGCCAAACTATGGCCGAAAACCCCTTACTCCCCTACAAAACCGAAATTTTTGTATCACAGCAATAGGTCTTGGCCCGTTATGTCACAAACTAGACATGGGTAACACAGCAAATTTTGAAGCGCTGATACACTGATACCGCCGCCAGCAGTGGTATCAGCGCACTGCGCTGATACCATTGCGCTATGATTCACTCAAAAAAACATGATTCAAAAAGTTTGTATGGAACGAGAGCAACCCACATTTGAACTTACTAATTTTCCGATATAAAACACCCTAAAATACCCAGGCTATTGTATGTACCCATTCAGGCATCTTT
Organism: Nemotelus nigrinus; assembly: GCA_947369275.1. NCBI lineage: Eukaryota > Metazoa > Arthropoda > Insecta > Diptera > Stratiomyidae > Nemotelus > Nemotelus nigrinus. The sequence continues at coordinate 55,826,464 of OX376372.1, forward strand.
CCAACCGTGCGTACGCGTAGGTATATTGCTTTGCATCAAACAGACTTGAGATAAGTATACTCAACTCATATCTTTGCGCCGCGCCGTAGCATAGCGCCAAGCCAAATGGTGTTGGCATTGCAAAGCGGCAGCGCCAACACCATTGATACCGAAGTGCGTTACTGCGCTACTGAAGCCGACAAGCGATACCAGCGCAGTGGTATCATGGCTAATAGACAAGCGATACCAGCGCAGTGGTATCGTGGCTAATGCTTCAACGCAATTGCGCGGCGCAGCTTGTACCCATTCAGGTATCTTTCCAAACGTGCGTACGACTGACTTTTTGATAAGTGTAAATTATACAAGTATTAACATCATTGCTTTAATATACCATAAAGGTATTATTTAGTTGTAGTATTGAAGCATAATGAAATTCTATTGCTCAAACAGACTTGAGGTAAGTATTCTCAACTCATATCTTTGCGCCGCGCCGTAGCATAGCGCCAAGCCAAATGGTGTTGGCATTGCATAGAGGCAGCGCCAACACCATTGATACCGAAGTGCGTTACTGAGCTACTAATACCGAAGTGCGTTACTGCGCTACTGATACCGACAATCGGTATCAGCGCAGTGGTATCATGGCTCGTGCTTCAACGCAATTGCGCGGCGCAGCGCTGCGTTACCCATGTCTATCACAAACCACTCTAACCCAAAATTGGCCGATTTTGTCCAATTTCAGCTCCTTTTGCCCTAAAAAATTTTTCAATATTAAATAAAATACTTGTAAGTACGAAAATGCTCGCAAGTACGAAAATATTGTTTTCCGCAGCTAAACAGTTTTCCACTGCCAAACAGTTCGTTTTAACAAACGAAAAACGGTTCGTTTTTAAAAAACGGAAAACCATTCGTTTAAAAAAAAAAACAGTTCGTTTTAAAAAAAACAGTTCGTTTTAAAAGAACGATTCGTTTGAGAAAAACGAAAAACGATTCGTTTGAAAAAAACAGTTCGTTTTAAAAAACGATTCGTTTGAAAAAAACGACAAACTTTTCGTTTGAAAAAACAGTTCGTTTGAAAAAAACGACTCGCTTGAGAAAAACGAAAAACGATTCGTTTGAAAAAAACAGTTCGTTTTAGAAAAACGATTCGTTTTAGAAAAACGATTGGCTTTAGAAAAACTATTCGGTGTAGAATAGTTGGAATAATTGGTTTTAGAAATACTATTGTTGTAGAAAAATGGTTCGTTTTAGAAATGCTGTTCGTTTTAGAAAAACATTTTCGTTTTAGAAAAACTGTTTGTCGCTATTTGGAAAAACTGTTCGTTCGTTTTTTGAAGCCAAACGTTTTTTTTCAAACTGTTTGGCGTTTTTGAGCCCATCACTAGTCACAATGTGATACGTTTCGCATTCATTCGCATTATTCTCCCCGATTAGAAGCATTGGTTAATAGAAGCGTCGGTTATAGAAGCATTATATGTATATTCACTTGTTTGATAAAAAAATGCTTCTATGTAAATGCGTTAGTATTTCTGCTATTATTTTTAGTGTGACATCACAATTGGCTTCAGATGTGCAACCTAATGCAGTAGTTACTGGTCGGATTTCTACAGTCACTAATACCACATGGCTTTCTATTATTGCACCTATCACAGTAGTATCTCAGGCAATAGTAGCCACGTACAACTGCTTTCATCTAGCTTCCACCGTACTCGTGTGCCTGCTGTTTTTGAAACGGGGCAACGATTCTAAAGAATGCTGCAAAAACTGATAAAGGCTTGCAGATTCCTGAGCACCAATATGGATTTTCAAGGCAACGTAGTACTATTCAAAAAGTTCATAGAATTGTGTAAGATATCAAAATAGCATTTGAAGATAGGAAGTACTGTTGTATGTGAAGCCTTTGATAAACTCAAGGGTTGATCTACAAAAGCAAGTTTATGCTTTCATAATGCCCTTTCATCTTACGTAACGGACCACACATTCTAGGTTCGTCACAAACGCTTTACAGCTGGCAAACATCGAGTTCGTGCTGGAGTTCCATAAAGAAGTGTTTTGGGACCTGTGTTTTATACTAGAAATTACTACTTTATTGAAGCTAAAAATCAGCACTTGAAGTTCAAATTCACTAACTTCAAATGGATGCTCAATAGGAAGTCAGCACTTTCATTTGACTTCCAAAGTGTTTTTTTATAAATATGTTTTGAAGCCAATTTGGACTTGTGGCTTACAATTCTAGGGAGCAGCTAGTCCATCAAACACAACCACCAGTCACGGTATCCAATCAAAAATCCTAAGAGACATCATCAGGACTCCATGATACTTTTGCAACACTTGTCTCTACAAAAAAAAACCACTAATCGATACGATTCCAAAAGAAATCGATAACTTCAAAGAAAAATATATTGCAGTTCTTGCTCATCATGCCAATAATTTACCCAAAAAGATCTTAACTCATCATGAATATCAGTAGTTGAAATTTGAGCAGTGTACATCGGGTACAATTGTAAGCAGTGTACATCGCTTGTTTTAGCATGTAAAATTTTTTTACGAACGAGGACTACAATTAATAAATCTTTGATAAGAAAACAAGCCCACAAGCCTTTTTTGAAATCTAAAAAATGTCACTCTATCTGTAAATAAATAAGTTCATAAAACAATTTTTAATAAACATAATTCTTAATATATTTTCAGTTTGTACAAGCATCGATATACGCAATCGGGCACAAGCATTGAACAACCTAACGGGCTGTCGAGTAATCGAAGGATTCTTGGTTATAACGCTAATGGACGCTGCAAATCAAACAGATTTCGAAAACTATACATTTCCACATCTGACAGAAATCACCGAATATTTGATGTTGTATCGTGTCAGTGGTATTCGATCGTTGGCAAAACTTTTTCCAAATTTACAAGTCATCCGAGGAAACTATCTATTCGAAGGATTCGCTCTGATTATATTTGAAAATGCGAATATGGAAGAAATCGGTTTGACATCACTAACAACGATCATGCGTGGCGGAGTTCGTATTGAGAAGAATCCAATTTTATGCTTTGTACATACCATCCATTGGAATCGAATTGCATTGAATGCTACACCTGAAACGCTAGTATTCAAGGTAAGTGTGTTGATTCATTACGTAGATGAGCTTTAATCTCAATCGATTTTTTTTTGTATGATATTAGCATAATAAAGCAACGAATGAATGCCCGCTATGTGGTCCTGGAAAAGTGAAAGGTGCAGGATCAACATATCATCTGCCTGATAATAAACAATATTGCTGGAATCAAGATCACTATCAAAAAAGTAAGTTGAAACAGACATTTATATGCTTGCATTAAAATACTAAAATAATGTGATTGTTTTACAGTTTGCCCGTCAGAATGTGGCCATCGAGCCTGCAATAGCCAAGGAAAATGCTGCAACGAAACGTGTCTTGGTGATTGTCCTAACGATGAAAATGTATGCTCATTGTGTCGTAATTTGGTTGCGTATGGTGGCAAGTACGGCGAAAAAAGATGTGTTCAAGAATGTCCTGCCAACTCGTACAAGGTATTTTCAGAAATTAAGCTTACTTTTATGAAAATCTGATAAAATCGATGCAATATCTGTTGTCAATAGTTTTTAGTTTCCTTTCAATTGCATTTTCATAAGACATTCTTGCTGTATCCGCAGACATCATTTTAACGAAATAATCTGTTTTCAGCATATGAATCGGCGATGCCTTACAAAAGAAGAATGTTTACGAGTTGTGAAACCGCTGCGAGTTGACACGGAAACCTACCCGTACGTACCATTCGAAGGGGAATGTTTACTAGGATGTAAATCTGGATATGAAAAAGTGAATCGAACATGCGTTCCGTGTCATAATAAGTGCACAAAACAATGTGGTCCAAAACGGATTTTCAGTATTCGTGATGCCGAAGATTTACGTGGTTGTACCATAATAACTGGTGATCTCATGATCAGTATTCGACAAGCGGGACGTAAGTTTTACTTATACTTTATTAAAAAGCAAGATGATTACGAAATATTTCATCAATTTTTGATATAAATGTCAAAACCCTAACAATAAAAAGAACTTAATAAGTGTGATTAAACAGCCACAGTGAACACAAAAATTAATGTATCAATTTATTACAGCTCATTTGGTTGAGGACTTGGAGAGTGCACTATCATCGATTGAAGAAATTCAAGGCTACTTAAAAATCACAAGGACTTATTCGATAGTGTCACTGTCATTCTTCAGACGTCTTCGAGTTATAAGAGGCTTAACATTAGATGAATCAAAGTATGTTTACTAATCAAGTTTTTTTATACTTTTATACTTCTCGTTTATAAATAATATATATTATATATATATATATATATATATATATATATATATATATATATATATATATATATATATATATATATATATATATATATATATAAATATATATATATATATATATATATATATATATATATATATATATATATATATATATATATATATATATATATATATATATATATATATATATATATGTATATATATATATATATATATATATATATATATATATATATATATATATATATATATATATATATATATATATATATATATATATATATATATATATATATATATATATATATATATATATATATATATATATATATATATATATATATATATATATATGCTGTTTTATAGACAAGAAGGGAACCATGATCACAATTCAATAACCTGTACAAGTAAATTATGGATATAAGTCGGAGATGTTAAAATTTGTCACAACTAGCGTAAATAAAAATCAATGATTTCCAACTGCAAGTGGTCACATCAGTCAAGTATGCACTGTGAGCTGGTGTAGACATATTTGCACTGTGAGCTGGTGTAGCTGCTGTAGACATATTTCGGGATGAGAACCACAAAACATGAATATCGAAAATTCTCAATATATTCTAAGTAAAAAAAAATTGCTCTTTGCTAGTGAGGGAATGAGTAAAGTTAACTCAAACTTTGGGAATTATTTAGGTTTTTAATTTGGATACTCAAATAAAAAAGGCCCCGGGGAGCATCGACATTTTTTATATTCAGTCCCTATCACATATAATACGGTTTGGAACCCCAAATCTATCGATAACCTAATTAAACATTTTAATGACTGGTACTACGTTAGTATTAAATACCGTTTTCATAAAAATGAACTCGTAAATCCATCGATCGCCATCAAACAGCTCCAGATTTTTGAAACCCTTAGTTGGGGTCAATATACCGTTCATGTAAACCAGTGGTGTATCAAAACATAGTCGTCCTAATGTAGTATTGATTGTTTTTTGGAGCCCCGTCGGTGCGTTTGTCAGGCCAAACCTTATACATCAGGCGTTATAAATGCAGTTTTCTTATAGAATATTTATCTACTGGTATTGAATATTTATCTACTGGCTACCCATTAGCGAGTTCCAAGCTTTTGAAGTATTCGTAACCTTTTCAATTGTGATCCATTCGTGGGAATGAAAAACTTTCTTTACTGGTGCTAGAATTCGATTTTCTGTAATGAACACAAATTCTATAATCTCCTGTCTCTTTTTTTACAAGAAAGGTTGTACTATTGTATGAGAAATCTGATTCCAGCAGGAATCTGATTCTCAAAATCTTCGTCGGCAAACTCGTCCCTACAAATTGTACCTCTTGTCAATATTTGATTCTTGTTAGATATAATTTTGTTTTTTAAACTATGAACTACATTTATAACTGCATTCTGACCTTTACTTTCTTACCTTTTCGCTCATCCATTTGTCGCCATTTGGTGTTCGATGATGTTGGTTCTCGATATAGGCATCTTCATCTGCTTCATATGCTAGCACTACAAAACATATGTTGCGTTCGGGGGATAATAGTATTTTCTTTTGCTAACAAAATACCTTATGCTAGATACAATAAATCTACTTGTAGTAATAGAATATGCTACTTTTCAAAAACACAAACCTTACATCCGTGTACTACCATACTTCGATCAGGAAAATATTTGTCCAGTCAAGATTGGTACACTGTTTTCTCTTTTTAAGATACTACCAAAGCTTCTATGTCATACTCAATAAGATATACTTTGAAAGTAAAGTTTACCATTCCGATTCTTTTTATCATTTCATCTCCATTACCAATTATTCACATCGAAGCAGATTACATAATCAAATCAAGCTTTCTTGCTACGTGCTCGGTTATAATCACTGTAATGCAGCCTGCCACAATAAATCCTCTAAGCGTCTTGTTATTTATTTCAGAATTTACAAAATAGCTACTGTTTTTCTCTTCAAGAGGATTGTCCACTACTTTTTCTGATAATTTATTTTGTCTGAAGTAAGTTTTTGAATAATGCCACAAACCCTTACTATTATTACTGTATTATAGCTGTACTTTGTTGATACATGTCAACTTTCACCACAGTTGAAATCAAATATAGTACTCTATTCTCTTCGAAGAAATGTTACATTTTTTTATGCCACAAAAATTTATAACTCTATTTTAAGAACTGCTTAAAACTTATGTTTCTGCATAGACTCACCTTTTAATCCTGAATTTTTTTAAATTAAAGAAAAATATATATATATATAATTCAAAACATGTTTTCTTTGCCATAATTACAGATATGCTCTCTACGTCCTTGATAATCAAAATTTGCAAAACCTCTGGGCCGAAAATCAAAATGTAACAATTGAACGTGGTCGAATTTTCTTCCATTTCAATCCGAAACTATGCTACAATAAAATCGAGGCATTGAAACCATTCATATCGGGAAATAAAACTTTTGATTTGGCCGAAGTAGCTCCAGATTCGAACGGAGATCGAGTTGCATGTGAGTTCCGATACAACACTATAAATATTTGTAAACCAAATAAGATTATTTGATATTTTTTTTACTTTCTCGAAGGCGATATTCAAGAGTTGAAAATTAAAAGTATTGAAACTTCTGAACAAGCTGCCCTTGTGACCGTTGTGCCAATGGGATTCGAGGATGAACGTGTTTTTCTCGGCTATCAATACTATTACATAGAAGCTCCACATAAAAATGTTTCAATTTATGAAAATCGTCATGGATGTGGATATGACTCGTGAGTACAATATTAATTCTATGATAAAATTCCCGGCAATGCTCGTAGTCTAGATTTTTATTTTTCGAAAATTCTTTTGCACTCTTTATAATATACAAAATTGTATTGTATGATTAGATGGGACGTCGACGATGATCACAATAAAGATTCAGTGCATTTATTTACTCATTTAAAACCATACACACAATATGCGCTCTATGTGAAAACATATACGATAGCAAGTGAAAAGAAAGGTGGCCAAAGTAAAATTCATTATTTTCGAACTCTACCAAGTACTCCTGATCCCGTACGAAATCTGGAATATACAGTACTAAATTATTCGAGCATTGTAAGTATTGATAACTCTGAAAACGTTTGTCAATGAATATGCTTAACAAATAAATTTTCCCTTTATCAGGAAATACGTTGGATTGAACCACGCGAACCAAAAGGAAATCTCACTGAATATCGTTTCCAAGCTGAAATCACTGCAGAAAATCCAATGATACTAGAGCAAAGAAATTATTGCAAAGAGCGTGAGTATATTTAAGCTAATTGTGTCAATTTTTTAGTCTGATGTAAAAGGTGAATGCGTTTTACAATATATGTATATTCGAAGGGCTCGATCCTATTACGTTCATAAATCTAATTCAAACCTACAACAGCGACTTAAATAGTGATCATAAATAATAATGTAGAACTAAGTTAAGATAGAATATTTATTTAATTATTTATTTTACAAATCAGAAACAAATACAGTTATAGATTAGACAAAGATATAAAAAAACAGATAAACATAAAAACTAAGAAAAAAGCTAAATTGACCGTAAAAAGAAACTAATACAATGAAGGCAATTAGAACTTATTCGAAGTATATGAAAGGGGGTTTTTCTTAAAGCTCTAAACACACAAGAATGAAGATTAGGGCTAAGGCCATTGTGCTGATAAGGCAAATGCAAAATTGGGGTAAAAATACTGCCCTACTAAGCATAAAGGTTGTATCTACATTTTAGTACTTTCGAGATATTCACTGATTTGTGTTTTGATTTGCATTGGAGGTATATGGAGAGTGCATTTTTCAATATTGATTTTAACATGCTTCCACAAAAGATAGGTTTTTGAAATTTTGTAGAACTATGCAATGGAGTATATAGTTTTTGAATCCGGTGTTAACTCAAACATGAGAAATATGCAGATATACGAGCATAAGTGTCATTAAAGTAGAATAAGGTCCTAATAGAGCCCGATTCTATAACAAAAAAGTGAATGCTTGATCAACTAATGTGCTGCCATTTTAAATTTTAAAAGGAGGCACTTGTCGGCAGTCGTAGTTTTTGTGACACAAGGGAAGATATTTCTAGGATTTAGGTGTGTATACTATTGTAATCACAATAAGGAAAACTGAACTTATAGAATAACGAGCAAGTGAATCGGCATTGTAGAGACACCAAATATGGAAACAATATGTAAGGCAGAAAGAGGGGTACAGGGAGAGGAATAACAAGAAATTTAGAGGAAAAAGGAGAGAGCCTGGCAGTGATATGCAATATATGCTGGTCGAACTTCAACTTAGAGTCAGAGATCACGGAAAGGTTTTTGAAAGCATTGAGAAAAAAAAACGAGATCAGAGGAGCAGGGGGAATGTTTTGTAGGTGGAGAACATTTGATTGTATTTTGAAACATTATAAGCAAGTAAGGGAATTCGCAGCACACCAGTCAACTTTCTGGTTAATTTCCGAAGCGACGATCAATCTATAAAAACGACAATCAGTTTGCTACCGTTGACTTACCTTTAACGCGTTGACTTACCTGTAATGAATCCATGGTGTTCTCTGGCATGCCAGGGCTGAGTGTAAGAGCATACTCTATTGTAAACTATTCTTTCCAGAAGTTTAGGAAAACGTTGCAAAAGGGAAATGGGGCGTTAGTTGGAGATACAAAAAAGACCACCAGCTTAGTGGATATGAATATGTTTGCTGATTTCCAAAGCGATGGGAAGGTATTAGTTTAACTGATAAGATCAATAACTAGTGTCAGAGGAGCACGAAGAGAAGATGAAACTGATCTTACAAAAAGAATGCCAGCATACACAGTGTCAGAGGAGCACGAAGAGAAGATGAAACTGATCTAACAAAAAGAATGCCAGCATACACAAGAGAAGAAATGCAAGAGGAAGTGTTAAGGTAGTTAATATAGGTCCAGAAAGGCTTAGCGGATGTAATAGAAGCTTCGATATGTTCAAAGTAAGTACGCATCGCATCATTAACTGCATTTGAGCAGCAGCATATAGCCTTTGAAATATGAAAAAGTCTTACAGCAAGCCAGACCTTTTGTATTTGCTACGCACTGCATTTTTTGCTTTACATCGACGGTGAACCATGGAAGCTCGGAAATTCTTTTGCAAGCTTAAGAAGGAGTATAACAAGAGATTAAGTTAGTCAGGAAGGAATGAAATTTGTAGAGAGCATCCTCCACACTTAGCCCTATGAAGAAATGATACCTGTTAGTACCATATATTTCATTGGTCAAAGGGAATAATTAACCCTTCCGAAATTGAAATGGAGAGTAGAAGTAGTTTAGACGAGCGGTTCTAAATTAAATCCACAAAAAGAGGAGGTTGATGAGGATTAGGGCTTACATACGGAGACAGAGAGGTGTTCAAGCGAAAGCAAGAAAGTGGAAGTTTAGTTAGGATAAAATTGAGGTTTCTGTTATCTATCGGGTACGTTGTTGATTCGGGAAAGTGAGTAAAGGAGGAGAAAAGGAAAAAGAGCGAAGTGAAGTTGCTTGAAGATTAAATACTCGAATAACTGTCACCCTAATCCAACGAAGGGGTATTAAAAACTAGCGTGGTTATGAGATAAAGATCATAAAGTAGTAGGTATTCTTTATGCATGCTGCTATTGCTATTTGCTGCTATTCACCGAAGTCTATTGTCTGTTACTGCTATTTGCTGCTATTCACCAAAGTCTATTGTCTACTATTATGTTATCCGAATAGCATTTGTAAATAGCATGCTGCTATTGGTATTTGTAAATAGCAGTCTGTTATTTAGAAGCCTATTATTATCGCAAAGAAGCATCCATGGACCAGAACGGGGCTGCTGCAAGGAGTGTAGATTAAGCGAAAATGATGAAGGAGAAATACGGTAAAGAAAGAATGAAGTCACTGTGGAACGTTCCATTCAGAAATTTATGAGCACTTATTAAAACATCATTTCCCACAGATAAATTACAGACAGATCGGTTCCCTGCCAAAGACAGTGTGAAGTAAAATTTCATTGTTGTATATAGCCGCAGAATACAAGGTTTCTTTTAGGCAGATAATGTTATTATCATTAACTTTGTTCCTCAAATCGCGAACGCTCTGATAATAAATTTTCACATTTTCAGTCGAGCTGAAGTTCTTCTTCAGCAGATCAGTAATACCAGTGCTGATGGTAAAACAGAAGGAACAAAGTTGCTGATGGTTGAGGTTGGCCTACGTAAGCTTTCGACACAATAGCAAAAGCGAATAATGGCCAAGTTTAGTTGTAACAGTCAGAAGTCTTGCATGAAATGCCTTAAGGGGATAGGTTAGACTTATAAATGAAACCTCTACGCTATTTTAATATACAGTGCCGAGAAAAAGTGATGCAAAATCTCATATTTAAGAAATTCTTTGGGTTAACCTTTTCATATTTTTAAAAGTAGTGAATAAAAAGTCAGTTGGTTTTTTTCTTGCTATTAATATATTTCCAAACAGTGATTAGATATAAAAAAAAAATAAAAAAAAATTACTTTTCTACAAGAAAAAAATTAAAAAATAAATCAATTCATTTTTGGCTACCGAGAAAAAGTGATGCAAAAATTAAACCTCGATCATATTCTACCAACTGTATTGGGTTACTGATATCAATCAATGGTTCTTAATATTTGGTAGGATTTCCTTTTCGATCTATGACAGCTTGAAGCCTTCTTGGCATAGATGAAACCAACTTAGCGCAGTATTCTTGAGTGATCTTGCCCCACTCTTCTTTTATTATTTCCTTAAGCGCGGATTTGCTGCGGATGTTATGTGTTGCAAGTCGACGCGATTGTTCTTCCCAAACATGTTCAATTGGATTGAGATCCGGTGATTGTGGGGGCCATTTCAAGCAATTTGGAATATGATAAAGTATCCACATTCGAGTTTGGTGGGCGGTATGCTTAGGATCATTGTCTTGCATGAATATGAAGTTTGTTCCCAAATTCAGCTTTTGAACGCTAGCTGCTAGCCGATCCTTTAAAATCTGGATGTAGACTTTGTGATCCATCGTTTTTTCTTCTATTATATGAAGTTCGCCAACTCCATTGAAAGCCATACATCCCCATACCAAAATAGAACCACCACCATGCTTCACAGTTCCTATCATATTTTTTGTATCTAGCTCCGTAAGAGGCTTTCTGCGCACTTTTGCTCGTCCATCGTGAGAAAACACATTAAACTTGCTTTCATCCGTGAATAAGACGCGTTTCCAAAATTCGACATCCTTATTCAAATGTTCTTTGGCGAAATTTAATCTTTTTTCACGGTTTATGTCGCTTACGAAGAATTTCTTTCGTGGAATACAACACACGTAACCCAATTTCCTTAAATGATTTCTGACTGTATGAACGCTAACATCTTTTTTATGAATAGATTTTAGTGTTGCTTTGATTTTCGTCGCCGGTATAAAAGGATCTTTCTTGACTTCTCGTTCGATTATTCGCATATCACGTCCTGATAATATTTTCTTCCTCCCTGAGCGCTTTTTATTTTCTAAGCTTTTATTTTTACAGAACCTGTCTATTATCCTCCAAACAGTTGAAATGGGTCTATTAACGATGGATGCAATTTCCTTGTATGGAACGGTCTGGTTATGAAGCCGAATAATAATTTTTCTTTCATCTAAAGAAGTCTCTTTTCTCATGTTGATCGACTGAAAATTGGTTGAATAGTAATATTAATGAAAACCTTAACCTGAGGATTCAGAAATTACTTTCTTTTACGAATGTTTTCCTCCAATCGCCTCTAAAATTGATTTTCGATGATAAAAACAACTAACAATGGACTGCAATCGCTGATAAAATGACACATTTTCAATGAAAAGCAATTATTGCATCACTTTTTCTCGGTATGTTTTAAACTAGAGGTTAATCTGGAAGCGTAAACAAACTTTCAGAAACCGGTTCCTGGGAAAATGATGAAGAAATTTTACCTATGGCAAATAGGACCATACTCCGAAATATCAATTTTGCCGATATTACTTTTGAGAATTCGCAAATAAGCTTTCAAAGCCGAAATTTTGAATATTTTCATCTTTTTGCATCACTTCTTCTCGGCACTGTATTTCATTTTTTCGAAGAACCACCGACTCAGTACAAAAAAAATCAAATGAATCATCTCGGTGTATTTGTAAAATATAAAATTATTACTGTCGATCTAATGTGTACTAAAATATATATTTATCGTTTTTCTTGACTACAATCGCTTTATTGCAATAAAATATTTCAGCCATTAAAGAAACGATTCGTGAACGTATACCCGACGAACCACCAAAGAAACCGGTCATTGCTAGTGAAGAGTCTTGTCGAAGTATATGTAAAGGTACGGAGCATACTCTTCCTTCGAAAACCATAGAGGAATCTCCAGTACGTGAAAACGAAATTGATTTCGAAGATGCTATTCAAAATTTCGTTTATGTGAGGTGAGTTCAATAGAAAATTGCTTATTATAAGAATAATAAGAAACGTATTATTTTAAAAATATCTTAATTTATTTAACTCACTGTTGAAAATGTGAAACTCTATTTCGACAGACGAACAACTCCTTCAGAGCAGAAAGGTGAAGATCAGGCGAGGTCAAAACGATCCATCGAAACAAATCCCGTGAAAACTCTACCGAACACCAACAATGAAACTGACGTCCCACATGAAGAAGAGCTACGAATGATCAAGGATGAGCACGGATCGTGGAGTCAATATGGCAAAAATGTGACGGCAAACGTGAAGTCGTTCATTTTTACCGGACTAAAACATTATTCGAGGTACAAAATATACGTAAAAGCGTGCCGAGAAGGAACCGGAGCCAGATGTAGTATGGAAGCAAGAATCTATCCGCGAACTGCCAAAAAAGGTAAGATCTGCGAAGAGTTGTTTTGAAATAAGCGAATAAAAATTATGGTATTTGTTGCTATATAGATGGTGCTGATGACGTGCAGAATCTCACCGCTCATATTGAGAACATAAACAATACTCGGAACAGTGTTCGTCTTACCTGGAAAGAACCTCCTGTTCCCAATGGCTTAGTCGTATCGTATTCGATAAAATACTATCGGGTCGATATGGAGCATGCAAAGCACGTAGACAAGTGTATAACATACCGCGAGTACAATTCAACCAAAGGCTATATTTTGTATGACATGGATTCAGGAAACTATAGTGTTCAAGTGATGGCAACATCTTTGGCAGGCGATGGAACCTATTGCAAACCAGTTTTTTTCTATATTAAAGTGAGTGACGAGCGTTTAATTCAGGATACCTAGACCTTTTTTTCAACGAGCATTTCATTTCAGGAATCTCGGCTAAGTTGGCAAATGATAACGCTCATCTGCGTCTTGATCCTTACATTTATCATCATTATCGGTATTCTCATATGGTATTTCCGAAGACGCTGCCTACCACCACCAGATGATCTTAAACTGTTCACATCGGTCAATCCAGAATATATTAGCATGCAGTACACCCCAGATGAATGGGAGATTCCACGGGAGAAGATTATTCAACTACGTGAACTAGGCCAGGGATCATTTGGGATGGTGTATGAAGGTATTGTGGAGAACTTACGAAACGATGGCGTCGATGTGAGTTGCGCCATTAAGACTGTGAATGAGAACGCAACCGATCGCGAAAGAATAAATTTTCTCAATGAGGCTAGTGTGATGAAAGCTTTCGATACATTTCACGTAGTTCGTCTGTATGGTGTGGTATCACGCGATCAACCTACACTTGTTATCATGGAGCTGATGACGAACGGCGATCTAAAAGGATATTTGCGTTCGAATCGTCCAGATGCAGAGGCGGCCAAAGCTGGCAAAGTTACAGGGACTCCGCCAACCTTGAAGAGAATATTGCAAATGGCGATAGAAATAGCCGATGGCATGGCATATTTATCAGCGAAGAAATTTGTTCATCGTGATTTGGCAGCGCGTAATTGTATGGTTGCGGAGGATTTAACAGTGAAAATTGGAGATTTCGGTATGACAAGAGATATTTATGAAACAGATTATTATAGAAAAGGCACAAAAGGTAAAATGAATGAATGGTGTGTTTCTATAGGTCGGACTTTTTACGAATAATTATGAATTTCAGGTTTGCTACCGGTGAGATGGATGTCTCCCGAGAGCTTAAAAGACGGGGTATTTAGTAGTTCAAGCGATGTGTTCAGTTATGGTGTGGTTCTGTGGGAGATGGCTACACTTGCTTCGCAGCCATATCAGGTAATACTATTAATTTGACTTTATTTGAATTGATTAAGTTCTTATTTTTACAAATTGATCAATCAACCGGCACAGTAGTTGAGGTCTTCTTAAATATATATGTTTTAATCCCGCCAAATCGCGCTCACTTACTTAAACATTGTTTCTAGGGTCTATCGAATGATCAAGTGTTGCGGTATGTCATAGATGGCGGCGTAATGGAACGACCTGAAAATTGCCCGGATAAATTGTACAATTTAATGCGTAGATGCTGGCAGCATCGACCATCATCGCGTCCGACATTTATGGAAATAATCAATCATTTACTGGACGATGCAAATACAAATTTCCGTACAGTGTCTTTCTTCCATACGGATCATGGTCAAGAAATTTTCAAGCAACTGCTAGCAGGTAAACGATGTAAGTAATATCGAATACTTTACAAGAGCCATGAAATGTATTCATGAGGACTATAATTTAGTTACAGATCATATCGATGACACAACACCATTACGAATGGGCGACGATGATTTTAAGCTTGATGTTGGCGAGAATTTCTTAATGGATCGTACCGATAGTCATTTAGTTCCCGAAGAGCCTCAGCACTCGCCGTATAGGTGAGAAGAACATCCTTTTTAGGTAATTAGGCATGACAGAACTACAAAATTTATTCATAAAGTATGGAATTAAAAAAAATGAAAATAACGACGTTTAATGCTAATGCGGAACAAATTGGTTGATCATAGAGGCAATTATTGTTTTACACTACTGCTCACGTATGATTCATTTTATTTCTTTAAACAATTTACTACGTCCCTTGGTTTCGGTTTAAATGTCTTAGGTTATTTATCTTAAATATAAGTGTGCCTAATGCGGAGAAGGTTTCTTTTAACGTAAAAAAAAGTAGCCTTGAAAATCATCATTGACTTTATGATTTATTTAGTTTCACTTGTTTTTTCTCCTCAAACATTTTCAAATATTAAAATGTAATATAGTTCTAAAAACAAATAGAAATATTCAGTTTAAAGCTATAGTTTCTCAACCTCTGAAATACATAGTTTCTTCCAACAAAAACTTTACAGCTGCTGGCTTCATTGATCATGCTTTAAGCTATATAGTTATAGGTGCATGCGAGCATCAGCGGTATTAAAATTGACTCAATATTTTTGCTATGCTGCTGTTTGTTACACTCAAAAGTTATGTTGACTAACAATCATTTTAACATTTTCTCCTCTGCTTGGAATACATTTGCTTCTGTTTGATCTTGATTGGAAAAATTTCTCTAGTGCTTGCGAATTTTTAAATCGTGAGAAATACTTTTAATATTTCCTGTCTCCTTATCAATGATGCTTGTTTATTAGATGTATTCGTAAGTAAAGTTTAATTTACGTTGTTAATAGGTACCTTTAATGATTAGAACGCAATAGCAAACATGACCAGTTAAAATGCTCACAATAAATACTCTACTAGTTTAGTTCTGAAGAGACAGTTTCAATATCATCGTGGCACTAGAGCTCGTGTCGAGCATTGGTTTTCTTAATACAGCACCTCTAGTCATCTCGGTTCAATCGCGGCGTCCTCCACTTCGGTACTCCTAAAAGCTTTAAGTATCAACTGCGTCTTCTGAACGGTTGCTTGGCTTTCCGACTGGCCTTGCTCGTTTCGCTCGTCTCGCCCGTCACTTTTCACTCATTCGTTCGATGTGGTCGGCTAATTGCCATTTGTGTAACTTTATTACGGTGGAGACTTCTGGTTCGACATATATTTCTTATTAATTTTTTTATTTTATTTATTTCCTCTTTCTTCTATTCCTTCTTTCCTTCCTTCCATTTCCTTCTTCCCTTGCAAGATCGAAGATTCTACGCAATACCTTCCTATCAAAGGTATTTAGGGCTTTTTCAGCGTCCAGGTTTCACTTCTGTACAATTAAACACAGATCTAATGATTGTTTTATAGACGCGGAGCTTCGTTTTGCTGTACACGCATCGAAATTTCAGAGTGAGGAGCACCGAACATAACTGTTTTTATTGACTAGTTGAAATCATCAAGTTCATTCCAATCCCTCGAAAGAGGTTCCTTCCTAACTACAAAAGTGGTATTTTTTTCAAGGCTATAGTCTCCTATCGTTATATTTTGCCTTACTGTCATCCTTTCCTTAATTGAGTCATAATTTTTGTTTTGTGCTCGCTAATTTGAAGACCAGCTTCTATGGCGGTTTCATCCAGAGTAACAAATACTTCGTTGGCGTCGTTGAAGGAACTGACATAATATTGATGTGATCAGCGTAAGCTACTAAATAGTAGGGTTCCCTTAGGATTTTTTTCAAAAATTTGTTTGACCGTAAATATTTAATTTTTAATATCTTCTACGCCTAAAACCCCCTCAATATTCGCCCAAAATTATTTCAGCAGGATGGAAATCCTAAAATCTTCGTCAGCAGTTTATTCGATGTACAAAGTAGTGAGATTAGCCTGTAATATCCGCACCACAGTTTCACACTTTTTTCTGAATAAGGTAGATGAGACTTTTTCGCCATCATCTGGCATCGTTTCATGCTCCCAGATACTTACGACTAACCCATGAATCGCATATTTTGTACGCTTGTCGAGTGTTAACCATAAAGTTGTCAATCATACTTATTGACATATTGACATAAGTGTTGTCGTTTGTTGCTTCTAATTATTCTATTGGTTACTCACAAAAGATTTTGGCTCTTGTCGACCGTTCTGCTTAGTTTCTGTGGCTGCATTATTTTCGTTTTGCGCGGCTTGACACTTTGTCAAATCATTCCTTTCTATCGCACCGAGTTGTATACCCCATTACCCTTTTCGGCTGCTGCATTTAGTGCGCCTTTGCTGGCTGCCCAGATCCCGTTGGTACATATACATGATGTTAGGCGTGGAAACCAGTTCATTTTCAGAGTACTCGGCTTCCATCATAATGCTTCGAAACTTATCGACATCGGACTCATGTTTTGACTTTGCTCTGGTTTCATTAGTGGGCGAGATTTGCTATAGATATCGGGTCTTCATTAGATAGAGATCAGAATCGCAGTTGGCCCCAAGGAAAGATCACACATCCAGAATACTGGAGGTCTACATCTTTGACTCAGAATTTTATCGATCTGATTAAAGGTGCGGCCGTCCTGGGATTCCCATGTTCATTTATGGAAACAAGTAGAGCCCAACCAGCTATTATTAATCTTGCGCACTACGTCTATGTTAAGTTTCTTAACTATCCATCTATATGAGCCTTCAAAACTCATCGTGCTTCCGGCTCGGTAGGGCGAATGCCCATAATGTCGACCTGCTCCAAAAGTCGGCCACCCAACCATTATTTGTCTTATAACAAGAATCATGGAATCTAAACGGCAAATCAACTGGTTGCATAGACATCAGGATGTATTTCGTGTCGAAGGTTCCGGTCACAGAGCTGTAAAATTGATCTCGAAGGAAAAATAAACTTCAGCTTTTCGAATGCAGTTTTCTGCTCTTCCTTCTACTCGCAAGTTTTCCCCCATTTTGTTCTCAGAAGTATCGTAAGTGGCTTCATAACCAATGCAAATTCTTCACCTTTTCTGGAAAACTCCAAAATGACAATCAAGCATGCCGGTGTATTAGTATTCGTTCACTAGGATTAGTATTCGGTACACATGTCTTATGGGTACATACTCTGATCAACGCGTACACTGAGAGAACCTCTCTCTTTTTCTCCTGACATAATTACATTATAGTACGTACAATGCATATATTAACTGGCGTTTCACCAAGAACATCGAATCAAGGCTCAATCTAGTGATCTTTGCCAAAGGCATTACAGCAGTATTTGATTTCAAACATCGTGTCTAAAAAAAATCAAAGTTTTGATAAAACTTTAGGATAGCTTTTTTTGGTACTTTTAAATCAATTCCAAATGAATATATTTTTTTCTTAAATTGCTTAAATTTTTTTTCATGCAGTGAAAATATATTCCTATTGTTTTGATGTATTTGATTGTCATAAACATATACGCTTTATATGCTGCAACAAATCTGTGTTCAAAAGAAAACTATACCATAAAAACTGTTAGATATAAGAGTAGAATTAACAACCATTTAAAAAAATATCCGGTTCGGCAAAGTATACAGTTATTACTCACATAATTTTACTAACAATAATAAAAAGTTTTTGTCAAAATGGCATCCCTACCTCTAACCCATGCATTTATACTAGTTTTATACTAGTATATACTAGTATAAAACTAGTATATACTAGTTCATTCTAGTATACTAGTTCATTCAGCAGTACGTACTTTATCTAGCTCTGCATAAGAAACCGCTTTGAGTATTTCCTACTGCAGGCTGTGCTTTCAAACTGAGACTACAATTTTTTATTCAGCGGATTTAAATTAGACACAGACTTTAGGACATTGATTTCAAACCATGTCTGAGTCGCTAATGTTTTTCTCTCAATAAAGATTGATTAATCGGTAAAATATCAGCCTGATAATTTTTGGCAGCCGTTTTTATCCCTTGTGCACAAAAACTGAGGTCTCTCACGGCAAAAAAAAACTCACTCCCCACCAAACCATAACGAACGCTTGATGTGGGCCTGTTTGCACCATCTTTGTCACGTTTATAGCTTCTTTGGAGCTCTATCATGTTGTTTATTGAAACTGTATAGGTTTTTCCGTCAGTAAACAACAATTTTTTATGCATGCCGTCGGGGTACCGCTTAAGTAAGATTCGAGATTTCTTCATTCGTAGGAGTGACCGGTACTTCTTGTTGCAATTTGCATTTCTCTTGCCATGATTTTTTGTTTCCGTAGTGGGTTCGTCGAATACTGTTCTCTTCTGGCTTGATTGCTGCTAAAGCTCGAATAACGTGAGCCTGGCCTGAATGTAGTCGATCACATATTTCCGAAGTTTTATTGAGTCGTTCTATAGCGCGATAAACAAATCTACGACTTACCTTTGAGGGCTCTAAAAGCTTGAAAATGTCTGTTGTCTTAACAATTAACGCAATTCTATGTATGTATGGCAAGACTAGATATATGACGTGAAACAAATCATTAGTTCATTCTCAAAAACAAATAAGGTGCAGCTACGGCCACAACGTTTTTTAATAGCCTAATCATCAGTTAATATAGTGCCTTTGCTCTTTGCCCCTTCTGGGTACCTTGTTCCCAGAAATCCCTTATTTGCTAAATAGGATTAAAAAAACGGTCCTCTAGTAAAATGGCCACTCAAAAAACACAATACAAAATTCATTGATTTTTAAAAATTTAATTGTATGTTGAAAAAACACTCTAGCGCCTCATTCTAACATCACTAAAATTTATTTATTTTTGACAATATTCACATTATTTGCTTGTTTCGAATAGAATACCACCTTCATTAACCAACCGCTGAAGGCTATGCATCGATTGTAACATTTGTTCAACTGTGTGTCCCGTTTTATAACATAATACAAATTTGCTACTAACCACTTATCAATGACACTTTCATTTATGTATATTCCGAAAACCACACCGCACCATCACACCAAAATGCATTAACCAATTTGTTCGAATATTTTATTTCGGCCATATTTGTTCTGTATTTCGAGCTCAGTATTAGGTAGTTTTAAGTGAGACAAACAATTCTAGATTTAATGTAGGGGTAGGCTAAGAGCATTTTTCATAGTTTCATTTATTATTCTTAATATTTGAATGTTAGCGAAAAAAATACGAATTCTCTTTAAAATGTAGTCATGAGTTTAAAATTGATTCGCACATGATTTACTGTAAATTTGAAAAAAAAAATACAAAAATAACGAAAAATGAAATAATGTAATGAAAAAATTGTGAATTGAAAAAAACCATCTTGCCGTGAGTACATGTATGATGAACGTATATTGCTGTGGCCATAATTGAACCCAGTAAATGATGGAAAATTCATTGTAATACCTAAAATAACCTGTCGCAAACCCTTTACTTATGACTGTGTGGGCTTAATAGCAAATCTATTATAGAACTATTTTAAACACAAAATTCCATACTTCAATTACGTATTTAGTTTTTGAAAACACTTTACTTAGAAAACACAGCAAATAGTTCTAACTTTGACGATTATCATATATAATCAGAAAATCTTAGAGTATATATTGTATATTTCTTTCTTTTAGAAGTGTAGAGGTAATCAATTGCGCTTATAATGCTAGGAAATTGAAAAAAAAATCGTTATATATTTTTATGATGATTTGGAATTTACAAATTTAAACGAAAGTCTTTTTATCGAATGTCACAGGGTTCGATTCTGGTCATTTTAAAAAACTTCTTTATCTCAGACTACGAACATATTCACGCAACTTTCCAAGTTCTTTTATTTACAGTGAAATCATGACCTAAACTGCTCAAATAATTCGCCCCTTAGACATCAAAAGTAAATAGAAATCAGTTATTTTGATAGAATAGAAAAAATATCTTTTGTTATTAATATTCCATTCGATATGTCTGTTTGTAATTCTAGTCTCGGCTCTGCATTAGCAATCAACAGTATACCGGATGGCACATCAAAACGAAATAATGATAATAGCAGTCCATCATCAGTAATAACATCAAATAAAAAGGATAAAGATTCAGCATCAACTACAACAGCCACAACAGTACAAAGTTTTAGTAATAGTTTAGTTCCTCCGCGTTTTCGTCGAATGTGGCGTAATGCGTTTTTAGGAAATGGTAATAGTAACTATAGCAATAGAAGCTGTAATGGTGCGGGAGCAGGAGGATCAGATACAGCAGCAACAGTAGGAGTAACAACTACAACAACAACACCATCTGTAGCAGAAGCAGGGACATCAGTACCTGTCGGAATTGAAATAGGTGCGAAAGCGTCGGTAGCAGGCAGCAATAGTGGTGCGAATAGTGGAAGTGGAATAAGCTCGGGAATTAGTGGGCTTTTGAGTGGGCTTAGGGGGCGCGACAAGAACAGCGATGGCCGTGGTGGTAGTAATTCTCGTTCTACAGGAAAGGATTTTTCGTCGAAAAGTGGCCAAAAGGTGAGCCAGGAAACGATAACCAACCCGCTTTTAAGCGACACGTCATTCGATGAGATATCAGCAATTCAATCCACAACGCTCAACATTCAGCCGGATCCGCATATACTACAGTCCAGTCAAAATGACAACAAGGTAAAGAATAGCAGCTTAGAAAATAGAAATAGGTCAACCAATCAAATAGGGTCGTCTGCCTCGTCACCATATCAAAAACCTGAACGTCAAACGGCGCAACATAACCAAAGTGAAGAGCAGTGGATGTATTCGAATGGCTTTGTACCTTCGAGTAATTCCTCCACACCGCTCTTACCACAAACATCTTCATCTCAACTGTACCGCGATGGTGCACGCCCACCACCGAAGGTGTTGGACACTAAGCGATATCCCGGCGTCACTTCAGTTAAAGAACCAGTGACAGCTAGGACATCACAACCAAGACTAAACAAGAATTATTCTCAAAAAGCAAACTATGCGGAACAGCGGCCCGAAGGCAGAAACTCAATTGCCAGACGAAGATCACCGACGTCGACCTCCTCATAACAGAAACTAAACATCAACAATAACGCAAGTATCAACCCCGAAATGGATATTAATTTTAAAATGCATTAAACACTCACATATTTCGCATCACTATTTGATAAATATTGTTTGCTTGTTGCATATATACCTATATATCTTCATTGGTCCCTCCGCACATTACCCCCTTACTTTTTAAATATAAAATACTTTGATCCCGCCCGCATACACAAATCATTTGATTAATTTTTGTTTAATCAAATCGATTCTAGGAAGTCTATACACGACCATCTTTCATAGAAATATTAAATAGCAAAGGAAATAGTTAATAGTTTTTTTTCGTATGTAAATTTATTTAAAACACAATTTCTAATCCTGTATACATCGTTTAACTAAATGAACAAAACGCAAAATGAAACAAAAAGAAAGTAAAACAAACACAAAAGAAAGTAATAAAATGAGAATAAAAAATGATTACCATTTTGACACGACTTGTAAATAGTTTAGGTTTAATGATTAAAAGTAGCGAAAAAAATAAAATAAATAAACAAAAGAGAGAAACACACAAACCAACAAAAATACACCAATTACTACATACATTTTATTATAATAATGTCTACTATACACAAAACATATTTTTTACATTTCTTAAACAACAAAAATACAATCCTTTTCCATTCACAATACAACCTTATTTGATTTGATTTTATAATTGATTATTTACTTTTCTTAACAACGTTTTTTTAACAAAACAAAACACAAAAATGTACACTAAAAATTGTTTCGTTTGTATATGTAAATAAATTTAGAGACAAGAAAAAAAAACAAAACGTTTTTAAAATTATAAAATAAAGTATAAAATAAAAACTTTTTTGGCTATACGAGTATGTGTAAAATGAAACAAGGAAGATAACACGTACTACCTTTATTATTATTTAAGCACCACATTCGTGTGTGAAAACGTTTTTTTTTATAAATATATATAAATATGAAATGAGAAATTTCAAAATCCCCAACGGAACGATTATGGAAAAATAGCATTTCGGAATTATTATGACAAAAATCATTGAAAAAAAAAATTTAAAAAATTAAAACAAGAAAAGTTAGAAAAAAATGTAGACGAGTAAGTGAGTCAGATTATGATTCTTTAAAAGTAATTTTATCAAAATTTTTTCTTGTGTACTTCATCTTCAAAATGTGTAAACTTTAATTTACTTACTTTTAAAAACTTTCTGTTGAAATTTCTTTTCTGTTTTTTTTTTTTGTTGAGTAAATGGTAAAAGAGTAAAATGTTCGCCCCAAAATGATTATCATAAATAAGTGATGAAAAGAGGGTATTCGGAAATTAAATCCAGTGGGAGGAATTTTATAGAGAAACATGCAGAATCTAGCATCACACATATTAAGACGTAAAAAATGTACTTACATTCGGTGCGTGACAACGGGATTGTTGTTTAGTAGGCTGCAATTGTCAAATTTTCAATTGTTTCGATGTGATTTCAATTGTATGTGCTCGAACAAACCATAATGACAACAAATAACTTCTTTGTGCTGAGAGTAGTTAATGGTTTTGATGATTTTTGATAGAGAAAGCATAGTACATTAATGCATATTGATAATTTTGTCGTGTGCTGTATTTATGTATACTGCTAATGCATGAAACTATGCGTGGTGAAAAACAAGGTTGCAATAAAGCTGTATATATACTTTCTCAGACACGTTGACTGTATGCATTTACGTAATTAATACTGAAAGATATGTAGATCTTGTGTTGCTTGAATGACATTGGGTATTGTGTAAGCATTTTAGGTTTTGGAGTCGTGTTCTAGTGAATGTTGTTGGCGTTTTGTCCCTTATACACCACCCTATCAAGTGTCTTTTTTAAAATAATGATTGTAATGATGTAGCTAAAGCGTTTTTTTTCGATTTGCCTAGTTATTGTACATTTTAATTGATAGTTGTAATTGATGTTGCGTTAATTAATAAAAATTTAGCGATTTAGCAAAGACGATTTAGAAAGAAAATTTGTTAGAAGATAAACTAAGGTAAACATTTTTAGTAGATTCATTGTAAAGTTTGTTATTAATAGCAAAGTTGTTCAGGAGTAATTGCAAAGAATTGAATTTCGTAAGATGATAATGAAAATATCGCGAATTATTTATATTCTTTCTTCATTTCGAAATGCCAAACTCTTATTTCAGTTGATTCGAAGAAAATGGGATATATAGACTTCTCAAATAAATGGATAGGGCTTGTTGTTCTTATTCGAGCGACCGTTTCCCCAATCGAAACATATTTCGATTGAGAAAAAAATGAAAATAAATAGCGAATAAAACGTTTAATGTGTAAACATATGTAGAGATAGAAATTTTACCTAGGAGGAGATCAACTGTCTCATTCTGTATCTTTTTTTTTTTATAGATATCGATTAATTAAAAGCAGCAAGTAATGCATTCAAATTGATTTAAGAAAAAAAGTATTAATCATGTAAGTGCATGCAGTTATTTACAAGCTTGTTGCAATACATTAGAGATAAATTGAATTCGCAACGTGTCTGCTAGATTTATTTGTAGCACAAGGAAAACATCTGACAATCACACTATACCAACAAGAGATTTAGTGAATTAGAATTAATAAGTCGGAACATTTATTTAACGTGCACACGAAGCTGAACAAAAATCAATTACGAAAATATTATTCTGTCAAGGGAAACATTTAAACTTCAGTACAAAGAAAACTGTTTAAGAAAAATAGAAAGAAATGTTCAACACAAATTTTTTTCGGTTGAGTTTAAATTGGCTTTTTTAAGCTCATCTTTTCAGTTTGTTCCTTTTCAACGATTTTTTCTCTTTCGTCATGAATCTTACTTCCATTTGATAACTTCGAAAAACTTTTTCATTATTATAACTTGTAATTAAAAGTAAATAAAAGAAATTTGCATGTATGTACATATGGAAAGGTTTCTTCATACAAAATTTACATAGTATGAAGAAGAAAAAATTATAAAAAATCAACAAATAGAAATCTTCGGTAAAAATGTGTGTAATAATTTTAGAAAAAGAACATTTCGAAAAAGTAGTTTTATTTTTTCAAATAAAGCAAAGAAAACAAGACAAGACAAATCGTAATCAGCCAAAAAGAATTGAAATTTGATTGATTCTAATCACACTAAAATCGATTTACTCTACTGTAAACAAAGACGAATAATACACGTCTCGGATCAATAATCAAAACAAACAACATATAAACACACACACACATACACATACAATAAATTTTTCTAGAGGAATTATATTTGTTTGTAAAGTAACAATATTAGTTGAAATGTACTATTTAGTAAGTAATTTGTATATGTATTGAATAATGTTTAAACAAAAAATGCTAAAGAGATAAAAATTGATTTTAAAGAGAAACAAAGGAAAAAAATAAGAATGAAAAACAAAGGATTTAAGAAATAATGTTAATACAAACGAAAATCAGTGACGTAAACATTAAGATTATCTAATCTATCTGTATACCTCTGAAACAAAAAAAAAATTAAGCAAGCATGCATCATGTATGTTGTGAATCCCAAAACAGGCACCCAAAAATTTAAGCATGAACTTCATCAAATTTTTTCTAAAGATGACACATTCAGAATGCTAATAAATAGTTACTTATCATAGAATCCACGACAAATCAATTTGCCTCCATTCCATAAACCGTCAAAAATTTATTTTTTTTAAATTGAACCACTTTATACATACATATGTATATATCAGGCCATTTGTTTTTATTTCGAAATATATGTAGCGATTTGTCCCGAAAAGATAATTGCAAGATCGAGAATGTTTTGTATTTGGAGCCGGGAAGCGATAAGAAATAATGTTCTGAATATTCATGAAGTAGTTGGAAATTTGGAAGAACTTGCCAGATTTTCCAATAAGTCGATCAAATGTTGAGACACATAAGCGCTGCTGTTGTATGTAAACGCCACGCATTTCCATTAAATTATGATATTCGATTTTTCAATTATAAAATTTTATTTCACGACTAATAGCTATACATCATAATATGCCACAAAAAAAATCGATATTGTAATTTTCCGCGTCAATGAAACCGTTGAAATTTTCATTGGTATCATAAAATTTTTAGATTAAAAAACAATTTTGTTAAAATTGTCATGTTTAAATCATCAAATCACTCGTACGTGCAGGATTTGTATCTAAGTAATGAGTAATAAAAGCATACTGAACACAACAAACATACTCGAAAATCTAAAATGGTCTAAGATACGCGCGATCGTCGTGAGAAAAACTTAATCCTAGAACAGAAAAAAAAACATAGATAGAGTTATAACTTTCGAAATTTACACACCAACAAATATGTACATGTATACGTGTTTCTACGACAAGAAAACAACAACAACAAAAACATCGAAAAATTTATACGAAATCGATTATTTGTTAGCCGGTCGGTAAATAGCTCGGAAAAAGACCGATTAACATAATTAATATTAAGAATTCTTGTAGAATCTATATTCGTTTTTAAAAACGTATATATGCACATAGATATGTATTTTTACAAATGAAAGATATTTACCATAAGTAATTAAAAAGAGGAGGGCATGTTACGGGAAATTTCAGTATATCAAGCAAAATGGATTTTATGAAGTGTTGATATTCGAATGCATCTAATTATCTTTAGTTATATCTTAAAATTCATCTGAATTTTGCCAACTTAAACTGCTATCCAGCTATTCTATGTTTGCGCACGATCTGCTGGGGCTTCCATCTACTCAAATCTTTTGAAGTTTATTGATTAGGTGACGACAGGTCAGTTTGAAAAATATTAAAATGTGTTCTTGAAATCTGTATTATTTAAATTGCGTTTTCTCTCTGGTCAATTTATTCTAATTATTAATATTTTTCGGTGATTTAAAAACATATATGATTATTTCTGGTGTAGAACGAAAAGCTTCTCCCGAATTACTTTTGTCTAAAACATTTTTTTCTCTGAATACGATTGAATCTTTATAATGGTTTTGTCACCTAGTAGCACAACATCGCCTATTTCTACTTTGCCCCTCGTGGCAGCACAACCTTCGCTGAATAAATTGCATCCGTTCCCTTAAATGCATCCATGCTTTTAAGTTATAGTTGAGATCGTGAGTAGTCTCGTCAATAAGCTTCATCTTCGGCTTTTCACTATTTTAAGTCTTGCGCATAAACGAAGGAGTAATGGTGATCAGGTCGTTGGAGAAGTAACTGATAAATGAGGGCGGGCGATAATTTACAACGGCTTTCGCCTGACACATGCAAGTTTCCAGTTGAATCTGAGTTTTTTAGACAGTTGAAATTCAGTTTTTCGGTGTGCTAACATTCTTTTAGCAGATGTTTCACAGACCTTCTAAGATGATCCAGCATCCGCCCAGCATACAGCAAAAGGCGGGTTAATCCGCCATTGAATATGTAACGTTTGATTATCCTCTTAGACCTGCTTCAAATTAATGTAATTAAACAAATTGATTGCTCCAATGAAATTACATTCATTATCACGCTATATCGTTAAGGGTGCCCTTGTCGGCTTGCCTTGAAATGATATAAATGTATGTAGCGGCATACTGCATTAGTAAACACCACGAACAATGCTTTCTATTCTTCAGATATCTTTTTCGCTTTGCAATCACACCACTTTCCAGCATGAGGGAAAGGCAATCATCAAGGCTGATGTGCCCGACTCGCTACATACATTGTCCGGCTTTTTACGAAAGATATTTTCTCCAATTTCACTGATGGTCATAGTAGTATTTTCTCTCCTGTCGATTTCGATAGAAAATTGCCGATTAGCATCCCTCCCGATAGAAACGTAACTGTAGGTATTATATAATCTTTTAAAATGTTCAGCTACATTACAGATGAGAAATTGACACGCTTAAGGTTGAAAGTGGAATTCACAAGTACTGGACTATTCCCAATAAATTCGAAGAAAAATGAAAAGCTATACACTTAATAGATTCGCTTCATCTGGTAACTGATATAAATACAACATACCACAATAACTTGCAGCAGTAACGAATTTCTATACTGTTGAACATCTTTTATTTATTGCAAAAAACCATAAAAATTTTATCAAACTTAAACATCAGGATTTAATTTGACTCAATATATTTTTGCACACATATTTCAATAGAACAAATATACAAATTTATTTAAATCTATAGATGATATAACTCAAACTGATTAGAGAAGTAGTAGTCATACATATAAACACAAAATAAGAATTATATTGTTATTAATATTGCTATTTTCTAAATAGAGCACCAAGCCCCCCTTACGTTGCAGTCCAAGCAATAGAATTTTCAAAACTTCAACCACCAATGTGTTCCAATCATTCCAGTTTTCAGAACGAAGCCGCATACGTAATTTTAGTATTTTTTTATTGTATCAATTTGTATTTTATACTTACGAAACCCAAAGTACTTGAATTCGACTTTCAGTATTCTGTGTGTAGTTTAAAATGTGGCACGCAGTCAATTTCATTTGAAATATTCGTATTTATTTTTGAGTTTGATTTTATTGTAATTTTCACGACAAAATCATTCAACTGCTAATCGTAAGATTGACTGCAGAAGTCATCTCCTGACCTTGCATCGGTACCGGTTCCTGCAAATTCCACCCAAAGATTGTATTGATGGCCACCATCCTGTCATTAATCCGTTTAAACTCATTCGTGATAACTCTTCAGTATATGTCTACATCTAATTCCCGTACTTTGATCAACTGCTAATGCATATCCCGACAAGATGATTGGTACGACCACGTTTGGCGATTGCAATATGGTCCGAGCAAATAGTCGGCAACACTGCAGGGTGTCTGTAAAAAGTAATGTGTCTAAATTAAGGAAAATTTGTTATTGAATTTATCTCTACAAACTACTGAAATTCCTGAAAGTAGGACCCTTAGGCGGCGATAAGCTTTTGCGAGTGGGTTTTCGATGCTTGAAATGTGTTTTTGTAGGTGGTTTCCGGAAAGTCCTTCAAGCAACGCGTGAAAGCCACTTTTAACCTCCGCTACGGCTCCACGGCAGCGACCTCTTAGGGCTGTCTTCAACTCGAGGAATAGGGCCATGTCCGAAAACTTCAGATCATTTTGAACATTCTTCGAAAGATCCTCGCAAACAACGACACGATGTGCTTTTGTCCTTGCTCAGCACTTTCGGGACGAATTTAGAACAGGTTTTTCTCGTCTGTTTTTGGTGATGTGAGGAGTCACTTTATCGATTCCTATCTTGTCATCAAGCTTAGTTCAAAAGATCACGCACATGTTTCACATTTTATTGTTTTCTGCGGATGGGCATCGAGCATGATCTTTGTTTTCCACACTCTCTCGACCGTCCTTCAAGCACTTATACCACCTCACAACAGCAGCTTTCGACAGGCCTTTATTCCCAAATACTTATCGAATCACGACCAACGTCTCCATAGCCGATTTTTCATGTTCCACACAAAACTTGATGGCATAACGCTGCTTGATTGTCCGTTGAACTTTTTCCTTCACTTGACTGACTGACTTTTGGTACCTTTTGAAGCTGGCTTTTTACCTCCACCAATCTCACGTTGGACGAGTGCGCTGCGACTTATAGTCGCGTCGCAAAAAATAGGGCTCATTACTATTTATACACACCCTGTACAGTCGAAAATCAAATAGTTGTGATCTTATCAAGGTGCAAATTTATGAAATCATGCATGGAAAAATTCCAGGTGCATAAAACATGGGTAAAGCCGACGCATCCTTTAAGGGGGGACTAAATATATCCGTCGACAACTGTACTGTCAATTCACTTTGAATGAATTGACTTTACTTTTAAGATGAGTCAATGAAATTCCGCGGAATAACCTGTATCCGTATCAATCGCTGGGCATCTACATCGTCTATATCTTGTATCCTAAATGACCATGTGCTTGAACTATTAGTGCCCAAATTTAACTCAGAGCTTTTCCATCTGTTTAAATATCTTGTTTCACAATCATTTTCAAATGAAAAATGAAAATTTCTAGCTTCGCTGTTTGTAATTATAGAAATCCGTCCAATTTTGAGCCATCCAAATGGTTATTGAGCAGATATCGTCTTACGAACTAGATTTCTTTCAGTTGTTTTTGGACTGTGAATCGACTCCGGTAGTCAAGGTCCTAAACATATTAACCATTACCTCACATGCTGATGTAAAGGCTTAGTACGTCATTCATACATTTCCTTACTCGAATCTTTAAAATGTCAAATAGATAAAACTTTAGACTTCCGTTGCATAAACTTAAGTTCATTTTCTTGAAGCGACAATCTAAAATCACTTCTCCACGCTAAAAATAGAGGACTACATTAAAAAGACCTCTTTAATGCGCTGAAACCTCTAGCCCAAAAAACAACAGGAAAACCAGATGCATTCGTTTATTACACTTTAATGTCGAATTCAATTTCGTATTTTGAAAAATATTAAACCATTTTGCTTTCAGACAACATCTAAGTGCGTTATGATCTACGTAAATGTATTGTAAATCGTGTTTGAACCCTCAAATATATTTTTTCACGTAAATTACGAAAAGTAAAATTAAAGTAACTCTAAGCAACATTGGAAACGTGGCTTTCGTGTGCAACTCAATTACATGTGTAATGCATTCATGTGGAAACAACATAAAACATTATATCGTGTCTATACAACAGCAACGACTGCTAAAATAAAATTTTCTCGTCAAAACGAAACTTCTATGAACAAAACTCAAATACAAAATATAAACTACACTAAATTCGACCGTATAAACCGGCAATGTAATCATGCTGAATAGATAAAATCACTCTCACTTCCCGCACCAAAAGACTTCAATTTCATAACTTAAAACAGAGCAGTAACACATTGTAAAGAAAAACAACAACCATAAAACTACACATGAAACAAACATTAAAAGCTAAGAGAATTTCTAGGAAAACAAATCAGCACCTGATGATATCTCCGAATGTAAAATAAAGCAAATCAAAATCGAAATAGAATCTAATTGAATAAAATCAAAATAATTGTAAATGGAAAACACTGAACGAAGAAATAGTAGAAATAATAATCTATAAAATAAACTAAACTAGATTTTTTGTGCAGTTGTATTGCTCTAGAAAATTCTCAATAGGTAAAATGTTTTAATAATATTTGTATTTTTAACGTAATTTTAAATATTTTTTTGCAATAGTACTTTTTTCGTTGTTATGCTGTTTTATTACATTTTTATATCCTAATTGATAGAAAAAGAAATAAATCAAGATTTATTTATTTATATGAAGAATAAAAATAGCATTACAAAAAACAAACAAACCCTGCTGCTGCTAATAATACAAAACTCCTACATAATTCAACTACAGTTCTAAACGTCGACAGTGTAAACACCTAAGCATACACATACAGACAAAGCGAATCCTATCACATAACTCTACCGCAAACGTAAAATACAATGCGCGATCTGAATACAAAGAAAACAATAGTAATAGATACGAAAACAAACAACAAAGGAAACAATGCAAATATATTTTAAGAAATAGCCTAAATTAAGAAAGAAAATAAAACAAAATAAAACAAAACCCATGTACATCCCCATCCACTCTGCAAGTAATGTCTGTTTTGCGACATTCAATAGCCTAATTTAGCACATTTTGCTGCATTTAATAGAATCACAAAAAATCGGAAAAAGTAACTTATTGAAAAAAATCTACATTCTAACACCATATAGTTACGAACATTCAAATTAGAACCGGAAGTTTAAAATGAATTTCAAAGGCCAAATCAGAAATAAACAAAAAATAGAACATAAAGAATCATGCCTGTAAAGAACGGCAACTATTTAAGAAAATTATACGTATTTGAAAATCAATCATCTGACAAACAAGATCATTCATGAAAACAAATGTAAAAATAGTCGTAAACAAAAGCAAAAATAAAATCGTTCAATAGGATTCAATCGCTGTACAAATTTAAAGAATAACAAAGATGATTTCGCGAACTGCCGAATCGAACCCTAACCGAGAATTCTCCCTTAAATTTAATTATATATACAAATCGCCCATATGATATAAAATCTACATTTATGCCAAGAATCCCTCCCATTAAGATATTTTGTTGTTGTCTTGAGATGATGATGTAAATTGTGCTTTTTCGGCAGTGCAAGCATACTTCTTATTCTTTAAATTACATATTTTCGAACCCAAGATCAACAAAAACAACAGCAACTACAACAAAACAATACAAATAAAAATAGTTTAAAATAGTAAATAAAACATAAAATGGTAATATTTAAAGTAAATAAATTAATTCATAAAAAAATAGTTTAAAGCGAGAATATTATTATGATGAAATTCAAAAGCATGAAAAAAGTACACTCAGAAAGACTGAAATATATAGTTCCTTTGTTTTTATGTAAAAAAAATATGAAAAAATGGAAAAAATTGAAAATAAAACTAATCAATCGAAAATATCATTGTTTTTTTTTTAGTGATTGGTTGAATGTGAAATAAGCAAGGATCGCCATGAAATATGCTGAGGTCGCCATGAAATATGTTCGTTGTTGGGCCTTGGGATATTTCTCCGTTTGTTTGAATCGACGTAGGGTCCTTACTGTGGTGGAGTAAAGATTAGTCTATCTCAACTGTGGAGAATGGATTGTACCACTATTCTACCTACCAAAGCGGCGAGGCCGCAGTTAATGATGGCACCATGTCAAAGCTAGTCTTAGACATTTGCCGTGCTTGAATTATGCTTTGCAAGAAAAACCTCGCAAGAGCAGAGACCCAATAGAATAAAACAGTGTATTGCACGCTTACTCAAATGAATCTCCTTTCACAATATTCTTAACACTCCTTATATACGATTTTTACAAAACATTACAAACATAACTTAACCTATTTTATGATCTAAACTCAGCATGCCCTGAAATAAATCAATAACACACAAATTTCCCATGACACAATAATCTATATGAATCACATGTGTTCAACTTTCACACGCTACACTTGACCAACATTTCTAGCGCCACAACACGTACAAGATTTATTGCCATGTGCGCTTATTCACACTGTAACCAAAACATAACATATTTGGATCGCGTGCCACAGTGACACATAATTTATTATCGATCGCAATATGACTCTGTACTGCATTTGAATATACCATATGGCATGGATATTCACGGTCGCTACTCGGAAACCTGATATGGTTAGTTGAGCACAAGTGTATAGCATAGTACTTGACCTATATAATACGTGTGGTCTGCTATTACGTATACGATATGAATGAACTACATGGTGTTCTATTTTGACTTGTTTGTTTTGCTTTGATTTATTTCATGCACGTGATGGTATATCATTACACTTTTACCCTTTTTTTGATTGGGGTTCATTTGCAACAAAAAAAATGAAGACTAATCACAACATTAGGTTCAATAATCCCAGAAGGGGTTTTTACAATAATATTCTCTTATCTTTAGTCATAACAAAATTTATCATTATTAATATACTTTAAGATATAACAAAATTTCTCTATTTGTAGGTTCAATATATTTTTTTTATGGTTCAATATATTTTTTTTTTATTTACAATAATGCTTACTTAGCTTAACTTAACATAATGCGTATCATTCTGAACGTTTTTATTACAAAATTTTTATATGTAGGTTCATATATATATATTTTTTTTATTCAAGTACATTGTTTTTTATGTTACATGTGTGGTAAGGTTTTAATCTGTTTTTATGCACTAATTTACGGTTTCCTGCTATGTCTAAAGTGACATTACAGTGATCCATGTCCAATACTCTATATGGACCTTTATATGGCGGTTGATGTTTCTTTCTATTCTCATTTTTCAAAAGTACGAAATCTCCTATTTTAGGATTCAAAGAATGTATATTTGTTTGGTTCATTGTTCTTTTGATTTTAACTTTTTCAATCAAACTTCGTGCTCTATTGATCGACATCCTCAATCTTGCCTTTAACTCGTTGGCATAATCATCTAAATCGTATATTACATCTTGATTATCAACTATGTCATTTGGTAAATATGGAAGTTTACCGAAAATCAATTCAAATGGAGTGTAGTTTGTATCTACATTTGGGGTTGTATTATACGCAAATGTGTAATATGGAACCCATTTGTCCCATTGTTGGTCATCAGCAAACGAATACATATATTCGTTTAGTACTCGATGATTCCTTTCTACTACTCCTAAAGTTTGGTGGTGATATGGTGTTGAAAATATTTGTTTTATCTTTAGCAAATCACAGATGTTGTTCATAAGCTTATTTGTAAATTCAGTACCTAAATCAGACTTGAGTACTTTGAAATGTCCATATTTTAATATAAACTCATTAACTATTCCTACAGCTATGGTTTGTGCTTCTTTATTTTCTATTGGGAACGCTACTACAAATTTAGTTAGTTCACATTGTAAGGTTAATATGTATCTATAGTTATTAGATATTCTTAGTGGACCTACGGTATCTATTTGTATTGTTTCAAAACTCGTTGTTGGTGTGTCGGTTTTCATCATTTCTTCTTTTGTGTGTCTCACCTGTTTGTTTATTTGACAAGGTGTGCAATTCTTTATGTGGGATTTAACCATACCGTTCATGTTCTTCCAGCAATATCTTTGTTTTAGCTTTAACAAAGTTTTGCGAATTCCTAAATGTCCTCCGTGCGGTGAATTGTGATATTCTTCTATTAATTTCACCTGTTCATCTTTATTCGTTATCTTAGCGGGCGGCTTGTATATCATTATTCTTAGCTTCATACGCGCATTATCTTTACCTTTTCGTTGCAACAGGTTAAATACTTTCTTAAATTCTTCCTTGTCTATAGACTTCAATATAACATCATCACTTGCTAATGAGAGTTCTTGGATTTTGTTACGTCTAGCAAAATCTAATAGTTTCTCCATAATCAAAACGTATTCTGAATGTGGATTATCACTATTATTCTCATTACTTTTGTGTCTGCGGGTACCCCTATTTATTGTTAGCTTTGCATTAACGGAAACTGGTTTCACGTTAGATATATCGCTACAATATACTTTTACAATATCTTTCGTACGTACGATATCAATACCTTTATTTTCATCATTGCGCAGGATAAATTTTAACTTCATAACACCGGTGATATCCGACAAGCTAGTGCAATCCCAACAATAGAATTGATCAGGTTCTACTTTTACGTGGTTGCTTTCGCTGCGGGTTTCTTGCTTTTTATCCTCTGTTTTCTTTGCCATGCCCCTTGTAATTGCTAATAGTTTACGTTTTGCTGTTTCATCTATAACTGGAGGTATTAATGCTTTTAAAGAGTCAGAATCCAACTCAATTCTTGACAAAGCATCAGCATTCGTGTTCATGCTGCCTTTCTTGTATACAATCGTGAAATCATAATCCGATAAGTCAACTCTAATTCTAGTGAGTTTTGATGAAGGATTTGCATGGGTGAATAAAGATACTAGTGGTCTATGGTCTGTGACAACTACGAACTTTCTTCCGTAGAGATAGGGTCTGAAAAAGTTTATGCCCCAATGTATGGCTAAAAGTTCTTTTTCTATAACTGGTTTGTTGATGTCGTGCTTTGCTAGCGACTTGCTTGCATACGAAATTGGTAAATCCTGTCCAATTTCACCTTGCGATAATACAGCGCCTAATGCGTAATTAGATGCATCAGTTGTTAGAATGAATGGTTCTTCGAAATTTGGATACTGCAAAATTGGTGGTTCAATTAATTTATTCTTAAGTGTTTCATACGCTTTTTGACATTCTTCGGTCCATTCAAATGTAACGTTCTTTTTCAATAGCGAGTTCAAACTTTTTGCAATTCCGGCAAAATTCGGAATAAAACGCCTGTAGTAGTTGCAAAACGCAACAAATCTGCGTACTTCATCTGCACATTTCGGAACCGGATAGTTTCTGATCGTCTCAAACTTAGACGGGTCTGTTTTAACACCTTCACTGGTTATCAAATGCCCTAAATACACTACTTCCGATTTCAAAAAGTGACACTTCCCAGGGTTCAACTTCAAGTTGTACTGTCGCATTCGCTGTAACACTTTGCGAAGATTATCATTGTGGTGTTTGACACTGCATCCAAAAACTATGATGTCATCTACGTATAGGAATGCCTCATGACTTAAACCACTCAAAGCTATCGTCAACATCCGTTGGAAACTGTTGGACGAAATCTTTAATCCAAATGGTAGTCTCTTGAATTGATAGTGACCATCACTGGTCGAAAACGCGGTGACGGGTCTAGATTCTTTCTCAAGTTCGATTTGGTGGAATGAACTAGTCATGTCCAAAGTTGAGAAATACTTCGCTCTACCGAGTCTATCTAGAACGTCTTCCAATCTAGTCAAAGGAAACTTATCATTGATGATTTTGTCGTTCAATCTACGAAAATCCACTACAAGTCTCCACTTAGCTTTACCATCTGAAGTCTTCTTCGGTACAACCAAAAGTGGTGAATTGTATGGGCTTACTGACGGTTCGACAATATCATTGTCTTCTAAGTCTCTGACTTGTTGTAATATTTCTTCGTTTTGAGCTTGAGGTAGCCTATAATTCTTAATGTAGACCGGACTATCGTCTGCCATCTGCAGCTTTTGTCTGTAGAAATTGTTTGTTGTCAATTTCTCTTCCTCCAAGTGAAAAATATCTTGATATTCTTTGATTATCTCAAGCAAGCTGTCCATAGATCTTTTGTCCAAATTATCTTTATCTATAACTCCCAGCAGTTTCTCGAAACGTTTCTGATCACCTCTCTGTTGTTTTCCTGCATATACCTTGTAGTTTTTCAGTGGTTCAACCTCTATGTTGAAGTTGCTTATGACTACATCTCTATCAGTTGTGTTCAGAACCTTTACGTGTCGAACGCCTTTGGCTGGTATAATAGTATTTCTGATGAAAACACCTTTCTCAATTTCTGCGTTCAGCACAATGCTATCCTCATCGATGCTTACATTTATCGGAACTATTGCTTCAGTTCTCGCGGATATATTAATTCCCGAATGGTTCTGACGTTTTGTATCCATGGGTAATACAATTTCTTCATCTGACACACTAAAAGAAATGGTGAATGTTTCATAATCAATTTTACTCATGAAACTAACTAATAAATCTCTACCGATAATACCGTCTGTACTAATCGGAAAATTGTCGTCTACAATGTGAAATAGTTCTGTTATCCTTTTGTTCCCAATTAATAAATTTAATTTCGAAGTACCTAAAGACGTAGTTACTTCCTTAGTAATACCAGTTAACTTAATTTTATCCTTGCTATTCACTCTATGTTCTAACGCCTTAAATATACCTACTTTACAAATTGATACGTCTGCACCTGTATCTATCAAGAACGATAGTTGTCTATTCGCTCCATCACTATAAATTCTTACGTAATTCGTGCAGCCATCAGTTATTCTGTAAATTTTACATTCTTTACTCATGTTATTTATTCCGGGAGGTTCCTCATTTCCTCTCCGGAACCTAGGGCGTTTCCCTGGTCCGAAATTACATGTAGACTTCTATTATTGTTATTGCGGTGATTACTATGGTTGTTGGCATATCTGTTATTCCTACGGTGATTATCTCTGTTATCATTATTATCTCTATAATGATTTGATCTGTTATCTGTTTTTCTATTAAAATTTCTATGGTTATCGTATCTTTTATTCCTAAAATCTCTTCGACTGTCTCTATCCCTATAACCATTGCTATTTCTATCATTGCCATTGTTTCTGTATCTTCGATCACGGTTATTTCTATTATTTGCAAAATTGCCGATATGCATTACGCTACTCGTAGCTTGAGATTCTAATGTCTCAATTTCTTGCGCTAATGATACTGCCTCAGCAAAAGTTTTGGGCCTAGCTGAAAATATTGTGCTTTTCAGCTGGTCATTAAGTCCACTTTTAAAAATAGTGAGTGCATAAGTATCGTTCATTTGCGCGATAACTTTCTTTTCTGGTTCTGTAGCCTGATTACCTAGCCCTTGTACCTGTAACTGATTGAGCTCATCTACCAAAGATAAAATTTTATCTTTATATGTAGTAACAGATGATCTGTTCTGACACATGTTACTGAGCATAGAATGAATCTGTGGTACTGTTTTATTGTTTCTAAACCTGCTAGATAATTCATCTTTTAAAGATTCAAAAGTGCTGATTGAGGTGTTAATCAAAGATAATCTCACATTCGCGGTAAGCTTAACTTTAGTGACGAAATCTATGAGTTGGGTTTTTCCTGAAGCGGTTAATGTGGAATTTAGTAATTCTACTATCTTCAAAAAGGATTCTAATTCCTTATACTTTCCCTCGAAAGTAGGAATTATTTTTATGGCAGTCTCTAGACTAAACTCAGACATCTTGGCTTTGTCTTCTAGTACTTGTAAACTAGTCTCTAATTCTTCGGTGATGTCGCACTCTTGTTGGACGTCTTCCGCAGAATATCCTTGTTTACCAAGCTGTAGCCAGATTTCTCCCTCCAATATCGCTGATACCGCTTTGAACTTTAGTTTTATATCTAAAACCTCAGAGCTTTCGTCATTAAAATTGCTGATTGTTTTCCTAAATTTTTCTTTACGCGCCTGTAAATCGTTCAATTTTTCTTTTAAAGTTTCAAACCTATATAAATTCTTCGAACTTTTTCTTATATTTCTCAAAACCTGTTCGTTTTCCAAGATTAAACCTTCTAAAGTGTCCATACATAATTATTGTAAGACTGGGATTTTGTAAGAAAGAAACGTACATTCATAAATAAAAGTTTTTTTTTTTTTTTTTAAATTCATGTATCAAGACATATATATTGTTTTAATTATTGCTATACATCTATACTCCTATTTAACCTCTTAGTTACATATTCCTTATTCTTTTTATTGTAAACATAGAATATTCCTAATATTATACAGAAAATTGCTGCTGTTGTTAAGGATTGTTGATACTCCTGTATCACCGTTACCTCCTCCGTCGAGCAATTATTTCCCATCTTCTTTAAGTTCCCGTAGTCTCTTCCGGAAGTACTCTTTCTGCTGCCCAAAAGAAATTCGTACTAATCTGTGCAATTCCGCTCGTTCGCGCTTCAACTTCGTTTTCCTGCCTCCTCGTGGTCGTCTTGGTTTGGGGATGGTGTCCAAGATATCTTTTTCAGTCTTCTTTTTACTGAATTCTTCAATTCTTCTAGGTCTGGGTCCAGGTGTAATTATTTCTGTGGGTTTGTAGTAGGATGGTGTAGTTGACACTGGCTCAGGGACGTATTCTTCCCGTTCTTCCTGTCCTTCTTCTTCTACGCAGTTGCCTGAATCTTCATAGTAGATTCCAGAGTTCCGTTTATCAGGATCGCCATGAAATAAGCA
Source organism: Nemotelus nigrinus (assembly GCA_947369275.1). Lineage (NCBI taxonomy): Eukaryota > Metazoa > Arthropoda > Insecta > Diptera > Stratiomyidae > Nemotelus > Nemotelus nigrinus. The sequence goes on from OX376372.1 coordinate 55,865,914, forward strand.
AGGATCGCCATGAAATATGCTGAGGTCGCCATGAAATATGTTCGTTGTTGGGCCTTGGGATATTTCTCCGTTTGTTTGAATCGACGTAGGGTCCTTACTGTGGTGGAGTAAAGATTAGTCTATCTCAACTGTGGAGAATGGATTGTACCACTATTCTACCTACCAAAGCGGCGAGGCCGCAGTTAATGATGGCACCATGTCAAAGCTAGTCTTAGACATTTGCCGTGCTTGAATTATGCTTTGCAAGAAAAACCTCGCAAGAGCAGAGACCCAATAGAATAAAACAGTGTATTGCACGCTTACTCAAATGAATCTCCTTTCACAATATTCTTAACACTCCTTATATACGATTTTTACAAAACATTACAAACATAACTTAACCTATTTTATGATCTAAACTCAGCATGCCCTGAAATAAATCAATAACACACAAATTTCCCATGACACAATAATCTATATGAATCACATGTGTTCAACTTTCACACGCTACACTTGACCAACATTTCTAGCGCCACAACACGTACAAGATTTATTGCCATGTGCGCTTATTCACACTGTAACCAAAACATAACATATTTGGATCGCGTGCCACAGTGACACATATTTTATTATCGATCGCAATATGACTCTGTACTGCATTTGAATATACCATATGGCATGGATATTCACGGTCGCTACTCGGAAACCTGATATGGTTAGTTGAGCACAAGTGTATAGCATAGTACTTGACCTATATAATACGTGTGGTCTGCTATTACGTATACGATATGAATGAACTACATGGTGTTCTATTTTGACTTGTTTGTTTTGCTTTGATTTATTTCATGCACGTGATGGTATATCATTACAAATGTGATCAAGTGGACAAAAACTCGTCAAATTAAAATGAAGGATATTTAAAAAAAGTTAAGTATGTAATTTGGATCGATTGTGAATTAAAAAAAGGTTGTTAGTGCATTCGATTATGCTTGGAGTGACTTATGTTGGTTCGGCGTTTCGTGATTATACAACAGGGAGTCGTTTCAACGCTCCAAGAGTCCGAATGAATGGGTAAAAAAATCTACAATTACTTGTTCGATCGAAATGTCTAGCTAAATTGACAATACAAATGAAATGGTAAGATGCATGTATACATGTCAACTAACCATAAAATGCAACCTCTGGTTCACATATGGTATGCCCTGAGTAATTTACTATATGTTAAATTTTGCAAAATAGTATAGACTCTCAGATGACACAATTCGATTTTAAAAAGAGGACTCAGCTTATGAATGACCCAAGTTTATTTACTTATTTATTTATTCATTCATCCAATACAACAAATTCCAATTAGTGTATAGATAAAGATAAAGTGAATTCTAAAAACGGAAATATAGTTTATTTAAAGGAAAATTCATTAATAAATGGTAAGTCTGCGTATTAAGAAAAAAAATAGTTATGTCACGTAGCGATTTAAAACTAGGGTTGGCATCTCAACAGTCAAGAGGCATCTCAACTACAAACGAAGCAAAAACCAACAAAAAAGCACAGGCCTCTAGAAATGGCCGCAAATACACCTAGTCGGCATGTGCAAAGAACCCTTTTATCTACACACAATGGAGGCTAGTTTGCCGCTTTGCTAGCCCTACGTGCTAAATGGAGTGGATTTGCTTCTGGAAGAATGAGAGGCTACGTTGTATTCATTCGTCATGAATTAAATCTACTTAAGGCACCATATGAACAACCTTACAGAAGAAGATGCTTTTTGCGAAAAGGACCAGGTAGATCTCAGGCATGAACTGGCAAGTTAGACCCAGCCGAGCGCGTTTCTAGCAAGAAGACTGAAAAACACACAAGACTCATATGAAATTCGGGGGGAAATGCTTCCATCCACGAAGCGAACCTAATATAACCAGAACAATATAACCAGATCTCCGGGTAATCTATCATACCACGGGGTATGTGAGCTTTGATTCACTAAGAAAAGACTATCAAAAAGTCCATCAAGTTCCGAGTTGGGATACGCCTAAGCATTGCTTCGACTCGCTCGTCCTGACTCACCTATCGGTGTCCATGGACTTCAATAACTACCATAGCTCATGGGTTGATAAGGCAACTGTCCTACAACTTTATGCGCAGCGTGGCAAGACCGCGTGCCAATTTTCTTTGTTTCACAGCATTGTATCCATGATCGCCTCTAGCGTGACCAGGCCGAACGTGGATTCAATGATGCGCCTCAAACTCGTGAAGCGACTGCACACCAGGAATGTGTGTTGAGCTTCGTCGTACTCAGTCTTACAGTACCGGCAGTATGAAGTGCCCACCTTACCCATTATTTTCGGATATTTATTGAAGTAACCATGCCCCGTCAAGAATTGGCACAGGTAGAAATTTACCTCTCCGTGGCTACGGCTAACACAAAGCTCTATAAGGTTATCCGTCCCATGTCCCTTGCTACTTTCACTCCAACGTTAGTGCCAGAGTTGCAGGGTTTGCGTACGAATGCGTGCCCGAGCTTCAATTCTGTCTGCGTTCGAGGGAGCAAGGTATCCTTTTTTGCGTTCTCGTGCTAATAGATCTATCGGGATAAGCTTCGATACCACCATCACGGTCTCTTCGGAGACCTCATGGTAGCTGCAAGCGATAAGCAGGGCGCCTCTACCTCGGACACTGGCAATGCACATCTGGAACTTCTTAGTTCGGAGCGCATCTCCCCCAATTTAAGGCCCATATAGCAAGGCGGAACTGGCCGTCACCATCAGCAGCCTCCGTCTCATTGGGTCCGCCGATGTTGGTCATTAGCCTACTCAGCGAAAGCGACGACTCCTAGAGTCCTATCACACGCCTCGCGGATATGTTCCAATAGATCAGCTTGGTATCCCAGATACCTGACTAACTTGCTGGCCTGGACCTCGACGGAGAAAATTGTCATGGGTATGACAGTTGGTTTCCTCCGTTTCGGTAGCATGACGATCTCTGTCTTTGAGACCGCCAGCTGAAGGCTACACTCGGTCATTCACCGCTCCACCCTCCTTTTACATTCTCCTATCAACTTATCCATATCTGTATGATAGTAGTGACTCATTACTGGGCCTTTGGCATCATTATGTTTCATAGCTTTTAAACTTCTCATTGCACGATACTTTTCCGATTGAGTGCAATCCGAAAAAAAGTAATCATATGGAGCTGCAGATGTTGAGACTGCGCGCCAGTTCTCCTCGTTTCGCAGCATTGCATCCACGATCGTCTCAGGTGCTACCGGGCCGATCGTGGACTCAATGGTGCGCCTCAAACTCACGAAGCGACTGCACATAAAGAATGTGTGCTGAGCATCATCGAGCTCAGCACACAGTACCCGTAGTACGGGGTCACCAGCTTACCCATTCTGTTCAGGTATTTCCTGAAGTAACCGTACCCTGTCAAGAATTGATAAAGGTAAAAGTTTCCCTCTCCATGGCTCCGGTTAAGCCAAGGCTCAATAAGACCAATTAGCTTAGCCGTCCAGCGTCCTTTATCATTTTCACTCCAACGTTGTTGCCAAAGTTGGAGGGTAAGTGTACGCGTGTGCGTCAAAGCCTCAGTTCTGTCCAGCTCTGAGCCAAAGAGTTAGCCTTCCTTGCGTTCTTGCGCTAGCATATCAATCGGGATTAATCCCGATACAACCATCATCTGAGATCGTGGGGTAGCTACAGGCGATTCGCAGGGCACCGTGCTGCCTGCAAGAAAGATCACCAGCTGATCTCACTACTGACAGCAATCGCGGCTTTAGTAACCATTCGAGAAGCTTTCCAGCAGTGTCCAGCATGCACAGGGGGCGGTATGCCGATGTACTGCCCAGGTCACCCTTCCCCTTGTCTACAAGTACCAGTCGAGCCAATTTCCACCGCGCCGGGAAGACCCCCGCGACTAAACATGAATCATACAAATCCAATAATAGACGCGGTTGACTCTCCGCCACGACTTTAAGTGCCTCGAACGGAACTCCATCAGGCCCTGAGGCCTTCCAGTTCTTCATCCTGGATACCGCATTGCTCAGCTCCTCGTCCGTAAAAAGAGGAACATCCGCCTGGCTGACGAGTATGGGCGCATCAATCCTTGGCGGATGCACCGGAAACAGCGAACCAACGATGCGCTCCATGGATATCGCATCCATGAGAGTGCTAGGTCGCATGTAGGCAAGTCTGCGAGTGACCAATTTGTAGCCATCTCCCCACGGGTCTGAGTTGACCTCCTCACAAAGAGCCTGCCATTTGGAACGTTCACTCCTCGTGATGGCCTTGGTCAGCTCCAGTACTAGACCTATAAAATGTGCAGCCGCTTTACTAGCAACTCGCTCTTACCAGCCATGCCTGATAGCTCTCTTTACAGAACTGTTAGCAGAGCGAGACGTTCACTTTATAAAAGATTAAAATTTTCCAACTTGATTATCTTCTAATTCAATAAACAGCTTGTAGTGTTTGATTCAAGAATATACATACATTAATTAGTCTTTTTTAATTATTGTTATTAAATTATAATGAAATTACATTTTTAAACATAATTTATAATATAATAATTTATAATATTTATAATATTTTATATCTTTTCTTCTTTAAATTTTGATGTGGATGTTGTAGTGTTTACTATAAGCGAAGAGTGAAATGAAGTGTGATAATGTGCCCACTAGTTAAATTTGAAGATTAAGGAACGGATGAGCCTACATTGGACGGATCCTAATGCATCCATAAGGTACATGTGTTGAAAACACCACATTTGACAACAATATTCAAGGAAACAAGGAAACAAGGATAGGAAAAGATGTATAGAAGCCGAAATAGTAATTAAAGAGTTTGAAGATTTGAGAACAAAGCCGAACAAAAAATAGATCGTGGTGATGATGTGCTGATTAAATCTAAGCTTAGTGTTAAATAGGTTGCCACGAACCTTGAGTTTTTTGACCACACCTTAGCGAAATCCTGAAAGATAAGAGAAAGCAAAGATAATTTTTTATGTGTATAAAAAATCTGATTTTCAAAGCTTTTATAGCGACATAATTGGCAGTACACCAGCTACCTAGTGTACATAAAACCTTTTGCAGTAGCTCGCAATCTTGCACCGAATCAATGACTGCGAACATTTTGAAGTCATCGACATAGAAAAGACAAGATGAATTAATTCTAAGGGAAGTCAATAATAAAAGGTAGAAACAAAAGCGGTTCGAGAAGTAAGCCAAAGATTGGACGAAAGCGAGACATGAAGAACAGTAATTGACAGTGACTACACAGCTACGATCATGCAAATGCATGAAAGAAAATCAGGAAATGAGAGAATGCCATAGTCTTTACGCTTCAAGAGCAATAGCCCATGATAATCAATCGGTGTATAAAATATCTACTTGTTTTTGTTGACCCAAAGCATATACAGTTTGCTATATAGGTCCAAGATTCTTACTAAAGCAGGGAAGAAGGGATATAGGGCGATAATTGCAAATACAAGCAGACGACTTGTGTAACGAGGAAAACTTGCAATATTGCATTGCGATGGAAATTACCCAGCGGTAACACTACAGTGGGCCTTTGCTTGTTATAACAGAATGTGACGCCAGATCAAGTCGAGCCTGTCCGTCCGAATTCAATTATCTACGCCTTGAAATGGCTCTGCTGTGTAACAGTTGACGAAGTCGCGTTCTGATTTGAGCTTTCGTCGACTTGCTGGTGTTTTGAGGCAATGTTACGAAGCAAAGCCATAGATTTCAACTGGTCTGTTTTAAACTGTTAGAATAGTTTAGCTGCTCTGCTGATGTCACAAAAGCTGAAGATGAGGACAAAGACGTGAATTCGGAAACGCCCAGTGTCGATATTGTATAGTAAAAAGATAGTAGATATTAGAACACACAGGACAGATCATAGATATTTCACCAAGACAATAGGAATACCATTATTGCCGTTATCAAGGTGTAGCAATAATAGATATTATTGGGGTGTAGCATTAGTTATTCTACTTCTGATTGGCGCAAATTTAAGATGAAATACGAGAGCAGGAAGAAGGAGCGTAGAGAAATAGTAAGTAAAAAGCTCACACCCACCTTAGGCATGAGAAAAGGTTGTTTCATCAAGAAACATATTACCAGGAATATTAGGAGAGCTTTTGAAAGAGTGGATTCATAATGGGAAGGGTTTTCGATGATTTGATTGGATGAACGACTCAAAACTGTCATATTAATTACGTATAGAAACTTTCACAGCGCTTTTCACCTCAGATCATAATCTCTTATAGCCCGTCCAGACTACAGATACTTATGTATCCGCATACATAAGTATGGTCCACACTGCAGCAACATCTGCAGATACATTTTACCCTTGCCATGAAAATCAATGAAAAGTATGCGCTAATTGTACATATTTCGCTGCAGTGTGGACCATACTTATGTATGCGGATACATAAGTATCTGTAGTCTGGACGGGCTATTACATTCAATAAAGTCCACTTCCAACTCTGTACGCTTGTATTTTATATGAGCCATATATTTTAACTTCAATGCAAGTGCAATTTCATTGTTGAACCAAGAGGTATCGTAAGATTTGTGGACGCGAAACGAAAATGGATGAATATAGACAGCTTCACTCGAATGGGCTAAATCGATAAGTATGTTAGATGTAAACTGCGAGATGACATCGAAGAAGAATGCGTATAATTTATGGGCATTTAATTTATGAGCGCTAGCTAGGCCCGTGTCATATCAGTCACCACTGGCGTCCGTCCATCGTTTCAGTTCGTCCATCAAATGCTTATGCTAAAAACAGTAATCGGATTGATCTGCGTTTCGGTATGGCTAAGTGCAGCCCAGTATAGAAAAATATAAATATTTTGTTTAGCACAAATATTAGCAAATATTCAAATAACAACAGACTTATTTATTATATATAGGAACATAATGTAGGGACAGTGATTCAATCAAACATATTTACTATTTTTAAATTTCTGGTCATTAAATTTTGATTCAATTTTTAAATTGATCTTGAAATTTTTACACGAATCAATATGAAAACATGTTAAAGAGTAAATAAAATACTAAACATTTGTTCGCTCATCAAATAAAAATAAAATTTCATGTTAAAAATACTAAATAGTGTTAGTAATCACTAATTATTTCGTAGAAAAGGAAGCATAAAACAAAAGGAAGCATAAATAAAAAACGATGTTCCCCTCAACTACAAAATTTGAAGTTTAAATTAGCTTGTTTTTGTGCGGAAATTATAAAATTAAATTTAAATTAAGTCCATTAAAACACTCTGACATTATATTCAAACTAACCATTTATTTTCTTTCTTCATTGTTATTTTAAATGACTAATCAGTTATATCCATACTAACTTTATACATGAGTCGAGAGCAAATATTTCATCGAAGAATACAGAAAATAATGGAATTAATACAGAGCTCAGAAGAAAATGATGAAAAATGCCTTGAGTTTTTGTTAGTATTATCTTACAATAAGAAAAACTAAAAAATAAAAACTAAAAAGGTTTTATCTAAAGTTTCTATGCTTGTGTAAATATATATAATGCGTATGTAATTCGATTACATTAAAATATCCATTCAGATATTACATAAGATTCAAATAAATATGTTTTCAATCTAAGTTAATATTGAATTCATTGTTGTACTTAACAACGAATATATGATACAAATACGATTCAACTCATTCGCGGATTGAGTATTAGCCAAGCGATGCCACCCATTTGAATTTGTCCTTAGATGGGGGAATATCATGATGATAGAAGTTGCATTCGACCTTATTCATGCAGTTCTTTCCGAACCGGCACAGTTTCGGATGATAAAAATTGCACAGCGAATTGGTGCAGTTGGGGTAGTATTTACATATGGCCGGCAGTGGAGTTGGTATGATTGATTTGTAATTTTGAACAGGAACAACATGCGAGGCTGAAAATAGAAAATTTATTCATTATTTTCATAAATTTGCTACTTAGCACTTAGTGCAACAAAGTAGTATGCTAAGGAAATGTAACACTCTTGAATTTTTGGTGTTGCTATAGATCTAGGCCTAAAATTATTGAGAGAGGTTTTCCGAAGAGATATTAATTTTGAATATAGAGAATTAACGCGATTGCATGCACATTTTATTTCTTGAAAGATTTTAAAAAAATTGTCGGCGATCAGGGTAGAGGACCAAGCTGTAGACCATTATGATTTTACTCGTGATTGCGATATGTCCTTGTTTTGGAAAAGAGGTTTCAAAATTTGCTAAGTTTCAATATGTATTATATGTATTTGTGTGGCTATGACGAAAAATTAACACAAGGTCAAAGTTTCATTTTGAAATTTTAAGTTGAACTCTTAAGAGAATATAATGAGGATGATATTCCAAATTTCATAGCCAAAATGACCTACAAACTGAAATTCATCGTAAATATTCACATTATAGGACCGGAAATTGCAATGCGCCTGAGCAACGTGTTAAAATTAAAAAAGGATTTTGGCGAAAATATAGCAAACTTAGATTTCATGTAAAAAAAAATTTATGTTTTTCAGTTTTTTTTTTGTTCGTATCAATACCGTCTGTACGTCCCTGCACAAAATTTAGGTTATTTTACCATAAGAACACATTTTGTGTCTCTCAATCAAATAAATTTTCCTTGGACCTTCATATTTCAGCCATAAAAAGATGGCCGAGTGCTGATCTGCCACTACAAACTCATTGTTACTTCATAATTTTACTTCATAGTTCCCATAACCTGCACGAGTTTTCCAATCACGTAACAATTGCAACTATATAATATCTATAACCACACATGTGAAAAAATGCCACTCTATGGTACCAAACATAGCTTTATAGTCCCGAAGATCCACTATGATGTCTACTTTGACTCTTTATTGACTCAACTGCAACTGTAAAGTGGCAATTGGTACTTTCTGCCCAGTTTTTCTCACCTCGAGCGCTTTTTTCGTTTTTCGGTAGAAGGTCGTAGAATGCTTAAATAACTTTGGTCTAGCACTTTTCATTTTTTAACGTTAAAATCGTTTGTGTGTATTTGCTTATGTCACAAGTGTTACTGAATTCAAATGGGGTTCAAGAAAGATATGACAAGAGGATACCACAGTAAGAAAAGAACGTTTCTTATACTTTCTAGTAGTAAATGCCACTCACTATTGTAGTAACGAAAAGTTTATAGGGTCTTTCATGAGTAAATGCCACTAGGCTAAACCCAATATTAAACCAGCACACTTAATTGTGTTAAATAAACGATATCGGGAACGTTTTTGCCATCAAAACGAAAACCATAAATTTGATCACTTTATGGTGGCCAAATGTAGTAGCAAAAACCAAGCAAACAAATAAATAAAACTCCTTTAAAGTGAACGGAATCTTCACAAGTTTTTAAAACGTTTTCGTTGCTATTTCTATACTATAACTGGAGTTTGAAATTTCGGATGCTTATGGTTCCGATGTGAACGTTGCCACCACGTTGTGAATGGGTGCATTGAGTGGCTTTTCACATTGTCGTGGCAAAATAAGTGGAAATAGCGTATCGATAACTGCGATCTGGTGGCAGTTCACTATTATCTAGTATTTGACACCAAAAGTGCTAGTTGGGATTGAACCGATTGATTGAAATTTCGACATCAATCTTGCTGCGGAGACCACAGAATCAAGGAAGGTTTAATAGTAGTACAGAATTCTAAAACTTGCAAAACGAACCAGTATTGTTTCGAAGCAATATTGACGATATCATGGATATGTATCTAATCTGAACTAGATGTCAATCGTGACTCTAAGATCAAAAACACTTTCGGAAGTTGAGAGGAGACCCCGATATAAGGAATATTTAAGTTATTGGATTGGTTTTGAAGGAATATACCAATTGCTTGTGTTCAAAACTAGCTTATTTGCTTGACATCAATCTTGGAAGCTGTACAGATTCGGTCGAAGTAGGAAGTAGTCTTCAATCGTATCGATCTTAGGAAAAAGCTAGAGGTAATCTGTAAAGAAAATACATTGGCAAGATAAGATATGCACGGAGGGTGGTTGTTTACATAAAATAATCACAAAAGCTGTTTAAGACTGGAGCCTTGTAACCTTTGGTACCAACCCACGTAGAGTTTAATCCGACATGAACGACAGGACTGTGGACATTGAGCGATTTTTTAGGACATCCATTTTCGTGGGTAATATAACAATGAACAGAGCGCATGATTATCTTGGAGCAGGCACAAGGTAAGAATATGGAGTAGTAATTGGAAGCAAGTGATATATGGATGGGAGCAATAAGGTCTTCTTTTCAGAGAGAAGCAACGTACAATCAGGTTCTTATTTATAATGATGGATAAGAGAAAACAAACATAACTTAAAGTCCTTAGTAAATAGAACAACGGAAGAGCATCTTAATGTCTATAGATTATTCACCAACGATACAATAGCAAGTCGAGTTATGGACGAGAAGAGAAATGGATAGACGTACTGAGTGTTAGATTCGTAAATGGTAGATGGTCTTACATTGACATCGTTCAAAGGAAATATGGAAGAGAAGTGCAAAGCAAAACGTTTACAACCGGCTTCAGGAAAACTAAAGATAATTTCTGCAAGTTGCCTACAGGAATATGATGGAATGACAGTACGTACTAATATGCAGTCTGAACGAAAGGATTTAGGATTAGATGTATGAAAAAAAAAACTATGCGTAAATAGGATGAGCGGGACATTTTTAATAAGTTTTCTAGCATCAGCCCTGAGTTTGGAATATGTAGACAAATATATAAAATGTTTAGATTCATGTTTAGATGAAGGCGTTTGTTTGAAATTTTTCTAATGACAATTGTTTTTCGAAGGATAATACAAATAAGGCATGGAAATAGAAACAAATATTGGAAAGATAGATGAAAAACACATATAGACACAGTGAAGACCCGTTGTGATACTAAGGAAATACACTCCCTTAACTGTAAAATACGCTTTAAGTTTATAAAGAATGGATCAGGCAGACCAGAGAGGAAGGTCGCCGCGATTTCACCCAGTCTTCTCCTCGCCAGAGCCAGACACTGGCTGATGAAATCGAGGACGGACTACTTTCATCCTTAGAGCCACGGTTTCAACAAAAACTGTTGAAACCGACGCGACGCCCAAACGTTGAGCGTGCCGCTCTATGAGGCAATGGTCCGTCACAATGCCTATTGTACAACAAAGAGTACTACGGGTTAAACTTAACAGCAGTCTAATACGATATTTTGTCTATTTAGGCCCAGGACTGTCTTGTGATGGCACAGGATGACTTTTCAGCCCAGAATGCCTTAGCGTGCTCGAGGCGATTTCACTAATGGCTAGTTTGGCTAATAACATCGGTGGATATATAGAGGAAGGACATGTGACCTCTCCAAGCCTTGCCAGTTTGTGGACCATATAGTTGCTCCGTATACACCGATGTCTAGGGACCCAAATTAATGGCATCGTCCAATGTTTCGACAAACCCTTAAGATATGTGCGGCATGCAGCCACAAATTGTGGTCACTGCACAAGGATTAGCAAGGGAATTTTTGAAAATACCAATATTGACTCCAAATATTCGATTACACCGAAGCCAGTTCATAGTCTGGAAGATAGATTCCGAGAAACGAAGGAAAAGTCTTAGATTCAGCTTATTTCAATATACACCGCAAATAATTTTATTGTTTAGTATTGAACTATCAGTACGAAGGTTGATGCAAAAGTAGTGATAATTGGCTATTTCCAGTTAGAATAAAATACAATAAAGAAAATTTTTACTACCTCAATAACCCACTAAGTCAGCAAAAAAAATTTATATAAATAGGCCACGATTCCAAGTTGGTCGTATATTCATTTGAATATAAATAGTCGAAGAGAGAACATCAAAATTGAGAAAACGAAATCAGAGTTGTCATTAAGTACCTGTGTTTGAAAAAATATCTACCATAGACATAGACAGCGACTTGGTGGAAACACTAGGGGACTCTGCTCGTCCATATTCCACCGTTGCATGCTGGACCAAGGAGTTTAAGCTGGGAAGAGCATCCACTGAAGACGAATACCGCGAAGGACATCCATCCACGCCCCCCACTGAAGATAACGTGAAAAAAGTCGAAGATGTCGTGTTGGCAGATCGAAGAGTGATCATCAGCGAGGTCACACGCATCTCTATGGCAGTGTTCAAAGAATCGTTGCCAACGAATTACATATGAAGTTCTCTGCGCGTTGGGTGCCGAGAATGTTAACCGACGAGCAGAAGAAGAAACGAGTCGACATTTCGAGGGTGAATCTCGAAAAGTTCCAGGCAGATCTGGAGAAGTTTTTGTCACGTTTCGTTACCATGGACGAAACCAGGGGCCCTATTATGATTCAAATTCCGAAATCGGAATTCGTAAAATTTTCCGACTCGCCCATGATCGGAATTTCGCATTATGATCTATTCCGAAATCGGAATTTAATACCTGTTTTAAACTGCAGACAGCTTCACTCGAATGGGCTAAATCGTTTCCAAATGTCCAATATATTTCCAATCAAGTGTCAAAATAGCTATTTAAATTTAAAAAAGTGGCACGGAGTTTCAATATTTCTTGCTAAAATTGACTGTATGGCAGTTTATTTTGCTTTGCTTAAGTATGGTCAGTCGAAAATAACAAAAAATAAGGATTAAAATTTAATAAGTCCAAAAATTCCAGTAGTTAAAGAGAATCTTATAAGATTGTAATATCACGAATTCTAAAATTGGTGGCAAAATTACGATTTATCACACACGGTGTCTAAAGTTACCCGAATTTCAGGTTTTACTTACGTATATCAATCGAACTGTGAAAAAAAAGAAATTCGAAAATTAAAAATCCGCCAGAATCCGCCAAAAAATCCGACCACAAATGAGCTGTCGGATTAGACAACTCGCCTTCGGAATTTTCAATCCGAAGTTGGCGGATTCCCGTGCAAATAGCAAACCATAATACGAAAAGACGATATCGTATGAATTCCGATTTCGGATTTTGATTCATAATAGGCCCCCTTGATCACCATTTCGATCCACAAACCAAACAGCAATCAATAACCTGGAAGCGACCCTCTTCACCGACGCCGAAGAAATTCATGGTGTTGAGTTCGGCAGAGAAGGTGAAGGAATTATTATGGTAAAATATTTGGAAAAGGAAGCCACAATATCAGGCTTACTAAGCAGACCAAATAAGAAGATTGCGGGAGGCTATTAAGGAAAAAAGACGCGGCAAACTGCGAGCCGAAGTCTGAGGTTATCAAGACAACGCTCCGGTTCACAAGGCTGCAGTTGCAATGGCTGCAATTTAAGAAACAGAATTCGAGCCGCTTGAAAATCCGCCCTATACGCGAGACCTAGCTCCCAGTGACTTTTATCTCTTTTCTCGACTCAAGGAACACCTTCGGGGCAAGAAATGTGAAGATGATTCCACTCTCGTATACATCGATTGTGAATGAAGTCTCTACTAATTTCAACCCCCGGACTTGATAGATTTTTTTACTTTTGATATCAACCCTTCATTACTTTCGATATCAACCCTCCAGCTATCGTGTAAACTGTCACAGCTATCGTAGACTATGACAGCTATCAGAAACTATAACAGCTGTCTTAACCAAGACTACACACAGCTCAATACTGGCAGTTCAAAGCAATAAAGCGCATTTGGGGAAAGGGGAAAGCGAACACTAATTTTTCTCTAAACTCCCCAAGCCCGTTTTTATTATCGCGGCAACTAACCACTTTTCTACGAAACTACTTGCGAAAGTAGTTTTTTTTAATGCCGTCTTCATCGCAATCAATGGATTTTCTTATCAATGACTTCACTTGAAAAAACCATTATTTTTTGAATATTCGTTAGATGGCTTTTTTGTTTCTTCGTTATGGGTTTGAAGAGGATATAGCGGTGGATTATAATCCGAAAACACTTGGCAAAGTGGGAAAATTTGTGCCTGAAATATCAAGGACACTAGGCGTGAGCAGCGCCACTTTACAATTATGGCTCGAAAAAGAGACGTACAAGGCAACTGGTAGACTGATCATTGGAAGCAAATTAAAATTCAAGGATAATTTATGAATGAAATAAAGTTAAAACTAAACGGTTTATTTTTCAGTTGTCGACTTACCCAATGGCGGAGCAGTAGTCTGATTGGCGGGACCGCTATGTTGAAAGTTACACGAGGTCCTATTGCATGTCAAGTCGAATTTACATTTCGGATGCAAGAACATGCATTTATCCGCGAACTTACAATTCGGGAAGGCTTTGCATGATATTGTGGGATGATAAAACTCGCACGAATCTCCTTTGCCGCAAGATGGAAAGTATTTGCAACGTTCTTTTGTCTTCGATTTAATTAAGTGCGGTGGCGTTTCTACAGACACTGAGCTCAGTACTGCAAATTTAATAAACATATTTATTAGAATACTGAAAATATCCAATAGTGTTTGTTACTTACGTTGCGGTATGTTGTCATACTTATTTTCAGTTTTCTTTATAGATATCTTCTGCTGGTTTTCATCATGTCGCTCTCGGTCGCGATCCTTCTCCCTGTCATCGCTATCGTTTTCTCGGTCGTTGGTTTCCCGATCACCACTTTTTGATCGTCGCTTCATATGATGTTCATCTAGATCAAATTTTATTGGAGAAACCGTGCTCCGTTTGCGTTTTAGGTTAGGCTTCGCAGTAGATTTCGGCAGTGGCGGTGTTGTAGAGCGTTCTTCCGAGATCGATGCCTTTTGTCGTCGACTTTCTTTTGTGGGGCTTGTGCTGTCTTCATCTTCCGAATCGTTTTTGATAATGAGTTTTTTCACTTCCTTCGGTTTCTCGTAGCCCTGATGACAGCCATCGCTTGCTTTTACGGACGAAATTTTGCCACGAGTTAATTCATCTCGCTTCGTTCCCGATGATGCCGATGGTAATTTTGAATGACTGTGCGATTTTCCGATACTCGAATCCAGTCTTTTGATTTCGAATCCATTCGCGTTTTTATCTACTACTCGTATTTTATGTCTGCTCACAAGTTTCTCGCGAGATTTATCTAAACAGAGTTTACACCATTTACTAAGATATAATTCGAGACGTGAATACCAAAGGTAACTTACCATCTAGTGTGACCACAAACTGGGTTTTATTGTGGTGATTAGGTAATTCGTCTTCCATGCTGTATGAAAAGAGTTTTATTTTATATTATCTGAATTATTAATCTAATACACCCGTACTTACTCTAGATATTCATCGTCACTATTTGCAGAATTAATGGCTCGTGGCACATATACATAATCCGTGTCAGAATCACCACGGTCCGAAATCGGTTCCGGAACATATTCATCCTCATCTCGATCATTCCGACCTAGATTGCCTCCTATCCCTGACGCATTCACTTCGATAACAATATTATCTTTGGCTGCACGCTTCAGCAAAGCCTCACGGCTCCGATTACGATAAGATTTTGTGTATAGTTTTTGAGAGCGTGACCCTATATTAGGCGAATGCTCACGAGGGCTTTCTCTACTTGGCTGCTTAACTAATGCTGTTGACTTTTGTGCTTCTGCGACTGCTCGTAGCAGAAGATTTTTGCTAGCTTGTTTACTCGGAGAAACTGGGGGTCGAGGTTTGATCTTAATCACTGAATTAATTGGACGTTCAATGTCTTCCGCGTTTTCATCGTAATCAGGCTTTGGCGGGGCTACGATTACGCGAGATCCTATACGTTGTCTTATATTAAATTTAGGATCATCTCTCTCTTGGAAGTGAGAATGTCCCTTAAAGCTCTCTTTTTCAGAATCGATGTCCCTAGATCGACCACGTTGCCTACTTTCCCGGTCACGCTCTTTTTGCCGCTCATGATCTCGATCACGTTCAGCATCATTTCGTCTAAATACCGGCACATACAACTCTTTTTCACTTCGCCTGTGAGTTGACAAGCTTACCATGTTTTCTTTTGACCGAGGACTCCTCAAGCCAAGCCTTTCATGGACAGAACGCTTAGGTCGTGTAGGCTCAGTTCGATCATAATTATCAACGTAATTAAATCTAATTGGCATGCGTTTGTTTCCCCGGTACTCTACAGCATGACAAGATTTCGTTTGATCTCTATCTTGCTCAGTTTCACTATTTTGATTTGCATCAAACACAATCGGACTCTTAGCCTTTGTCTTTCTATTCGTCTTATCATTCACATCAACATCAAATTCGTCAGCATCTTCTTTAATATTTAGAAAATCTTCATCTTCGCTTTCATCCGAAGCAATAGCTTTTAGTTGGCGTTTGGCTTGCTCGATTCGTTTCTGCAGTTCTGCGAGTTCGGCCAATTCTTTTTGATTTGGAATACGAATTTCAGTACGCTCTGCAGCGATTTCTGTTATAGTGGGTATATCGAACTCGTCGGTTTTATCGTTACTCTCTTTCTTGCTACCCTTAATTTTCAGCGTAGACTCGTCTTCCATCGTTTTCTTTGCTTTTTGTAACAAATGATCAGCAACGACATCAGATATGTTTGCAGGCGGCACGTTGTTCTCCTCGACATTCTTATCCGAATTTGTGCGTTTTAGTTTCTTATCTTTCTTTTTTTCTTTTTTCTCTCTCTTAGCTGCTACCGTGATTGCTGGTGCTTCAATTTCGGCACTAGCTTTCCTTTTGGCTTTTTGAGCAACTGAAAGGAGAGATAAAGACTATAGTAGAAATGGTTATATATTTGAAAAAATCATTAATAAACAAATATTACAGCCAACACCATTGTTTTTGGAAAGTGCGAAACAGGTTTCTTGTTGAATGTTAGATTTAGAAAAATATTTCAAAGCGAGGAAATCAAAGTTTTAATTTCCACATAGAGTAGGGAAACTAATCAAACAAATAGTTACTAGCAGAATAGTTGATTGATCATTTTTGTATTGTTTTTTGCATAGTGAATGTAGTGGTTGGGATCTTAGTTTGGTTGTTTTAAGTGAGCGTTGATTGCGATTATTACGGACTCGTATAAATAGAGAGTGAATTAAAGACCGTTGCAACAAAAGTGACAAGGGCTAGAATGGCCGGAAGAAGGTCCCAATAATAAGCTTATATGTGCAAAGATATGATAGTAAATTGAATTATTTTGTGGGCTGATTAAAGTTGAAAAATTTTGAACTAAGTGGTTTCGAAATTTTTACAATTTCCAAAAACGAATTTCTTTTGATTCTTCTTTCGGAGGCTTATTCTTACTATAAATTAATAATTTTTATGATCTGATAGTGTTTGATCTGATTTAGGACATAAGTTATATCACAGGGATATGGGCGTTTTTTTTATATATAAGAGAGTTTTTGACAAAAAAAAATTTGTTATCAACGCACTGCTAGGACTCCAATAAACATAAATTTATTCAAAGTGGTCGCCTCCAACTCTTCAGCATGCAATGTTTCTAAAGGAAAATTAGCTGCTGCTTGTTTTGAAGCTCGCTTAAGGCTCTCTATGTTTACATGTTGACTTTCGCAGACCATGCTCTCTAACTCTGCCCTTATAAATTCTGGAGCAGTGCTTTTCAATCATACTTGTATGGAACATTGCTTTTCATGTACTTGTATTATGGGTTCCAGCATGTTTTCCCCTGGAAAACATGCTGGAACAGCTTAGAGTTCAATGGCTTCACACACTCCTCAAGGATGCCCGTGTGATGTTTTCCTGCAGTTTGCAACAAATGCACGTGTTCGCTCGCCAAGTTGTAGAACATGTTCGATCGTTTGTAGAGGCTCTAATCGGCTGTACACATGATCGAACATATTCTACAACTTGGCTTGCGAACCAGTGCATTTGTTGTTATTAGCAGGTAAACACCTACCCTTTAGCAACAACAGATGCATATAATCATGAATCAAGGAAACAAGATTACAACAATGGGTGGTCGCTGTTCGGCGATGCATCCTATTTCGTCACGTACCGGAGACCGGCGAATTATGGAAAAATAGTTGAGTGTATTGATTTTTGGTTTTCATTGTATAAATAGTAGACACACAGCGCTGCCTAATTGATTATTTGTCATAAATGATCATTTAAGTGCTGTCTATCATATGATAATTCTAACTGAACATCGTTAGAAGACGAAATTAAAATTCATTTAAATATCGCTTAATGATACTTGAACTTTATTCGTTTATTCTTGAATGAGCTCACAATCAAACTATGCGAAGTTATGATAATTTCTTTGTAAAAGTCATGTATTTAAATAATTTAAACGTCGATCTTGCGCCATTTGTACTCTAACTTAATTAATTAGAGCATAAAAGAGGCAACATACACTTCAAGTACTTTCATTTTCTCCATTTCAAATCAGCAATTTAAGCGCCCGTCTGCCTAGGCTTGTAACATCCAATAAACTCATTAACATTCTCATTAACAGATAGATTTGGACACAACCGAAAACATTACTCTTCATTCACCTAAAAACCGGCTAATTTTGGATGTTTTGTAGGCGTGTTTGCATCCTATTTCGTCACGAATAGGTGTGGTCATGCTCATGTCGTAACCTTTAGAACTTGATCCATGCATATAATGGCTAGGGAACACGTAGTCGAGTCTTACCTCAATTGGTTTTCCTAAAAACAAGTCATTCCAACGTATTCATAAAAACTACACCGTGGAGATATGTACAAAACACTGGGCATAGAATTACTCGTCTAATAGCGAGAATACAATAAATAATGTAAACAACAGAGGACAGCGAATGCTAGTAGTCAAAGGAACTGAGTGGAAGGCTGATGTCACATCATATTAAAGCTACGGTGATGCATAAGCGAAAATTCATTCTGACAGTGAACGTCGTATTTGGCAGCCACTGTTGAAACGAAAGCATAGTAAAGCGAGAATTAAGTAAACTGTATGTCCAAAGTATTGACGCGATACTGTGATTCAGTATTTAACTTGTATTTGAATAGTGTGAAATAATAAACACATTTTTTTAAATTGGAATTGTTTTTGCGGGATGATTCAAATTAAAAAATTTTTATTATATCTTGAAAATTTTTATTTGACAAAGTGGTTTCGAAAGCATGCACTGATTCTCATCAGACACCAGCACACAGTGCATACTTGACTGGTGTAACCACTTGCAGTTGGAAATCATTAATTGTTATTTACGCTGGTTGTGACAAATTTTAACATCTCCGACTTATATCCATGGAAATAGTTTACTCATAAAGGTTTGTGATCACGGTTCCCTTCTTGTCTATAAATCAGCATAGACAACGTATATCGTGTCTCTAAAGCTTATCAAAGCAGAGTATAATTGATACGGGAAACTCGATCGTTTTGGGGAATAAGCCTCCGAAAGCAGAATCAATTTGGAATTGTTTTTGCGGGATGATTCAAATTGAAAAATTTTTATTTTATCTTGAAAATTTTTATTTGACAAAGAAAAATTCCAATTTGATTTTGCTTTCGGAGGCTTATTCCGCAAAACGATCGAGTTTCCCGTATCAATTATTCTCTGCTTTGATAAGCTTTAGGCCCGTTTCACACGAGACACTCAGTGTCCAGCCACTGTGTCTCTAGCCACTGCCGGGGCATAGAAATAAATGAGACCATACACACAGAGCCACAGTGTCTGGGCCACAATTCTATACAAAAACAGTGGCCGAGGATTCAGTGGCCGGACACCGAGTGTCTCGTGTGAAACGGCTCTTAGAGACACGATATACGTTGTCTATGCTGATTTATAGACAAGAAGGGAACCGTGATCACAAATCAATAAGATTTTTTTAATTAATTATTTTCCGATTAAGGAAAACCATTTAGTAATTTGTTGAGTTAAGAGCAATGGTTTCGGCAAATCAATTAAGAATGATATTTTTCATCTTAGTTCAATCCGTAGTAGAGTACGCGATTATCGGTTGGGGTGACGTAGCTGCCAGTTCATTACGACCTTTATTTTGTATAAAAAAATAATCAAAATCTGCTTGAAAAACCAATACAATATACTTTTCAATTACTTTATTCTGATTTCAATTTTTTTCAACAGTTAACGGCTTTGAATTTAAAATTATTCAAAATTTGTATAACCAAAAATCTACTCAAAGAGACGATTGAATAACGGAATGATTGGGGAAAGCCCTGAAACCGCTATACTAACTCGATTGATATATACGTGGAGTAGCATCTCGTATTTAGACTTTGGAAGTCGACGAAATGATACTGGTGGCCAGGCATCTAGATCATTATGGAAAGGTTATACAAGGGAGCATTGAAGAGGTTATAAACTAAGCACGAACAATAATGAAACGAAAACACAACTAGCGTAAATAAAAGTTAATGATTCCCAACTACAAGTGGTCACATCAGTCAAGTATGCACTGTGAGCTGGTGTCTGATGAGAATCATTGCATACTTTCGAAACCACTTTGTCAAAATAAAATTTTCAATGTAAATAAAATTTTTTTTCAATTTTAATCATCCCGCAAAAACAATTACATACATATATGTTTTATAATTTAAAAAAACTGTGAAAACAATATGCATGATAGTACCGAATTGCAAGCAGCTCGGTGTGCAGAGCAATAATACAATGAGGAACGTGTAGAAACAATACTAATAGGGTCTGCAAGGACACGAGGAGACAACGAGACGATGAATCGACCACCATTTGTGGTAACAGATGGAGTGTGAGCATTATAATTTCCCGATTGATGCCCAGCTTTGCTGTCGTTAAGCTCCTGCAACAATAATGTCTTTTGGACGGATTTTCAGAAGTGAAATGAACTAAGGCGTTAAGAAATCTAGTTTGACACATTTAAGCCTCTACTTTTCACATTCGAACACTCTTTGATAAATCAGGTTTCTAGAGGTGACGGCTTTGATGGCCCTAAATTCCCATAAAACAATAGTGAAAGGTTTTTTATTCATCCATTTGCAAACAACAAACGAATTGAAGTTTATTTGCATGTTTAGCACTTTTTTCCAACAAAATAATTTTAATGATGACATTTACGCAAACTGGAAACATAGTGCCCTGGATAATATTGATAGAGGTGAATCTTAAAAATATGATTTTTTATACAAAACCTCAAACCTTATTGACCATTGACTGTTGTGGAAGGAAATATTCAAATTTACTTCATACGCAGAATATCTTTCGTGGAATACAATTAGTACAAATAAACTGGTCGAAGTGCTAATTTTAGTGATGGTGATGGGAAGGGAGACAAAATCATGGCAGCTTTAAGTATCAGACACACAGAACGTGACCTGTCGTAGCGGTGAGTGATACATAGTTTTCATTGCGGGCAACACAGCCGTCCACGTTTTGGCTATACCTCATATAAGACGCCAATGACGACGCTATCTACGATCATATATTACATATGATGCCATCGCAGCAGACCAAAATCTACCCAATAACCTTCGACCGAGCAATTTTGTATGTCGATCGCTGACTGCCGGTTCGAAAATTACACATAAAGTTATGACAGATCATGTTGGGTGCCCGACACTTTAGTGTGCGTTAGCATTAAAACCACAAAAATTCGTCCCTCGTACCATGATAAAAATAAATTTGATTAAAAGTTCACATCATTTTTTATAAAGAGTGGTCCATCTTAACCCACCTTGGCACGGACCTATGTCTACCAGGGTATATCAATTTACTCACCACTTGCGGGCAATGTGACTTCTTGCAACTTTTGTAGAACTTCGTGCAGCCATGTTACGAAAAGTTCCGTCTGCGAGCCAAGAAATAAATTTAAGTCACCGATCATTTGCTGTTTTGATCGCTTATTTGCGACCATGATCATAACGTAATCGGGAAGCTCATCATCGATATATCCTGCAGCGCCACCCGTTCCTAGTTCGATCAGTTTTGCTTTAACAGCACTCTGAAATTGGAAAACGTTAATATATTAATATAAGTTGAATATTTGACGGTTTTATCAATTTCTAGTCACTTCGTTTTGATAGTAAAATGGAAAATCAATTAGTATTTTCACTTCGAAGTGCGATGGCTAACATACCTTTCACTCAGATGTTTATTTTGTAAATTTCAGCACACCATGGTAATGGTTTGCCAATAAATATATATTGATACATACCCTCATCTTTTGACCGACTTCGGTGCCCAGCCCGTCCATTTTGCTAGCGTATTATAAATGATTGCCTCTGCCGAAAAATTGAAAGATTTCCATCGACTAATTTCTTTTCAGTACTTTGACATTTGTTTTTTGATAGCATACGTGACGTCAGATGTTATAATTTTGGTCGCCACAGGTGAAATTGTCGCTAGTGTCGATTAGAATAAATGCATTGAACATACTCGTATCATTGAGAAATTTGTATAAAAATATTTTTTTTACCCAAAACTATGTTTTAATTAGCAAACCAGGCACGTAAGTTGAAAGAAATCTGTAGGAAGATGAAGTGCTCTTCTTTATACTGAAATAAAACTACCGGCAACTGTGGACTGCTTTCACACTTGCAAATAACTTCAGCATGTTGCGTTTGGAACTGTCAACGGTTCAAAGTAAACCGAATTCGTTGGCTCGTTTCGTTTTCGAATAAGAATAAACTTGAAAGGGCTCGTATGGCTGCTAGGCTGCCGAAGCGTGTGAAGGATTTGCCGCTACTAGAGACAGACTCGGAGGATGAACTGAAAACCCCTGCAAAAAGGTATTTTTTTTTGGAAATGATGAAAATTTCAAGATATTCATAGGCAGGTGCTATGCGTTTTTCAGCCGAGATTCACACTCTGGAGATGTTGATACCTTTGGGAACATACGAATGTAAGTATTGTTTAGTAAGTTTCGGGAAGTATATTGATTTATCGGTGTTTCCATATTTTAGACCGAAAAAAGTTGCGGAATTGTCTCCTTTGGAATCTGATTCAGACTCAGATGATGCCCGATTAGACCGGTAGGTGTTATAGTTTAAGCAGGAAGGTCATTCGCGTATTGTCTCTTGTGGTGGAAAGTTGCAGCCGGAGAACTGCAGTGATTGTTTTTCTCCGAAGGACGGTCTTTCTCTGGAATTGACCATACGTGAATCATCTTGTAACAGAGCGTTGTTGAGACGCAATTTGTGTTATCCTTAAAGGGGGTTTATTTTTTAGACAAGCCTCTATGCGATCTAGCGTGCTATGTTTTTCTTTTATAATGATGTGGATAATATATATTTTGCATCCTTACGTGCATGACTATTACAAAAAAAAAATTGGATGCATATGAATAGCTAGACACAAACATATCGTCGCTGTGAAATCAAACCGGCATATCTGCAAAAATTGAGTTTTTGGTATCAAAAAATTCCATATTTTCCCCTCTATTTTTATGTCGCACCGGCATATCGTAAAGTTGAATAAAAACCCATCTAATTGTGTTTTGCCGCTTTGCATTCACGTGGAAATAGCCCACATACGAAAACTTTAAAGTGCTCTAGTGAAAAATGTGTATTTTGCAGATATGCCGGTTTGATTTCACAGCGACGATATATATGTAGGTATATAAAGTCATATGGATTAGTATATACAATTTTCTGTTACCAATATATTTGTACGGAGCAAAAAAAAAAACAAGCTTGTAAAATCCATCCACTTATCGCCTTAGCCCCGCTTTCAAAAAACTGGATTTGAGTTGACTTGACTCGTGTAATCTAAAAACGCATGGACGCGTGGATGCATGGACGCATGTCTGAATAGCGCTTTAAAGTTTATATACATTCAGTCACAAAAGTCTACATACACCGGAAAAATCTTTCATATTATGCACAACTAAACAAAAAAAAATTAATTGATATTTAGTTTATTTTAATGATTCTTGCTTGTATATACATATTGTATCCATGTTTAACAGTTGGGATAATATTTTCTTTCTGCATATCCGCATTTACTTTTCGCCAAACTTTTCCACGGCCATCACATCCAAATATGTTGAAGCGACTTTCGTCCGTAAAAAACACTGTTTTTCAAAAGCTTTGGTCCTTGGTATTTTGTCGCCAACTCCAATGGTTTTATTCGGTTTGCCTCAGAAATAGTTTCTTTTATTGGCACGCGTCCGTGAAATCCTGTGGAGCTCAAAGTCCTACGAATAGTTTCTGAAGGCACTGCTTTTCCCCAATTCACTTTCAATACATTTGGTTATATTTGGTGCACATATATTCGGATTTTCCTTAACTTTCCGTAGTGCTGTTCTGACGTCACGGTCATTCATGATATTAGAACGACCAGATCGAGCTTTACTTTTCAAGCTGCCAGTTAAATTAAAGTTTTTTTTATTATTATTGATAGAACAGTAACCCGGCTTTTTTTTCACTAGTTTTGCTATTTCGAGCAGCGATTTATCCTCTTGCTTTAATTTTGTCACTAAATTTCGTATTTCGAACGAAACCTCTTTTCGAGCAGCCATTTCACTGATTTTTGTATTTAAATATTGTAACTGCACTAAATCACAATGCAAACTGAAACAATAGCAATGACTAACTATTAAAACCCTCCGCGGAATCGGAATAATAACGCTAGAGAACCGTTATTCCTAGAAATGTACTTACTATATGCAGACTTTAGTATCAATTTTTTAGAAACATTATTATTTCGTTGCGTAATATTTATTAACGTACTAAAACCTTTGGAATAAAGCATATTTTAAATTATTAATATTCTTAGTTTTGGAAATACTGATGATTTTCCAGGTGTATGTAGTTTTTTGCGGCTGAGTCAAACCCACCATACCGGTGTTATCGAATCCAATTGCCAATGCCACTGGTTTAAGGCCAATCTCGTTCTTTGAAAAATAGGAACAGCTAACAAAAAAAAAGCAGAAAGGAAGTTTGTCAAAACATTCAAAAAAGAAGTTTGTCAAAAAATTCAAAA
This sequence comes from Nemotelus nigrinus, assembly GCA_947369275.1. Taxonomy (NCBI): domain Eukaryota; kingdom Metazoa; phylum Arthropoda; class Insecta; order Diptera; family Stratiomyidae; genus Nemotelus; species Nemotelus nigrinus. The sequence continues at coordinate 55,890,697 of OX376372.1, forward strand.
ATGAATAAACTCGTCCTAACAATATAAGCTATTTTTTGGTCAAATAAGCAATTAAATGTGAAACATTTATTAATGACGCGAAAAATTTGAAAACTGATTATGATGATGCCGACGAATATGAATTTACAAACAAATGAACTTTCTGATTTAAATCCGTAAGACTAAGCACATATACATTAGAAATATTCATTTTTCTAAATCTCCCATGAAGGTGTTTCAAATCAAATACCCCAATTACTACAGCTTATAGCAAATAATTCTCCGTCGAATGGTCGTAACAACACTCTAACTCGTAATAATACTTTAACTCAATTCGTAACAACATTCTAACATCGCAACTCATTAATGCTCTTGTTCACCAAATGCAAGTGAAAAGCAGTCTACTCTGTTAGGCATTAGTCATAACAAAACACGTTCATTAAAGGACCTCCGACTTTTGTTTTATCACAATTGTAGTGCTGTGAAAGGCAAATTCCATAAATTATATCTTGATACCAAATCCTGCCACTTTCATTGACTCACCTTCACTGTAACTTGGTTAAATAATTCACATAAGAAGTAATAATTCACATAGATAGTAGTTGGATAATTTCAAGAAGCGATTGCGAATAATGCTCCAGGTGTCATCAGGTGGGGTCTTACTTTCTGCTAGCTACGCATTTTCAAGTGAACTTATTGACATCGCTCACAATAGTCGCTTTTTTTGCGCTTCTGTCGAGAGCTGGTTAGGATAGTAGCATATTAGCATAGAAAACAGCAACTGGGATAGGATTTTTGTTGGTTTTAATGTTACTATCCTAACCAGCTCTCAATCGAGGCGCAAAAAACGCGACTAATATATTGTTCCAATACATAGCTATACGCGTCTCTTTCAATAACTCTTTCGTTTAGATTAGTTTAGTCTATATTCCATCGAGGTTTGACGAATCGGCTTACAAGCATTTATGTGAAATAATAGCTTCCATCACATCTTTCAAGGAAAAAACAAAACGATATTCCTGGAAGGTATAATCGCCCAAACTGTGTTTTCCTCGATGAAAATGAAGCATTTCTTCTCCCTTTAAAACTCAGATTCCGAGTGCTTTTTATGGCAACTATTTGTAGCAAATTTTCCCGACTCCTAAACAAAACGGTAATTGGTCAATCTTGATTTTACAAATGCTTGTGATGAAGTAGTAGTATGTCCAACCTTTTTGCAATAATTTCCACGATACAGCACGCACAGTTAAACTTTTTACTTCTGATTCTAATTACTTAAAAACATATAATCTGAATTGTAGATGCGTTCTAAATGCTGATTATGAAAGTATTCTCTTTATTCCTAACGTCATCGATTGGATGAATATTCTAGATCTTGAGGAAGCCATTTCGTCTAAAAAAAACTAACTGTTATCCATCGTCGGTGCTCCTTAATAACGGCCTTTCTAGCTCCTAAAGAGATTTGCGATTTATACGCAGACATTTTTCAGAAAGTTTTTAATAGACCCGACCCATCAAACTCACACCCTTCTCCTTCTGATTCAGCTCGAACAGCTTTTGTGCAAACATATCACGTGAAGAAATACGGGTAAAACTCGACTTGATGCACCATCGCCGGAAAATTTTACCTCCAGAGGGCGAATAGGCTGTAGAAGAGGTTAAAAATTGAAGAAAAACACACAAAAATATACAAAAAATAGACGAAAAGATAACACTTTTAAGAAAAACAAACAAGCAAACAAAACCTATCCACCCAAAACAAACACACAACCACAAAAACACAAAAATACTAGCCAGACATCTATTGGCAAAATCATCTAACGTCTATGTGGTGCATCAAGTCGAGTTTATTCGAAAAACATAAAGCTATTTTGGAATTCGATTGTAACAAAGGTCCTGGACCTAATCCTCTTACTCCGCCTTTTTTTGCTTAGAACAGCTATAACCCCCTGCAGACGTTTTCGACTGGAGATTTCCCATCCTTTTGGAAACTTTCATATGTAACACCCATTTTCAAAAATGTGATAGACGATTCATTAGAAATTATAGGGACATTGCCATTTTATCCACAATTTCAAAACTGTTCGAAAAGATTATAAACTTTCTCCACTTGTTAATTTCCGTCTTAACGAACAACAACATGGCTCCAGATAAGGTCGCTTAAGTACTACGAATTTGATAGTGCTAGTGTTGAACTTTCTGTATGAAATGCAGAAAGGTTACCAAATTGATGCAGTCTACAGTAACTTAAGCAACTTTCGATTTTTTGACAGAGTTGACTATTTTGTTTCTAAAGCTGAAAAATTTGTACTTGCTGGATGTTTACTTAGTTGGCTAGTTTCTTATATTCAAAATCGAACTCAATTTCTAAGATTTTAAAGGGTTTTGTCAAGAAATATCTTTACTTTATGCACACGATCTCAATCTTCATCACATCAATTTCTTCAATCTAAGCTTGATTATGTGTTCAACTCTAATCCACACAAATTTAAAATAATTTTCCATGGCAAATTCCTCGGTTAAAAAGAGAAGACTTTTGTATTTGCCTCTTAGCAAATATGAGTTTGGCTTTGTATCAACACATAAAAAACAGAAATATTAACAGAACGAAAGTAATAATAACTAGATATTCTTAAACTTTCAGCCTTAATTGTGCCTTATTGAACGATTCATTCATTCTAAGTCCTACAAAAAGTATCGAATGCGACACACCTCTGAGGATATCAGTACCACAAGAACAATCAGAGAAACATAAGTGTACAGCTAGCTCTGTCAGTAAGCTCGATTCTTTCTCAAACGACTTCCAAAAGTTAGACTTAGAAGAAAAAGAAAACAGTCCTGTGAACAAAAAGCAACCCGAGCCTAAAAGTCGCCATGCACTCTTCCCAGATTTGAAATATAAAAAAGTACCCAAACAAAGCTTGTTGACTAGCCACTCAAATCCTTTTCCAATACGATGTAGTGAAACTAGTAAGCCAGAACTTTCGACGAACGTGCATAGTCGACTATCTCATCCAGATAAGCTAGAAGGCAATCAATCTTGCTTGCCGAAAAATGAGCAATGTGACAAAACACCTCCGCTTAGCGTCAAACCGCCATCTATACATGTCTTGAAACAGCCGAATGCGATAAAAACTCTGGGACACAATGATGAACACTCGATTTGTCCAAAAAGTATTGAGACTCCTTTCAAATCAATGGAGTCCAATTTCGTTACACCGCAAGTCAAATATCAAATGCCAATATCTCGGCGACCCAATTTTTCAACGAATACAAGTCAGAAGTCGCGAAGTGCCTTGGAGAATGAGTTCCGGTCGCAGAAAATATTGTTCCGCACGCCCATAGCCATGTCCCGTCCACCTGCCCTAGTCAATAACAATATAAACTTATTGGACGATTCGGTTAAGGAAAAAGAAAATACACCGAGAGAAGTAAGGCTATCGCCCTTAAAAGAAATGTCCGCTGAGAAATCATCGGAAGCGTCTGAAAAGGGTAAACTGGTGGAAAGTGAGGAAAAAGACGCCCCAAAGAAAGTTGGGAGTAGAAAAGTAATCTTGATAAATGGAAAAGAGTACGATTTATTGAAAAAGCTAGGCTCTGGAGGATCGAGCTCAGTGTTTCTCGCACAATGCAGAGGCTCTCAAAAAGAGTGTGCTGTGAAGGTTGGTAGTTGTAAACAATTTTTTAAAACCTATTTGAATTTGTGTATGCATTATTATAATGATTACAGATCGTTGATTTACATGGAGATCAAGGAGTCGTTGAGGGCTATTTAAATGAAACAAAACTGCTAGCCAAGTTGCAAGGAAATGTGAATGTGGTGTCGTTATATGAATAGTAAGTAAAGCTTTGTAATTTGAGCTTAAGCACGATCTGATTGAATTGCCGATTTTTCTGTACAATCATATGTTTAGCGTAATTAATATATAGTTTGCCTAGTTCGGGCTGTATGACGTTAAAATTCTCTTTATATCTAACTATATTAATTAACTTCTATCGCTAACTTACCTACATATCTCCACCGACTTACCCTTATCTATATATTTTTTTAGTGTACCTCCTTCCTTCGACACTTTCTATTGCTCAATTGTCACCCGTGGGCATACTAACATTTCATGATTTAGCCTTCCTTCTCGAAAACTTATGAAATTAGTATAAGAGAAAGTTCATTTCACATTTTGTGCTGTGTCCTTTTGTTGAGTGTTACCTTAATATGTTTCTGAGAAAAGTTTACAAAGAGAGTCTGATTCTTTGGTTTTGACGTTCCATTACTTGATAAAAAAAATGTAAGCCATATTTAAAAATGAGCATATTATGCCAAGTCTTTAATGTATTTGATATAGTAGTAAAAAAAAAGTTTGTCTCATGGGATTAGTTTTTAATTTTTACATTTTTGGTTTATTGTTTTGAAGTTTTCTCCCGGAATATTTTCAAATCCAGGCGATATGCTAAATTTATTTCGGAACGTAGGTTTAACTGTGTCCCAAAATTTTGTGTGGAATTCATTTTGAAACCATTCGTTGAGAAAAAGTAATTGAGATAGTCTCCAAAATTTAGCATTATTTCTAGTGGCTGCTACGAATCATTAGCAATAATGCATATTTTTTTACTTCCTTGATGTTATGACGAGATTTGTGTTTGTTCCCGTTGCACTCGTGTTTTTTTCATTATGTAGCTTACATCTTTTCTGAAACTTTTGGAAGCTAAATTATTTTTGAAGAGAAGACTTTCTTTTTGATCCTTTATTTTCCTCAATTTGCAAAATAGTAAATTAGTTCTTCAAAACTGCTTGGTGATGTTTGCGTAACTGACATTTCGGTATTCGATGAGCATTTTATTTTACCAACTGTCTTTAAACTTTTCGAACCGGTATTCAGAATAGTTAAGTAACACAATTGGACGTGTGCTATAAGTAGGTTGCGTATGAAATTCATGACTAAATCAAAATGATTAGAGCTGCATTTCGATCTAAATTCGATAAATTCGAAAATGATATCGTACGAGTTGTATTGTTCTGTAAATTGAATTTTCCGTTTTTCAAACGTTTTCAAATCGTTCAGTAAAATCAGGGTGATTTTATATCTTGTCCTGATTGCTTTTTAACGGCATAGCAATGTATTGATAAATAAAATGTATTTATTCCAAAAAACTATAGGAAAAAATACAGAAATGCCAGGCAGGAAAAATAGTTGTTGATGTACCCGGTGTCCAATATATGTGAATACAAAAATATATTGAGATATAAGAACAAGTATTTAATATTTTGCCAAGATGTTTATTGAAATTAAATGGTACATGAATAGTTAAAAATCTACAGTAAATGTTTTTTGATAATACCTCCTTTTGCTTTTTTTACCAATACTTACCTCTTTTCGAAAGAGTTACAGGCGGCACGGGCGGTTTCCATGGGCACATTGTCCCGAATTCCGGAGATAACTTGCTTGGACTGCTCTGAACGATTGATTTTTCGGTCCCTGAGTTTCACTAGCATATAGCTCCAAGCAAAGAATTCCAAAGGATTAAATGTGGGCTACTTGGAGGCCATTTATCCTTCAGTAAAAAGTTTGTTAAGTTATGAGCACATCACCTCTGACCTACGTTCGCGGCCAGTGTTCTAAGGCACTCTTGTTGAAAGCAGTAATATTCATCTCCAAAAAACTTTTTCAAGCTGAGAAGGACAACTGCTTCAATAACTTGCTTCTGGTAATATTCAGCGTTGACCTTTTTTTTACATAAAAACTAGGGAAAGTAATATAGTAAGCGTTGACCTTTTTCAATACAAACAAGGGGAAGTTTGCGTCTCGTACAATACCGTCCCAAACCATGAATGAAGATGTTTTTTGATATCTGGGCACATAAACTTCATTTTCGGAAATGTCCTGCATTCTGACTGCCCACAAACAATAATTTTATGGATTTTGTAGTTGCTCGAAAATGAATAGTTTTTCATCGGAAACACGAACTTATCACCACCGTGCCAAGCACGTATGGTTTCAATTGTAGCAGCTCTTTTTTTTCCTTGAATGAGGCTGAAACGCTATGAAATCTCTGTTTTGTTTTATAAGGGTTTGCTCCTGCATCCTTGGTGAGTATTAATTGTGCTGAAGACTTTGAGATTCCCAATTTAGCAGCTATTTTTCTTACGGAACGCCCTTTTTTCTACAAATCTGCTCTCTTGCGATCTTAATGCGTTCTAAGTACGTGCAGTGAGTGGACGTCCACTTATCTTACGATCCATACAGAAGATGTTCCCTTGTAATGTTTGATTGCTTAACTCCTGCTTTATCTCTTCCTTTCGTAGAACCCGAAAAATTTCACAAGGTCTCATTCATTTAATAATTTTTTTAACAATTAGTTCACGTACACACTCTATCGCACTCCAATAAGACTGATACAAATCGTATCTTTTTAGTTTTACTGCTTTATGATGTTAAGCCGGTCAGTAATCATATTTATATGTGAAATTTTCAATAATGCACCGATAATTTGCAACCACATAGTTTAATCCAATCATAGTTCAGTCTAGTTAGTTTAGCAATGTTGATGTTATTTGCAATATTTGATACAATGATATCTAAATAAATACGAATTAAGGGACGGAGATATTTGGTCAATGTCAGTATCCGCTATCTAGATGATTTGGAAATACTTGATCATCCTTTTCTTGTTGTTTGTAGAATGTTCCTCTTTTCATTTTCTCAACGTTGAGATTAATTTATACTGTGACAGGCATAGTCTCTACAATTCTTCCTATTCTTGTTTAGGGGGATTCCGGCATGGTTAAGTTCTGAGAGAAGAATCTTCGTGTGCCTGGTCACATCAGGAGATAACCATATCTCTTTAGATAATCTATCGCTTCCGAAAAAAAGAAAGTGAACGTAGTGACAAATTTCAATCGGGTCTACATTCTTGGGTAATTTTTCAAGTTCTCAGGGATTTACGTATCAAATAATGATTCGCTTTCCTTCCAATTGCCATCAAGCAGCTCTGAGTATAGCTTATATTACTATTTGAAAACCAAGCTCTACGAAAGAAAAAGCCTTTCTGTCATTTGATGAAAGCAGGCAGACGCCAGCTCCAGATGTAATTTCCGCCTTCCAGCCGTCCGTGAACAAGTATCCTCTCGTGTAGTCTCAGTCACTTTTATCCAAAAGTATTTCCTCACATTTTCTCCCGAAATCGACTAGAGCGTCCGAAGGCATCGCGAGAACCTGAGAGATTTCTCGCTTCGAATCACCAACAGAACAGTGCCCCACATCACCGTATTCTCCTCATAGGCTATATAGAATTACTCTATGAGTAGAGCTCATCACCACACTCCGAATTCACCCACCCTATGCTTGTGTATTTCTACACATCATATTACTGACAGATAGTGTGATCACGTCATCCATCAGGATAAGCTTGCGCGTGAAGGTGCTCTTATTGCAGTTCGTTTAGCATACTCCACAAAAGCGGAGATTACAGAAACTCTTGCGGATATCCATTTGTCGCCTCCATTCTCAAGTAGCACAGTCGGCTTCAGCTTCTGACAGCAACATTCTCTGCATCAGCATAGCATCTATCCATTCAACAAAACGTTCGCAGTTTCCAATGGTTCTCTAAAGGGTGCACAGTTAAAGTCCTCTGCGGTGTCCACAAATACTTCCATCGCATACTAACCATAAGAAATTGTTCTCTTGACCTTGGAAACTAGAGAATTACTCGTATGACTTTTCTCGCTGGTTCGCAAGTTGCTCCTCATTTAAGGGATTATACTGAAGCACCTTCCACCTTTACTACTATCGTATTAGATTTGCTACTTAAAAAAAATACTACTACAGCAACCATCTATCTACTACTTTTATTTTATTTACTGGTCGATGTAAAATAAAGCAGTTCTCTGTATTAAAAATTCAGAATTGTTTTTTAAAAAATAAAATGGATTCCATTACTTAAAATGCGCTAAAAAGTCATGTTTCCTTGCCTACTATGTTTCGCTAGCTCACTGAGGAATAAATACGGACTTTAAGTGGAAAAAAATTGAAGCTGATGTTCATAAATTAAACACAAATCAACAAATACCTAACCAGGATAATGCGTACTGCGTAAGGCTTGTTTCACACGTACGAGGTTCCATTCGGTTCGGTTCGGTTCGTTTTCGGTTGTAACCGAAAACAAACCGAACCGAACGAAATCCCTTCACACATACACGGTTCTGACACGGTTCATATTAGGTTTTGTGTTTTCGTCCTCAACTTTGCGTAAAATTCATAAAAGTCTTCGAAAATTTCCACACAATCGTTTTTCCATGCCTCTTGCGTCTTAAATTTTTCTTCATATTTTGCACAAGTCTTGCCTCACAGCGCTACTTTAGATTGCACAGCACAAATCAACCAACCCAAATCAACATCTTATAAATCGCTCATTTTATCAGAAAAACTGCGACTGATAATTTCAAAAAAAATTGGAGGTAAAAATAAAACTAACTAAAACTGACTAAACTAACTAGGTAAAACGTCTAAATATTTCAAATTAAGAGATCCAAACAGATAATTTATAAATTAAAAAAAAAATTCAAATGATCCAATCAGTTTGAAACCGAAACTAAACCGTGCATGTGTGAACGCCTTGAATGCTTTCTGTTCCCTGGACACGAATTCACACTTAATAGAAACCTGATGAAACCTATTCGTGCTCAGGGAGTATTCGGTTCTATACGGTTTCTATTAGGCACCGAACAGAAACCGAATTATCGTTTCACACTTGTCGGCAGCGACCGAAAACGAACCGAAAACGAACCGAACCGAATGGAACCTCATATGTGTGAAACGAGCCTCAGATGGATCTTTTCGAAACAATCACATTCACGGTCACAGTATGCTCAGAATATTTATCAAGGATTCCTTTTATCTAATGCGACTCATTCTGAAATGATTTAGAAAGTTTTACCATCTCATGAAATTGAACGAAATCAAATTACTTACTGAGCTTTTGCCAATAACGGAGCATCCATTTTCAAGAGCGCGCCAAACGGCAAAGAAATACACAGTTTATTAACAACTTTCGACTAACAATACGTCAACATTCGACTTTCGACTAACAATACAGGCTGCGCTGGTGGTTTATAATTCAAATTCAGCCGTGATTGCGCAATGAGTTTCGAGGTAATCTAGCTCTGAATAGAAACCTGAGCTAAATCAGTGGTAAAGTGAGTCGTGAAACTTATTAATCTACACTAGACTGAATTGATTTCGAATGACGTCTCTACCAAACAAACCCTCAGATCCGACAAGGGTTGTTGTGGGACTACTTTAATTTTTTTTTGTTAAATAAAACAATAAAATCTTACACAAGATACCCAACCAGTATTTTTTTTTCTTTCTTCACCCACCTATATCTCCTGCTCTAGGTGAATTACTTCTTCAATTAACATTATATTTAAAAAACGCATCGTCAAATCACATCATTGTTTAATTCTTGAAACCAGTGCACTTGAGGACTTCATTTCGATGATAAACTTCTTAGGCTTGCACTTTTTGCTCTTTTTATAATAATTTTCTTTGTCATCTTTAATCTTTGTCATCATCAATCAATGCAAGTTGACGCGGTTTTGTGTATGTGACTGACCTAATATTTCATCTAAGCGACTTCTTTGGATCCAGATTTCAGGTAAAAACTTCCACGTCCCTTCCCTCCTTTTGAATGACTTTCAAAACCGTTTAACTCCTTGAAACGGAGCTAATATCGCTAAGTATATTTTTTGGCATGTTTCGCGAAACATTTTTGTTGAAGTATATGATTTTGCTTGGAACAAAGACAATGTTTTTTTCCCGTTTATATTAACCGTGGATATAAAAATATTTTATATTCAATATTTTATTAAATTAATATAATTGCTAAAAAGCACACAATTGAACTACGTTTAAACATTTCAGTCAGCACCTCCCAGATCGATTCACATTGTATATGGTTATGGAGAAAGGCGACTCGGATCTGAGTAAAATCCTACAATCCTATCAGACTGACTTGCCTTTATACGTCCTCACAAGTTTCTGGTATCAAATGCTCCAATCCGTAAATTACATTCATCAAAATGGTGTGTATTAATCTCAGGGATAATTTTAGTTCTTTGTGTAGTAAATGCTTTCATTTTAGGCGTTATTCATTCCGATTTAAAACCGCCTAATTTTTTAATGGTTAATGGGCGACTGAAGCTAATTGACTTTGGTATTGCAAGTAACATAGCGATTGATTCGACAAGTATAATAAAATTTTCACAGGCTGGCACTTTCAATTACATAAGTCCGGAAGCCTTAATTGATACGTCGACGGGCAATAGTCCACTGGGAAAGAATCGTCCTAAAATTAAGGTAAACCTGTGTTTTTCGTTAGAGAAATTTTAACAATGCGGTTAATCTTTGTCTAGATATCAACAAAGTCCGATGTCTGGTCACTGGGTTGCATATTATATCTGCTTCTCTACAAAAAGACACCATTTGGTCATATAAAAAATATCTATGCAAAAGTGAATGCTATTTCGAACCCGGCCACCACGATCGAATATCCTGTGCTATCAAACTATTATCCGCCGATATTAATAGAGGTATGTTACACTATGTGATGGATGATACCATTGATTTCTGCCGTTGTGCAGATTTATTCTATATTAAGCAAATTTCTTATGGTCTCCATATAAATATACATTTCAGATGGCGAAAAAATGCTTACAACATAATCCGAAGCAGAGGACTTCAGTGTCTGATTTATTGAAATATCCCTTCGAAATGCTAATACCCATTTCAGATAAGCCATAACTCTAATAACTATAGTATTTTCATTGAATAGCTTGTAAGTCTTCAGTTACTACTACTAATAATATACTGTGATACAAACGATAATAGAAAAATGGAATGCACGTGTCTGTGTGAAACATTATTTCGATATTTTGGAGTAAATACGTATACACGATCATGCTATGAAATTTTAAATGTCTTAAAAGTCAATCATCGCTTATATATAGTTCATTTTCAGTGAGTAATTAAAGTTTAACAAATCACTTATATTGTACAGTTCTATGAAGAATTGACAGTAATTCAGCTTTCATTTGATCTTCAATATTGGTTTTTGTAGGGCGTTAATAGTTGTGAAACCAGCAGTTTAACGTTTCGAAATCAAAATTTATTGTTCTGCATTCGCATAAATAGTAAGTAGTAGATGCCAATTGGTATAAGAACATAATTTAATTTGTAGAAGTCGATTTATTTAATTGTAACTAGTTAGTTATACTTAGAAGAAAAAAAAAAACTTAGAAAATAAATATGTTTTCGCAGTATTTAAATATTACATGTTTTGGTTTAACAAAAAGTGTTACACAGAAGAACGACAGTTACGTATAAAAACTGGCATAACATTCGTTTAGTATTTTTTGGAAAAACAAAGCTAAGCGAAGCCAGAGAAATGTTACATAAAAAACTATCGAATATATATAGATATATATATATATATATAATATATAATATATATATATATACATATATATATATATATATGTGTATATATATATATATATATATATATATATATATATATATAAATATATATATATATAATATATATATATAAATATATATAATATATATATATATATATATATATATATATATATATATAAATATATATATATATATATATATATATATATATATATATATATATTACGAGAAATTAGGAAATGAGCCAGCTGTTAGGTGTTTATTTATTAACGTAGTTAGAAGCACTAAAATATGATTTTTTTAGCCATTCAATATCCCCCGATGTCATACTATCCAAAACAGGGGAAACCTTTGATTGAAGGTTGCAGATTATTTTAGATAATTCAACTGCTTATTATTGAAGTATTGATGACCTTAATTTTATTTTATATATTTTAATTTCAAAAACTCGTTTAGTCCAGACTATGCAAGAAAACAACTAAAATTACAAAAGTAGTTAATCATTCTTATGTAGAATTCGTTTAAGTGATGCTGCAGACAAATTAATCCTTGTGGAAGAACAGACGTGGCTCTAATTTCAGATGGCAAGGCACCGCGAAAGGATGTACGTTCGATTTGATTTGCCAAGTATGGCGATTTGTCAAGTGGCGCATATACTTAAAAAAATAAAATAGAATTGAAGTATTGAAAAATTATTTTGGAGATTCAGATGCTAGTCTGATACAAAATGAAACAGCCCTAGCATCTGCGGAGGATCTCGATTTGAAGCTGATTGGTAATGGTGGGGAACTTCAAATTAACCTCCAACATTCTAAAACAGCAACTGCTGCCCTGCTTCTTCTGCTGTCTAATATAGGAGTGGAGTTCATATAAGGGCTATGGGCAGTTTGCGGGATGTGCACCAGACTGTCTGGATCCGAGTGAAATCGATTAACTAGAAATATCATCAATGTCCTTGTTCTTTAAATTTTTTTGAAAAGGATAACATAGCTGCGAAAATCGATCGAAAGACATCCTGGTTTGTTTCTTTTTACATGGCACACGACCATGGCGCATGTCCCCCCTGTAACATCGTCGAGGATGTAGTGGCTGCAGCCACTAGGACCTGTGTATAATTTATTTCTTTATAATTTCTACGTGCCTTTTATTATGGTTGCCTTTTATTATGGGTGCCTTATATTATGGGTGCCTTATATTATGGGTGCCTTTTATTATGGGTGCCTTTTATTATGGGTGCCTTTTATTATGGGTGCCTTTTATTATGGGTGCCTTTTATTATGGGTGCCTTTTATTATGGGTGCCTTTTATTATAGGTGCCTTTTACAATGGATGCCTTCTATTATGGGTGCTTTTTATTCAGAGCGCCTTTTATTCTGGGTGCCTTTTATTCTGGGTGCCTTTTATTCTGGGTGCCTTTTATTCTGGGTGCGGACTCCAAGGCTCATAACCAGGTATGGGCAGCTCTCATACAAACAGTTGAAGCGAGGCACTCTTTGACTTCATCTTAGCCTTCAATCTGTCCATCGCGAATGTGGGTAACGAGCCTACCTTCATCACCTCAAATCGGAAGCAGCTTTATAGATAAAAGGAAGATGTTACCTTAGTCAGCGAACGGCATGCACATCGCCTGAATTATTGGGAAATCATACAGGAGAGTTCGTTCTCTGATCACAGGAACATATCTGTTCTTTGAGCAGCCGAAGCTTTTCGGAGCAATAATAAGAAAAGAACATTCTGGGCACAGTTCGAATCCCTGATGCCATCTTCACTGAAACTTTCGCCATGGAGCATCGATTGTTACCAGGATCTGGATCAAGCGGTTAACACTCTTGATAGCACTCTCAACTGTCCAGCTAGGGCAGCGTGCAAACTACCCAAGGTAGAATGTTGAAATCACCACCCTGCGGGAAGGGTGCAGGAAATAATTAAACGACGCAAAAATATCTAATAACTGGTTACAACATCTCTACACCTTAGGCAAGTCTGTTGAAACTGCTTTCCATGCTCTCATTGAGCAAAGTGAAAAAAAAAACAAGTATACGCTTGCTGTCTTCCTAGATATTGAGGAGGGTTTTAACTACATCAGGTCTGATGCGATTGTGAAGACAATTATGGGACTGAGTCTTGATATACGGCTGACAGCATTTATTAAGCAGACCTTCACAGTTGAAAACTCATTTGCAACGAGGGTTCAAAGTAGTGTTGTCTCTCCATTAATGTAGAACATTACGGTTCTGAAGCCTGGATTGTGCCGGCTGCAAAGTGCTAGCTTATGCGGATGCAACTGTGATGCTACTGTATGGTGTGGTGTATTGATGGCTGGCTGCTCTGATGGTTGCCTACGAACGAGGTCAGAAAAAGTACTAGAGGTTGACTGCACTTTTGGTGACAGGGGCCCTCTCAATCATCCTTTCTAAGACGCATTTTTCGGCTTCATTGATTGTATACCAATCCAATAATCTTGCATCAAACTAATCTGGCTGCTGTGAGACCGCACTGTATCTCGACATGGAGTAGAACTGAGTTTGGCCATGCTAGAATCTTATCTGAGGAAGTTCCCGCGTCAGTGGGCATTGACTACATAGCTCCGGACACTCTGCTGGACCTCGAGCTTTCAACTCGCATTCCAGGTAGGGATGAATGAAAGATGGTGTCAGCTTTGAGTATGGGCTTATTGGTGTATATACCGATGCCTCAAAGCTGAAAAATAAAGTTGGTAGGAGTATATACTCGGATGATCTGAATTTAAAGCTGTCCCTTCGCTTCCCGTAGTGTCTTTCAGGCGGAGGTCGTGTCTTCTTTTTTCAAGCCTTCGACTGGCTTCTGTGTAAACAAATAATCGGAGTAAACGTATGCGTTTTCACAGATAGCCTTGCAGCTATAAATTCCTGTGCTGGTGCTTATACAGTGAACAGAATTGTTGCTGAATGCCGAATATCCCAGAGAAATATTGAAACATTCAGCTGTGCAATTGATTTGGGTACCTCGACATAGGGGTACTGGGGGCAACTTGGCGGCCGATGAAACTTTTATAGTGAAATGTAGCATATATAATGAATTTTTGAAATGAAACATGTGAAACCAGTTTATGATCATATACTGTACATTTTGTCTTTACTATTGTTAACGTTTGGTATGGCTTTATAAAATGTTCTTATACTATTAATAAGTTAAAACTAAACTATTACTAAATATTCTATGAAAATGGTAAAAGAGCACCATATTAATGAAGTCTACGCAAAATTTAGTACAGCATTTGGTAGAATTCATATTTCCGTCTTGGGTCTATTCTGAGCTGACTGATCTTCAATATCCATCATCTGAGCTAATTCATAAAGCTCAAAGTATTTTTGATAAATCTTTGGTATATCGATTTTATTTCGAAAATTTAGCTAACTTTTTCTATTGCAGCCCCTCAAAACTGGAGAATTTTTGACAAGCTGTATTTTATTCGAAATCAATCGGTTTTATAAAAGCCATCACTACAGCAATTTCTCAAAAAAGAACGTTTTAATTGCAACAATTTTACATTAATTTCCAAAAGTTTATCTTGAGCAATTGAAAACAATTCATTCATATTTCACCCAATATTGTTCTATATGCTATTATTAGGATACTATTCCATAATTTCTTCCGGATAATCTTCCAAAATCGAAGTCTGATCAAGCGTAATTGAAATATCTGAACAAGATCGGAAATTTTCTTGTGGCCCGCATCCCATTGCTTCAGTACCGTTTGCACATGCTCCCCAAAAGTTGCCTGAAACGACAAAGGTAATTGGAAGTTGAATAACCCTTAATCTATGCGGTTTATAATGTAATAGCTTGATGTGACATGTTTTTTACCATGAAATTATACTTCCACGAGTTTTTTCGTTAACATTTAAAATGAATAGTTGAGGTTGTGACTGGAAATTAAAGCTAACATGCATACATCTAGCAATTTTTTTCCTGGGGAACTCTCTTCTGAATCAGGAATCGAGAGTAACACCACTAGGAGCCAACTAAAAGGCTTTTCGAACAGGCAGTCGGTTAACTACAAATCCTACTCACCAGTTATATAAGTCCATCGAAGCACACAATGGGTGCACGATACATTTTGAGGAAGCAGGAGGGTCATATTAAACCAACCGGGACTAAAACTATTCACAATAAAACGTTCTTCTCCAGACGCAAGATTTATTTTATGTTCTTCGAAACATTCCTCGGTTTCGTTATGCAAATCCATGTTACACATGTCGAATACAAAATATCCTAGATGATTGGCCGTTATTAACACACCAATAGAAATATTCGTGTCTGCTTTGTAGGTTCTAACAATAGTTCCATTGCCATAAGGGCCTCCGAATTCATGTGGTCGGGGTAAAGGATATCCATAGTCATCGCCACACAATCCACATTTTCCACTGTGCACTGCCCATTGGTTCTATAAAAGAAAAATCTAATTTGCATATAAAGCGATTTGGATAGAGCTGGTATAAGTACAGCCTGCAAATAAAACCATAAGACTGATAAAAAAATTTTTTTCTCAAGGCTGTATTAGCAAAATTCTTAACAATGATGTTTTAACGACTAATAGTGGTTTAACGACAAGTTACAATGACGAAGAAACCAAAGAATGTGTACAAAGTTAGTTGCTTTGGAATATGTACAAGTTAGTCGCTTTCCCTTTAGACCATGTTGGCAGAACGACCGATGACTGCATCGGAAGCAATAGGAATGAAAGATTTCCGACGTTACAACTCGTATGAGTTACAAAATTTTGAAAAGTAAAACACTTATTACTTAAGTTTATCATATGAAAATTTGGTGACAGCATTCCTAGTATAAAAATGATGAAAATCCTTAGTGCAGGCAGCAAATTTCACTAAAACCAAACGTTTGTAACAGCTGCTACTATAACTGTGAACTATTATCTAATGACTGCATAAGAAGTAATAAGGATAGAAAGTGTTTTAGGGCTGCAATCCAGGAAATTTTCAAAATTTGGGAGTTATATGGGTAGAAAGATATAGGTTATTCAGCAAATTTTCGAAATTTCAGAATTTAAAACTTCTGTTCCTTACTATATCATTTTAAAATTTAATGGTAGCAAGTCTTGGTAAAAAAATGACCAAAAATTACCGGTGCAGGCACCTCTATCCTGTTTTTGCATCCAAAAGTCTACCAAATTCAAATAATGGTCTTATTTTGCTGAGCGATTATTCAAGATGGCACCACTGCCTGCCAGCATTTTTATTAAGCTGCTATCAGACCTGAACCTAATCAAAATCAATAAATCTTGTGAATTTCAATTGGTTCTGATTATCGGCGAACGCAAGTTTCGGATGCTAAAAAATAGGTTACTTAGTTGAGAGCTACCAATCTGTGTAAAGAAAGCGTCAAATTTATCAATCGTTTGAATTTTTCCCTAAGTTAGGTTAGGTTCCGCGGCTGCCTCCTTCAGACAGACCAGAGAAGGCATACTTAGGCACACTATATCCTATTCACAACCTTTATAAAGCAAAGAGCCACCCTGATTCCTTGATGAACTGGGTGATCCACTTCAGGTCCGCCGAAGCCACTTCGATTAGAAAAGTTAAGATGTATGAGCAAAGAGACTACATCGGTCTTCCAGTGAGGGCCGTGCATTCACAGAGTAGGTGAAGAACTGCTTCCTCTTCCTCCTCGCATTGGAAGCTCCGCCAAAAGGCGTTATAAAGGGCACTCAACCGTGCTGTGTTTTTAAGAGCTAAGACAGCCACTGCTGCGCGGAAGAACTCCGCTCCTTAACCGAGAAGCTCCCCATAGCGAATAATGTCAACAGTTTTTGATAATCGTCTAGCAATCGCACAGGCAGGTTATCCACCCAGGACTGCACAGCGTCCTTTAAGCATTTTTGCCTAATAGTCCGTTTAACTGAAGCCATTGTAATGTCTATTGGGACACTTCAGAGTACTCCCTGCGTGCCAGCTTTTGCAAGTTGTTCCGCTTTATAGTTCCCCTTAGTATTCCTATGTTGGGGCATCCAAAAAATCTGTAGAATTTAATATCTGGACATCTCATTAACAGACGTACGTTATTCATAAGAGCCATCTGATCGCTTCAAGACTTCCGCCTGAAGAACACTACAGTGGTCCGACAGGTGGGAGGAAAACTTTGAGTTAAAGTCAGTGGAAAATATACCGCACTTTGCTCTGCCATTCAATTTGGAGCCATTGGTATATATTTCCTCAGCATTATTTCCTAGGAATACCCCCTTGCTCACACCTCTTTGCTTGGAATTCGAGTCTCAAACCCCTGAGGCAGATATATTTGTACAACAATACGGCTTGCTACCAAACTACTGCTCCTTAAAGCAGGATTGACTCCACTATCCTGGTGTAAATCGAAGAAAAAATACCAGAATACAGCTCCCAAGTCGCTCTTATAGCCTTCTTATAGCTGTAAAGAACACACAATGACAATGCCTTTTCTACTGTATTTTTCTTGCATAAAAGTTGAAGTCCATGGTATGCCCTAGATATTTTACTTTTTTACTAAGACTTAGTTACTTACTAAGGCTTATTGAGCTTCGGTAGGTCGAAGAATGGAACCCTTTACCTCCTAGTAAAGAGCGATGGTTCCGTTTGTTTAGACGCACTAAGACGACACTCCTGATACTATTGCGAGAGAATATGAAGAATGATTTAATCTCTTAATTAATTAATTTATCTGATATGACAATAGCGCAATTTGCATGCGCTATCACGTTGCATCTAGTTTGATCAAGTTTCCTAGACGCCCGTTAACTGTTAAATTCGAAGTAAGGGAGGCAAAGCATCGCTTTCCGGGGTGTTTCTTACTGTCACACTACCTAACGACTAGTATATTCACGGTCACACTACCTAATGACTAGTATAAAACCCGATTTGTTAATAGTTGATTTATAAGTGCGACCAGCCGGGTTCTAGATTTTGGAAAGCATTCACAATCTCCTTAGGTTGCACATTGTTGAGCGCTCCATTGATGTCTATAAATGCAGCAGGGTTTATTCCTTGCAAGTAAGTGATTTTTCAGTATACCCAACTAGGGCACACTCTAAAAAGTGGGTCTAAAATTAACGCTTTGACAAAAGTAAATATATTCATTTTTCTGTTTAACATAACGAATCACAATTTTTTTTACACATTGGATGTATATTTTTTGATTAAACGTCATATCAGCTGAATAATAAATAGTGTTTTGTAAGCCTTAGCAAAAAGAGTGTAAATTTACTACTTCGCTACTCTCATTTACACCAAAGCTGTAAAATTGTATCATTTGCTCGAATTTGACTTATTGTTGATGTAATATTGCGACGAAAGACGGTGATTTGGTTAAACTGAACGAGTCTGATATTTCGTGATCTTTGCTTTGAATAGCAGCAGTTAAGTGTCAGTCTTTTCGTGTAATAAGTGTAGAAGTGTAGCTTTAAGTTAATAAGAAGTGTAGCTATAAGTTAAATAGAAGTGTAGCAATAAGTGCTATAAGTTAATGTGTGTAATGTGTATATAGTGTATATATCAAATTAAAATAAATTATATACTTGAAGGAATTGCAAAAAGTTGTTGTATTTGACAAGAAAAATATTTATATTTTGCTTACTTGATTTGATAGGACTCTCGCCTTTTTTAACATTTAAAGCTACCTATTTACAGGCTTTTGTCAGTGATATTTAATTTCGGGGTAAGATTTTATGTTAAAATTGTTCGCAATAGATACCTTTTGATGTCATTTTTTTGATAAAACATTCTTTAGGTGCGGTTTTTGCACTCTTGGGCAGGACAAGTTACCCAAATTTACTTTAAATTACTCTGCCCAAAAATGCCAAAAACCCACCTTTGATTATCGTTTTTTTAAACATTGCACTTATTACCCTAAAAGACTCGTAAAAAGTAGCCTTTGATACATAAATTTGCCGTCCTAAATTTACGTCTTTTTAGGGTAAAATTACACGATTTGCTCGTAAAAAAAAAATTACGCATTTAAAACTTAAAATATTCTTTGTACTCACTTTTGTAAATTTACATCTTTAATAGTAGGAAACCAGTTTCCTACTATTATAAGGGTAAAATTAAACCAAATTTTTTTTAAGTGTATGTAGTTCAGATTTGCCCACGTATAAGCATGCTGTGAGTTTGAAATCAGAGTATGTGTGTGTATGTGGATTGGGGGAGAGGTGCATTGGCACCTCTAAACACTCAGGTAAAAAGACCCATTGTACTCATTTCCCCCTGCCTACCATAGTTTCCCAGACTTCTTGATAAAATCTAGGATCACTGATAGGGGAAAAGAGGCTATCTTCTGCATTCGTACAACATTCTAGCCAAAGTATTGATATCTGAGGCGCGATTGATAACAGAGGTCATCCTGTACAACACCTATTCAGTACATATGTCCTCCTAGGCAGTTGTATCCAGTCAGAATGCCTGTCATGGCTCTGCAAACTTTCCTACTTTTATTGAGCAAGAATGCTGCAGTCACATGGTTGGGCTCTGAAAGGAAGACCTTCGTGTGCCTGGCCACATTAGCAGTCGTCCATCCTTCTTTGTGAGCATCATCTACGCACTTTCGAAGAATGGCACATGCAGATGCGGTCGGCACACTCAATGCGGGTTCAGGGTCCTGTAGAGGAAGTCCCGAACCTTACTTTGCAATGTAATTTCATTTCCCTCAACACCACAGTGCCCCGGTACCCAGAGATACCCTATTGAATCTGGCGACAGAGTGCAATCGTGCTCTGCACTCTTGGACAATTTTCGAAGTAGTCAGGGGAGTTCATGAGCCAAGGCATAGCGCCCTTTAATGTTCGCTGATTATAAGATGAGATTATGCTATCCTGGCCTGATGACTTGAAGAATGGGGCTTGAATGGGCCAGAAGAATAAATATCTTATGTGGGCGCTATAAATGACCGGAATCAAACTTGCATCCTCCTATGATTCTAACCATAATGCTGGAGATGGATCCTTTCTACTACGAAAGTGAGTGTCCAAGAAAAAAAAATTAGGAAGACTCGATGATTTCAAGGATTTATGTTTACGTACCTACAGTGTTGCACGCACGTTAATCAAAAACCACACAAGTGGATTTTTTGCGTTCATCAATGTGCCATGTAAGTTTTGAAATGATCTGATGACTCTGGAGGGAGTTATAGTAATTCAAAATTTAACAAATTTTCTTTACCTACCTTTAGGCTCTTAGTGCCCACATGGGGTTAAAAGTTTTCAAAATATTATTGCTTCCTATACTTGTTTTTTCTAAGTAACATGTTTTCACATCAATATAGGGGTACTAAGAGATTAACTAAAACGTGCGCTGGCGCCAAAGGTTGAATAAGGGTTTTAAAGAAATGTTAATTTTCGGGCAAAATCAATTTAATACTCCGAAGATCAGTAAGCTCAAAAGTAGTCAGTCCCAATACCAAGCGGCTACTAGAAAGCCAAATCAGGGATGGTAGATTTTCTGCAAATGGCTGCAGCAGATGGAAGGAATCTATTGACAACATCAGCCAATAGTTACTCAAATTTTTTATTGGAGGATTTGATAGCTAGAACGAAATTATTACTTACTTACTTACTGCAAGCCATGGTCCGTTCTCGGACTGCAGTAGAAGAAGAAAACGGTCTTAAATAAACAAGGATATAGGATAGTAAAATTTATATCTCTCTGATATTCTTTTGCGGATTTTAAAATAAAAAGGAGCTGATTCGTATATTTACCAACGAGGCTATCCCTTTGTTTTTTTGTTTAAAACAAAAAATATATATAAGTATTGTTTAGCTAGTAATTGGTCAAAATTAGTATACCAAGATTATTTTTTTGCATCTTATTATTAAATACAGACATATGATTTTGGCAGTTTTGATGTAATAAGAGAAATTTCCTTGATGTATGATGTGAGGTAGAACATCAGTTCGTGTGATACATTTTTTGTTCACTTCTAAATTTAATTGTACAAAGATGACAGGATTGGAACGACGATTTGGAATAAAATCACTTAACAATCGTTACTTGTTTGAAAGCTTGAAAGCATATATTGAGCTCTATACGACGCAGGACATGAGTTGATCTAGGCAAGCTATAGTGTAAGGCCTCTAAATTACACGAATCTTTTCAACATTTCATCTCCTCCCTTTGGATGTTAAAAGATACCGTGGTCTTAGTATTTACCATAAACTATAAGTCAAAGAAGTGAGTAGGTACATTGTATTTGTCCAAAATCACCGTTCAATCAATGCACGCACAATCTACCCTCAATGCAACGGGCATTTCGCAATCTGAACAGAAAAACTGCAATGTGTAATAAATCTACGTAGCTCGTGATTTTCTGGCGTCACGACTGTGCTTGTTAAGTTGTTTGATTGCCTTTTGTAAAATTTTTGTAAAAGGTGTAAAAATCACAAATAAAATTGAGTTGGGAGATGGGTTTTATACTTATATGGTTGGCTTGTTGCAAGAAAACCATATTTGGAAGTTACTTTGAGGTTGGAGAGCTAACCAATTTTTAAATGTGATGAAGCCTATCTATACATATTAGGATTTTTCATAGGCAGTTGTGACATTTCATGAAAATGAAGGGACGTGAAAATTAATGGCGCTTGATGGTGTCATCTAAAGCAGAAAATTTATAATTATGGAAGGTAGCACTTAAGTCACTTTCTTACACTGATATCAACTAGATAAACTATAAAACTCACATAATAACCCCCACAAAACCCTTCATTGTCATTGTAATCCTTTGGTGCAGAAGGTTCGAATCTCCATCGAGAAGCACGATTTACCGGTTCAAGAAGCATTCCATGAAAGTGGGCGATTTGCACAAAAGTGCCAATGAAAAATATCAACGATAATAGCTGAGTCATTTTGTAACTGTTTTTACTATCACGCCTATCGCTTATACAAATGTTTTCAAACTAACTATGACTTATACTACTTTTACTTTGCTTTATATATTGCTATTCAAAAACTTTATTATCTTATCGATATGATTTTTTGGTGGACTTCAAGTTATATGAATCGGAAAATCAACAATTTAGAAGTACTATGTCTAGCAAATTACTTTCTATAATCTATTGGGGAAATGGTAGTTTGGATGGTATTGTTGTATCTGCCGATAGTCGATGCATTCTCACTTTAGACTGGGACTATTGAATTTGGGTAAACCCAGAAAGGGAAATGGAACCTTCATGTTTTACGAGTACGACAACAAATGATTATGATTTGTTTTCTTTTGGCTTATTTGGAAAAGAATGTGTCATTGTTATGCTGAATTGAAACTTGATTAATTTTTTTGAGTTGAGTAAAAAGAGAGCGTATTTATTACAAGTAGAGTAAATACGGTAGCCAGACGCCAATACATCTAGTTATTGGGTGATGGCGGCAATATTAGCAATTTGAAAAAATTGCGATGCTTGCAGGCGCCTCAACAGAACTGAAGTCCAGTAGAAAACCTGCCAAGCAGGCTAAGTGATGGCGAACCACCAAAAGGGCAAGTCACCAATAAAAAGATAAGTGCCACGGGAACAGGGTACCCTATAAATGGCCGTGAAGACCCCTCGTCCGCATTAGCATATGGATAAAATATACGCTACGTATATTTTATGCATCATGAAAATATATGTACTAGCCGCAATATAACAAGGGAAAGAGAAGGGGTTTTTGTACGGACAGGACCAGAAGCAGTTCTCAGGCATGGGCTGGCAAACCAGACCCAGCCGAGACGTGTTAAAGCACGTATGCTAGCGTCTGAACAGGGGAGCTGAATGCACCAAAGAAAATCTAAAGCAGGGGAAATTGACTTCATTTAATAGGCCTGAGGAGAGGCAGACAGCCTCAGGCACCTGATGTTACTGACCCCAGATATTAGCGGGGTCACTTCGCCCACTGACTTCGGCCTAAAAAGAAAACAAAGGAAAAGTGGCTGAAGTCCCTCCCTTGGAAGAAGATGAAATAACACACTACTCAATTAAAGAGGCCAGCCAGGCCACATGCAGAACCCTGAATGGAAAGTCTTCCCGAGCTTTCGCCCGATAAGAAGGCCGCAAGTTAAAGCATTACAAATTCATAATTACTTATGATTCAGAATTTGACAATCCAGTCACGCTCAAATTAAATTATTGCTGAAAATGTAATACGAATAAAATCCTATTGCTTAGGGTTAAATAATTTCGCTCTATCGGGCTGTATAACAAAATATTAATATACAAGTTGAAATAAAATCAATCGTAAATTAGGTTTTCCTAACTTTCAATTCTTTACAATTCCTTTATTTATGCTCAATACAGTATGTGTGAAGTATTTATTCAGCGAAGTATATTTATATGATTATGATAAGATATTGGTTTACATACAAAAAACTCCGTTTAAATGTCACCGGAACCAGGAAACTGTACGAAAGAATAGTCTTAGTTTTTAGTTGAGTTACGTTTTTATGATTTTGTTAACGGCGGACATTGGAATATTTCTTATAGTGGATTTTTCCCTTTTTTGCTTGGCTATTCTATTATTCACTTTTCATTCAGTGTTCGTAATTTGTTTATATTGCCGATTGGCTTATAAACATATTTTGTTCTCTCGTTATTTTCTGTTAATTTTTCAAATTGATATAAATATTAAGAATATCTATGGTATGTATTTTTTTCTATTTGTCTCTTTATTAAATTATTACGTTAGATAATTTCGAACTTCTTTTTGTTTTACTTTTTAGTAGGCTTTTTTTTTTCTTTATTACTAAGTCAGTGATTTGTATTATAATTCTTTCGTTTCTCTATTAGATATTCTTACACATAGTGCTAAAACTTTTATTTTATTTTTGACTATTCATTTCAAAAATTCTTTTACATACATTTTATGCCAAAATTCATGATTTTTGACTTATAAGAGATATAAGTCATAGCTAATTGTAAGCGTAGTGTTCAATGATGATAATCATAATGATGTTCATGTATTTATAAACAAAAGGTTAAAACAAAATCATCTTTCAAGATGGCAAGAATACATACAGATATAATTCATTAATCCATTTAAATTAATAAAAATATTATCTGGTCTTTGAATCGCGTTGTAAGCAACATATAAGAGAAAATATAAATCCACTATATTAGGGCAAGTTTCTACCTTGTGCGGTCAAAAAAATCGAATTTTTTGTTTTTGCTTTTTCGGATAGATACATACGGATAGATAGATACATGTTGATAGATACGGTAGATACATGAATTACGAACGTTATCTCTTAAAATAGGGAGCAGTGTCATGCGCGCTAAGCCGCCACCGCCCGGCGCGCTTCACCGCGTTTTTTGACCTGGTGGAAGTTATTGAATGATCACAAAATTTTTTACAGTTGGGTATCAAAGGCTTGTTCATGGCTGGTAGCAGAATCATTAAAAAATATTAACAATCTTTCATTTTACATAACAATTTGTAGCCAAAAAGTGGAAATTAGCGTTTTTATTTTTCAAAATTCGACTCTGCCTCGGCCTCCGCTTTATATAGGGTAAAAGTGGGAGGGACGCCATACTTTTTGCAAAAAGCAATAATAATAAATAGCAATAATAATATAATAAATTAATTCATTTATTTTTCATTTTAAAGGTACATTAGTGGTAAGTATTGTGATCACAATGCTTTTATGTTTCGACGAAAGAATAGAAATATGGAACTCAAAAGGCTTAACTTGGCAGAAGGTCATCTTTCCCACATAGTGTGAGAGAGATGCCATGCATGTCATTATAACTTTTTTTGGTTCTTTTTGCGAAGTATCTCCCTTCCACAATTATTGTAATGTGGAGAGTACATTGTACATACATGTATGACTCATGAAGCCATTTTAGGCACGAAGAATACTTAATCCAATCCTTTCTTGTTAGTAAGTAGTTTTCCCAGCACTGAATGCACACATTACTATCATCTTGGATCGGATTGGAAGATGAGGATGTTGATTTTGCGCCAGCTTGTTTACGTTTTTGATTCGTTTCTTGTTTTATATCCAGACTAGGTTTTTTCTTGCTTACATTTTCACAGGATGTCAAAATACAAGCCACTTGCTTTCGTTTGACAGTCGAGCTGGGAAGTTTTGGAATTCAATTTGACTCCTCGAGAAACTTTGTAGGAGTCTCTTTATTAGTTGTTGCAGCTATTTGTTTAGAAGTTGATAGTCTTGGTGGGGATTGAGCTTCAATAGAAGAAACATTTGAAGGCACTGGTTCAGTTAAATTAGATATAGCAAAAAAATGGTCTGGTATAGCAATTGGCCTAAGTGGAAATATTCCACAAGCCTTCCCCAAGCTTGATCTATTAAAGATCCAATATGTACTCTTGTGATTGTCGTACTTTTGTTTCTCAATGTGCCTTCAGAGGTTTGAAAAAACTACGATCTAGAGATTGAAGCTATATGATTTGGTAAACATATAATTATGACGTCATTTTCATTGGCTATGTCCAATATGTCTATAGAATTGAAATGGGAAGTGGGCCCATCCAAAATCAAAATAGTTTTACCTGCCTCTGGTTATTTGGGCAAAAAGTGTTCCTTGAATCATCTCAAAAATAGCTCAGAATTTATGTAAGATGACTTTTTATTCATATAGTTGTCTGACCCATTGGGCAAACCATCTCAAAATACAGATTTTCTATTGACATCCTTTATTATCAAAACCGGAAGTAAAAAACGCAGCACGCAATAAGAAAAATTATTTCTCCCTTCTCACGAAGTGCGATCCTTTCACAGTTAAAATTTTTCCAGGTTTATTTATTAATTGGATACCACTCTCATTAACGTTGAAAATATTTTCCGGTTTATTTTTCAAATCATTTGTTATAATTTCCTGTTCAAGTAGTTTAAAAAATGTACTAACTTCTTCCCTGTTCATACTCTGAGATGTTGCGAGCGAAATACCTTCTCCTTGACGTACTAATATGTCTATGTTTCTCTCAAGAAAGGAAGTAAGCGACTGTTGGCCTGACTTTTATTTATTTTTTTTGGAAAATTTATGCTTGATCGCAAGCTTTTCAGCAAATCTGTAGGTAAGAAAATGAATTGTATTCCAGTCAGGTACAAAACCAGCGTTCGCTAAACGTTTGATGTAATATGCTAATTGCTTTTCATTTTCTGTTCTGAGTGATGTTAGAACAACATTTGAATGAGTTACCATTCTTTAGATATGGAAGACTGGAAGAGTACATATTTGACATAGTAGTATTACCGTAAAACAAATATCTTGGAGACCTAATCCAGATTTTGTCATTTTGCCGGTCATCAGAATTTCATAGCGCCTTCGTGCCTCATTTTTTGATATTTCGCCTTTTTTCACTTTTTCCATGACCAACATTAAATTTTCCTCTGTCCATTGCCCTCTAATCACTTTATGATTCCTTATATATTTTCTGGACATTCTTTAAATAATAAAAAAGTTGGGTGAATTAGACTACGATTAAACTTTTACGAAAGGTGGCATCTCTCCGCATATGGTGGGAGAGACGCCATACAAACAAAAAATACTTGGACAATAGCAGACATGGCAAAACATGGTTTGAATAAGTTCAAAACAAACAAACCAACATAAACAAAACACTCTTTACCTTTCTGTGTCTTTGTTTTATTTGGAAAATTTACTGTAACCTCATTCACCAAAAAACTTTCACCAAAAAATATATCCTAGGAATTACTCTTTACTTCGTAAGCTTTTAACACTCAAGACTCAAGCATAGCATAAGAACTAATAAATAGCATGGAGAGAACGGTATTGTGCGATATTTGCCTGATGGAAGAGATTTGCAGAGAGTGAAGGATTTACCATCAGCTGTATATTGCCTAGGGCGAATTAAAGAACGTATCTTATCGTAGCATTATCGCGCTTTCCGTACAATTTATTAGTCTATTTTCTCTGTCTATTAGCAGCTAAGCCAGAGCGTATATACTATAGATAGCGCGGAAAGAATGTGATTTTGCGACACAATTTGCGATATTTCCCCAATGATTGTGAGAAATAGGTAGCAATATCAAGCAATACCTAAGTTGAAAGTTGAAAAAAGACAGAAAGTACCCCGCCAAGCAACGGTGCTACGATCAGTTTCTGAAAACCTATTCTGAGTATAAAAATTATTAAGTGATAAGATATTTAACGCGGAATTCTACTTTCGATACCATTTGGCGAGTAAAAGGAATATCTTCGACACTTTTCTGCAATCCACTAGAGAGAATTTCGTTTGTTGCCAGCGTTTTCGTACTTTTGCTGCAAGCCAAATGCAAGCCAAATTTTGCAGCAAAAAGAAGCCAGCTGCCAAATTCTGTTACTGCTGGAGTTTGCTGAAGTACGGGAACAGACCTATAATAGGTCTGTTCCCGTACTTCAGCAGTAACAGAATTTGGCAGCTGGCTTCTTTTTGCTGCAAAATTTGGCTTGCAGCAAAAGTACAAAAACGACTTGCTGCGAATCTATTTTAATATATTATAATAGATGCAAGTACGGGAATAGACCTAATTTCTGTACTAGTAAATTCACTTAATGTTTTCCCATATGAACGATGCTCCCTTAACAACGGTTTCGCTGGTCTCACACATTCGATTCTCACTTTCAAACTAACAATTCTAACATTTTCTCTTATATTTGTGGTTGAAATAAACCCTTTAACTGTTAACAATTTGTGCTGGCAAGCTTTATCGTATTTCTGATAGAAAAAGCAGGTGAATCGAAGGTAACTCTAACAGGTAAAGCATGTGCCCCGAAAAATTAAATTCATAAACTGGTGCCGCCCCTGTAGCTTTAGTTTCAAAAATTAATTATTCAAACAAACTTACTATTCAATCAATCAAGCTTAATTTGATATTGTACACAGTAAAAGGATTTCGTTTTCATCTTGATTTTGATAAAATGACTGAACATATTCTGTGACATGGTAATCTGAAAGTAATTCTAAATTTAATTTATTGATTGTGAAAGCTTTTGGTATCAAGCTTTGATAATTTTTTTCTGCCATTTTTTATGTTCAAGTAAACTGTGCGGATAGAATTACTTTGAAAGGAAACATAGGTTATTATTGTAAGTACTTAGGCTGGACCCCAATAAATGAAAATTATTGTTACTGGCTTTTTCTTTAGTTTACATATTCCATGCTTACATGTGACTTTCTTTAAAATTAATCACGACTGAAAATCTTATTTGGCATTTGTTTAAATATTGAAATGTAGCTACAAACAATAACATGTTTTATCTGAAACATATGTTTGATAATTTTTTGCTCATTGCATATGTGCATTAAGAATGGTAAATCACAATTTATCCCCTAGTTAAAATATAGCACAGATAATACCTTCCACCATACGGAGCTAATCACAACTTTGTCATGATTGCAATACAAGATTTATAGCCCGTATCAAAAAAAATTGGTTTTATAAGTTGCTGCCGAAGTATTGAATCTTGAGTGTTCATTGACCAGTGGGATCCATTAGTTAGGCTCTGATACGGTTCAAAATGTTTAAACTTTTCGTCCTTTTGTGCTCGATTTTCGTGGCCAGTGTCCATGGACATGGAATGATGTTGGATCCAGTCGGTCGTCAGTCACGCTGGCGTATTGACAAGACGGCTCCTCCAAACTACACTGATAACGAGTTGTTTTGTGGTGGCATAACCGTAAGTTCAACGAGTAGTCTTAAGCGGAACTAGTGCATCTAAGATTTACACTAACAAACGTTATAACTATAAACCTGTAATTTGGACTATTTTTTGACAAGGCTCTTTGGCAAACGCACAACGGAAAATGTGGTCTTTGTGGAGATAATTATGGTGCTGCAACGCCACGTCCTCATGAATTGGGAGGCACTTATGGCAGTGGCGTTGTCGTTGCCAAATACCAGCCGGGTCAAACTGTTAGGGTTGAGGTCAAACTATCTGCCAATCACAAGGGCTACTTCGAATTTGATTTGTGTAACCTTGATGGTGGAAGGGAATCAGAAGAATGTTTCGCTCAGAACCGTGTCAAGATTGCCGATGGAAGCAGTCGCTACAATTTGCCGTCTTTTGATCCACAAACTTTCTACGTCCAGGTTCAACTGCCACATGGTGTGCGATGCAATCACTGTGTTCTTCGTTGGACTTATGTAGCAGGTAGAAAACGCGTATCTCAGATTGTGATCGAAAATTTGATAAACTTATGATTTTTCAGCTAACAACTGGGGCACATGCCCGGATGGAACACAACAAGCTGGCTGTGGACCTCAAGAAACTTTCAAGAACTGTGCCGATATTACAATTTTGTAAGAGCAATAAATAGGAAATGATGCTGATTGTTTTTGTTTTTGAACAAAAAGGTTGACTAATGTTACGCTTATAAATAAATTTTTTGGCAGTGTGACAGAACATATCGTAAGCTATGAAAGTTACAAAATAGTTAATATTTAGCCATCGAAGATAACTGCCATTACCGTGCTCCATTTCGTTTTTCAAAAGGACAGCTATAAGACAAAAGGTAGATTGAAGCATTTCAATATTTTCGAAAAAAATCTTGGCGAAAATGGAAGGCTAAAATTACTGAGGTTAAAACTATCGAAGAAAGTTTTGACACATTTTTAAAAAGGATATCTATTAAATAAAAAGGGGAATTGTGGCATTTCAATATGTCTGGCGAAAACTGATGGTATCGAAATTACTGGCGTTAAAGTTTTTGAAGAAGGCTACTTGATAGATATCTGGAAGGAAACGTCAGAAAAAAAATTTGCTTTGGTGTTTTTGGTAGTTAATATGGAGAATTACTAACACGTTTCGAAGATTTTTGTTGCACGTTAATCAGCTGTTTACTTTAAAAGATTGGAGTAGCTGGGTTCTTATCTATCACGGTCATCACGGTCAACGTCAATTGGAGTCTAAGTGACTATCAAAGCGCTAAGACATTTGTCCGAGATAATGAACTGATATAATTAAATATATAGTGATTTTCGAAGATATTTAGTGATTTTCGAAGAAAATTAGCATTAGGATCACTTACCCTTTGATCTAAATACGATTTGAATATACAACTTGAGTTCTCTGATTTGACAAGCGGATATAAGATTGACAAATCGCGATAAAGTTTCCCTTCTTGTAAGTCTTAAGCACCATTGTAGCTCTACCAATGTACCAATTCCTTAGGTAATATTTTTAAATTTGGCGATTGTGTCACTTCTCTAATATTATACAAGAAAAAATGTTTTCTTTTTAGAACTAATTGCTTGATATAAAATTTTCAAATAAAAACGGACTTCAAGATTCTTTTGGATTCATCTGAGTAAAATACCTTTTGTCACCGAGAGCATAAAGAAACAAGTTCTAGGTAATTGGATTAAATATCTAAATTTAGTGTAGCTCTTTTAGTTTTGATAATGTATTCACCAAAAGCTTTATTTTCTGACGTCTCCAAGAGATTCTTAGATGTTTGTTCCTGAATTTAAAGGCTCGCAGATAAATCGACCTGCTGACACATATGTATATATATTCTTGAAGAGCTGCTGTTTCATTAAACGATCCAGTTAAACGTGTTTTAGCCTCCACTGTCTACGGAATTCGGTTGAACTTATTGAACCCATCTTAAATTCCAAGATTAAAATGTTAGAAACTCTCCTGATTGCATTTCCCTCCCGGCTATAGATGATATGTTTTATAAATCAACTTTTCGCTTCTAGGTTAGGTTAGGTTATACTGGCTGACACAAGGTCACACATAGACCTATTTGGTCCATAAATCCTATTTGGTCCAGTTAGATGGTTCAGAAAGTTCAGTCTATGCGGCCATCGACGGCCCCGGACTTCTTCGCAAACTGAAGGATGTCCTTCAGCTTCTGCTCCGGCACGTGCGATAGATCCACCAGCCCTGGCTCATCGAAGTCTGATTTTCCTCAGTGCCGGGCAGTACAGGAGTCTGCAGGTCTGAGTTGCACGCCATCTGCATATCGCATCTTAGATCATTTTGGAATCAATCGAGTGCTGAATCGTTTGGATCGGAGTTGGGATGCCTACCGATTCTGGCAGTGGAAGTCTGGCCCCACGCTTGGCTAACTCATCCACCCTCTCGTTTCCAACAATGCCATTGTGACCGGGAACCCAGAAAATTCGGACTCTTCTGTTGTCGCCCAGTCTATTCAGGGCCTGAATGCAGTTGAGTACACACTTCGATTTGTATGTGTGAGAAATCAGTGCTTTTACCTTCGATTGACTGTCTGTAAAGATGTTGATCTCCTCACATGTAGTCTCTTTGGCACATACTACTACTACACCTCTGCCTGGAAAATACTAAATTGATTAGGATGCCTGAAAGCTGCTTCCATATCGCGGTCTGCTGAATATGCTGCAGCACCCTTTCCTGCAGCTGGTTTAGAGCCGTCAGTGTAGATGCTAAGAGCTGCTGCGCCCATTTGTTTATTCCATTCCTGCCCATCTCCCACAGTCGCTTTATATCCTCGCTCAAAACACAGAGTCAAGAACAAGTAGCTAGTGCTTCCTGCGTACCCCGCTCAATACTTCTGTTGCCGAAGGATCTTGCCTCTTAGTGTCCCGATTCCCTAATGCAGACAGCAGCTTTTGCGGCAATGTCTTTAACGAAGAGGTCAAGCGGAGAGAGATGAAGCAGGACGTTCAGAGCAGACAAAAAAGTCAAGGTGTCTGCTATTTCATTTTTTGCGATCTAAAATTACCAGAAATCACCAGATAAAATGAAGCAAGCAAAGTTCGTTTAAAGACTTTCATTTAATATGAGATATCAGTGACAAGAAATATAAAACAAACTTATCGAATATTTGACATTTTTCTCCTACCAGCCAGAACTGGAGAAACTATTTATTTATGATTTTGCAAATTTTATTTCAATATCAATTAACAATACCAGCTAATTTCGTCAGGACTTTTTTCAAAATATTGAAATGCTACGATTCACTTTTCATCCAATAGAAATCCATGTAAAAAAGGAAATGGAGCACAGTAAAGGCAAATATTTTCGATGGTAAAAAATCAACCATATTCATTAGCGATTACAATACTTTCATAGTTGATGGTATTCTCTATCACTCTGCCATAGCATTTATCATAAGCATAAGATTAATCAAACTTTTCATTCAAAATACAAAAAGAAAACAAAATCAACCTTACACAAAAGTGTCATTTCCCCTTTATTGATCTTACAATATTGTAATATCGGCGCAGTTCTTGAAAGTTTCTTGTGGTCCACAACCAGATTGCTGTGTACCATCTGGGCATGTGCCCCAGTTGTTAGCTGAAAAATCATAAGTTTATCAAATTTTCGATCACAATCTGAGATACGCGTTTTCTACCTGCTACATAAGTCCAACGAAGAACACAGTGGTTGCATCGCACACCATGTGGCAGTTGAACCTGGACATAGAAAGTTTGTGGATCAAAAGACGGCAAATTGTAGCGACTGTTTCCATCGGCCATCTTGACACGGTTCTGAGCGAAACATTCTTCTGATTCCCTTCCACCATCAAGGTTACACAAATCAAATTCGAAGTAGCCCTTGTGATTGGCAGATAGTTTGACTTCAACCCTAACAGTTTGACCCGGCTGGTATTTGGCAACGACAACGCCACTGCCATAAGTCCCTCCCAATTCATGAGGACGTGGTGTTGGAGCTCCATAATTATCTCCACAAAGTCCACATTTTCCGTTGTGCGTTTGCCAAAGTTGCTAGTTAGAAAATAGATCAAAAAAAAATTATAGCTGTAACGTCTAACAGCCTCTAATTCACTTATTCTGCTCAAAGCTGGTATTAAGATCCGTTTGAAGTTTGGCTTGAAATTTCGCCAGACCGATACTAAGTTTTGCGCGTGAACGTTTCAAACTGAATTTTGCCAATGTCTTCGAAATAACAGATAATAAAATAATTCAGCAATCAGCAAAGTCTTTGCTCTTCTACATTGTCAAAACTTGCACACCAAAGATTAAACAGATAATGAAGACTTGCCAAAATTTATCTTCGCGCTGAACTCAATACCAGCCTTAAGGCTACACGTTGAACTTACGCCTATGCCACCGCAATACAACTCGTTATCAGTGTAGTTTGGAGGAGCGGTCTTGTCGATACGCCAGCGTGACTGACGACCAACTGGATCCAACATCATTCCATGTCCATGGACACTAGCGACAAAAATCGAGCACAAAAGGACGAAAAGTTTAAACATTTTGAACTTTCTCACAGCCTAGCAAGTGGATCACACTGGTCAATGAATACTTAAGATTCAATACTTCGCTCGCCACTTATAAAAGAAAATTTTCTGATACGAGCTGTAAATCTTCTATTACAATCATGACAGAGTTGTGATTAGCTCCGGGTGCTGGAAGCTAGTATCTATACTATATTTTAACTTGGGGATAAATTTTGATTTACCATTCTTGATGCACGTATGCAATGAGAAAAAAATTATCAAATTTACAGATAAAACGTGTTATTGTTTATGGCTACATTTCAATATTTGAACAAATGCAAAATAAGATTTTCAGTCGTGATTAGTTTTAAAGATAGTCATCTGTAAGAGGAAAATGTAAAGTAAAAAAAGCTAGTTAAAATATTGCTTCTTAAATATTCCGATCATGCCCAAGTACTTTTTATAAAAACCTATCTTTTCAGCCAAAGTAATTCTACTATATCTACACAATTTAGGTTTAGAATAAAAAATGCACAAAAATCCATCAAATTTTGGTATCAAACGGTACCAAAATCAATAAGTTAAATTTTGAGTTATTAGCAGATCACTTTGTCACGGAATATGTTTAGTCATTTAATGAAAATCAAGATGAAAGTGAAATGTTTTTACTATATACAGTATTAAGTTATGCTTGATTGATTGAACAGTTTACTTTTGGAACTAAAGCTTCTGGGGTGGTTAATATTCGGCGCTGCACATGCTCTACATATCAGAAATATAATGAAGCCTACCCGTGCCAATAATTAACTGTTCAAGGGTTGATTTTACCTTTAGCTAAGTTAATAGATATCACTGTATTCAAATTTGCCTAAACAAGTGTTTTATACGAGGGTTGATCCAAAAAAAGAGATAATCAGCTATTTCCAGTTCGCATAAAATTTAAAAAACATTGTTTTTTACTTCCTCATATACCCACTAAGTCAGCACAAAAAAAAACTTATAAATTGGCCACGATTCCAGGGAGGAGCTTTCATTTGAATACGAATAGTCGAAGAGACAACATCAACATGGAGAAAAACGAAATTAGAGTTGTCATCAAGTACATACCAAAGATATAGACAGTGACTTGGTAGAAACACGAGGGGACTCTGTTCCTCCATATTCCACCGTTGCACACTGGACCAAGGAGATTAAGCTGGGAAGAACATTCACTGAAGATGAATACCGTGAAGCACATCCATTCACGTCCCTCACTGAAGACAACGAGAAAAAGTCCAAGATGTCGTATTGGCAGATCGAAGAGTGACCATCAAGCATGTAGCTGAAGTCACAGGGATCTCGTATGGGAGTGTTCAAAGAATCGTTGCCAACGAATTACATATGAAGAAGCTCTCTGTGCGTTGGGTGCCGAGAATGTTAAGCAAAAAGAGAAACGAGTCGACATTTCGAGAGTGAATATCGAAAAGTTCTAGGCAGATCTGGAAAAGTTTTTGTGACGTTTTGTAACCATGGACGAGATCTGACTCCACCATTTTGATCCCAAAACCAAACAGCAATCGATGACCTGGGAGCGACCCTCTTCACGGATGCCGAAGAAATTAAAGGTGTCAGGCTCGGCAGGGAAGGTTATGCATGTTTTTTGGGACGCTGAAGGAATTATTATGGTGGAATATTTGGAAAAGGAAGCTACTATATCAGACTCTTACTACGCAGACCAAATAAGAAGATTGCGGGAGGCTATTCAGGAAAAAAGACTCGGCAAACTGTGATCCGGAGTGCTATTTCATCAAGACAACACACCGGTTCACAATGCTGCAATTCAAGAAACAGGTGTGGAGCTGCTTGAACATCCACACTACTCGCCAGATCTAGCTCCCAGTGACTTCTACCTCTTTTTTCGGCTCAAGGCACATCTTCGGGGCAAAAAATTTGAAAAAAAATTTCTAAGGGAATCCTGGGTTTAGAAAAAAGATGCACTAAATATATTAGCTTGTTACGAAACTATGTTGAAAAATAAATATATTTTTTTAAGTTCAATCACCTTGGTTTATATTGAATATCATTACTTTTGGATGAACCCTCTTATTTAAGGCACATAAAATGTCTTGAAAACACACCCAAGACTTCATTCGGTGTTTCAGTGTTCTGTGTAGTATATTTCAATGCACTGCGATGAGCTGCATGTTCTGGCTTAGAACGGTACGCGATGCTGAAGGTTTTGACAAAGACGAACGAATTTCCATTGCGTTGCTGTAAAGTTACCTTTAAAGCAGTGTACTTTGGCTGTTAGAGAATAAAACTAATAGTTTTGTAAGATTTTTTGGTTATTTTGAATATTTGCCGCGTAGAATCAAATATTTTGAATTGAATTTCAATATATATTGTTTAATTATGTTTTCCTTATGTAAGGAATCTTTGGAAGGGAAGCACTGCTTCAATTCCTTAAAAACCTGGATGTCAATCTGCAGTTAGTACTGTTTATAAATGAGCTATTCAGAAATTCAGTAATTAGCTCAGTCTTGGGTAGCTCAACCTTCAAGCGAGTGGTACATACGGGCACTCTCCAGGGCGGTGTTCTTGAAATTTAACAGCTAGTGAGCTCCTAAAGAAGCTTGATCAGCTGTATGTAAAGTGATAGCTTATGCAGATGGCATCGCTATTGCCATATCAGGAAAATTCGTCTAGGCATTATCGGAGAGATTAAATAATTCCTTTCATATTCTCTTGCAATGATTTCAGAAGTATGGCCTTAGTGCTAACCCTAACAAAACTGAACTAATGTTCGTCACAAGAAAATATAGGATTCCATCCTTCGATCTACCGGAGATAAATGGAACTGCTATAAGCAAGAAAGTAAATAAATATAGCAAAGTAAAATATCTTGACTCCTCTTGGATTCTAAGTTTCTTTGGAAGGAAAATGTAGCGGGAAGTGCTGGCAAAGTACCGTGTGCTCTTTACAGCTGCAAAAGGGCTGTAGGACCAACTTGGGGGCTGCAGCTTTGTATTTTCTTCTGGATTTACACTACTGAATCTGCTGTATGGATACGGTAAGGACACTACCGAATCTACTGTAGTTTGGTGGTCAGCCATACTTAAGGCTGTATATCCGAAGATATTAAAGAAAGCACCCGTCGTGCTGCTTCATTGGTTTCCTACCGATATGCTTCTCACCCAATATGCGAGGTGCGCTGTGGTTCCCCAGAATAAGGACTGACCTGGGCCATGCTAAAATTTTTGTGCTTGGTATATTTCTGCATCTGCCTTTGACTTAAAGGCTTGAGGCTTAGATCCCAATCGTGGAAAAATTTTTACACAGCGGAGGGAGGCCCTTGGCACAGCGGTGGCTATCTTAAATTCCACAAGAATTTCAATATCTTGACGAATTGGGGGAAAACTCTTTTTTTTTTAAACTAGAAATGGTATTTATTGAAATAGTTAAAACACACACAAATTTGTAGTTAATTAAATAGCGAATAATTGAATTACGTTATTGAGTTCAATCAGCATCGAGCAGTTTAAATGTGGCATTAAATTATAAACGTGAAAACAAGACATTATTTAATTATAATATGCCCCGAAACTAATCTAAATATAAAGTGGGATTTATATGGTCTTCTTCTGGCTATTCACCCAGTCCACCCACTTTTCCACTTGCCTCTTCTTCCAGCCCACCAGGTTGTCCGCCTTTTCGCCTGCCTGTAAGCTCAGTTCATCTACCTGTTCGCCCTTCTACTCAACCCGTCCATTTACCCGCCCAGCCGTCTACACGTTAGCCTGCCTGTGGAACCTGTCCACTTTTCTGAGCTTGAGACTGAATGTGTTTTTATTAAGCATTAAGCTAAGGACACAATGGCGCCCAGTGTGGGAGATTTATCCAAATTTGTTATAGTTTTTATTCTACAAAGTTCGGTCATTAAGTTCGCCGAATGAGTACGTAATTTATTATTGAGAGTATTTTAATAAAAAAAGTCTAGCGCATCAGAACCGCTAGAAAACTGAATTTCGAAGAAATTGTCTTTGGGTGACAAAAAAATGTGGAAAGACGTCATACACTTTTTTGTAGTATTCAGAGCAACAAAACCCAATTATAATATAGATGATGAAAATGTTCAGTGCTGGCAACACTTTTCCAACGAAGCAGCAATAAGTTTACCATACCAAGCTCATACTTAAATTAACTTATCCTTTGAATTTCGTTCTCATCGCAAGTTTTTACCGAAAATTTCAGCAGCTAAACGTTGTTTAATTTTCAAAACTCGGAAAATTTATAAATTGATTCCTTATTTTTATTACAAATGTTTTACATATGAGTACGTAATTTGAAGCATCTGCTGGTGCAATATTTACGAAAATGTCTGATGCTGGTTACCCTGTGTTAGCAACAAATCAATATACTCGTAGATACCAAATCTGCTTCACGTTAAGTTAAACCCACTCTGTGAATTTCGTTTCGGGTGAAAAAAATTTTAGGGTTAACACCCTCAACACTTTCCAAATTTTCAAAACATTTATATTTGTTGTTAATTTTCATTGAAGGATCATTGCCATTTGCAAATTTAACGGCATAATCGCTTGGTAAAGAGATTTAAAAAAATAACAAAAATGGTCATAGCTGGCAGCCCTCTCATGATTTTTTTACGGAATTCATACGACATTTGGTTTGCATTACTGGACGAATTTCGTTTTGATTTCATGACTGGATAAGAAGTTATAAGGAATAAAGCTTGTTTTTGCTGAACAAATTTGCAAGATTTAGGAGACAAAAATCACCGTAGCTGGCAACTCTATTCTAATTTTTTGATTTCATCAAATGTTGTCTAAGGTAAGGTCCAAATATTGTCTGAATTTTGTTAAAATGTAATGGCTGAGTCGGAAGTTATAGGCCAAAAAGCAGTTTTTGTCTCAGTAATTTTTCAAGATGGTACCACTGCCACAGTGTTGGCTGCATTTCAAAATCACTTCTATCAGGCTTGGTCCTAGTTAATACCATTATGTTCTGTGAATATCATTATCATTGGATAAGCCGGTCGTCAGTTCTCGTGAACAGTAGTTTCGAGTGCTGAAAATAGAGGTAATTTGGTGATGGGTTGCCGTTCTTGTGTTTTAACCAAAGGGTTAAAGGTATCTAAATTCTAGCAAATTATGGACCTACCCACGATATACATATATATCCTCCTAAAATTTCAGCTCAATCGGATGGGCCACTCCAGAGATTATCTCCCTTAACCATTTTGCTGAAATATATACACACTGAAAGAAAAACTCTTGGTTGGTTCAACTATTTTTAATAGTATTGCAACAATTCATTCAAAATCGTTAAACGAACTACGGAAAATAGCTATTTTTACTATGTTAATATAGTTAATTTAACGATATAAAAGTAGTTGGCTCTGGTTGTACAAAAAATATCGCAACGTTCATGAAATCAACTGTTTTAATTGTTTCATAACCACGAAAATTAGTTGATCAATAGAAAAATATTCATCAATTCACTCAAAACTTCAACGTTTCGAATTATCAACAGTTTTTATACTACTTAAACTACTTTGCAATAGTTGATTTCAACAAACGTATATTCAGTGAGCAACGTCTTTGGAATTATTCTACGCAAAGTAGAATGGTTTCAACATTTGGACGTTTTTCATGCTCCGAATGATTTTTTTTTGTTTATCAACCACGCGTCATGGTGCATAAAAGTAATCAACAATTTTCTTATGGTTGTTTTCACTATAGCTCTAGTTGATGCAAAAACAACTAAGGAAAACTGTTGATTTTTCATACTCCTCATACTCATACTCCTATTCTATCATAGAAGTTTCATATGCTACGTGGCAAAATTGTGTTCGGTTTGCTGTTCGATATAATTCATATTCATGTTATGCTGTGAAGCCTTTATTTTACGCTGTATGACGCCTTTTGTGCAACTAATGTATGCATGTAAAGGAAACGCATTGCGATGCAGTGCCAGAGATTTTCCTACACCCCCCTAACACCCCCCTAATACCCCCCTGGAAAGTGCATACACCCCCCCTAACACGGATAATTTTCCTACAGAAAGAGACCTTTTTGTCCTTTGTTCCAAAGAGACACCCCTCCTAAAATTCTGAACACACCCCCCAAGAAAAATGCCTGAGAAAACCCCTGTGCAGTGCAGCGCCGAAGCAGCGAGCGCATACAGTGTATATGCTCAGACCTAGCTTTTTTTCTTACTTAATTATCTATGCCGCTTTTATATGGCTGTTTTGAAAAACATTAAGAGTTATGGGCTGCAAATCTTTTTTTTAGTCTTTTGGCAAAATAGTAGGATTTTATTAAACCCTTTACGTTTACCGCCCCAGATAAATGCCCGGGTTGTACGTTTCTAGAGCTAATCCTGCCAGAACACACCAAAATGGGCTATAATTATTTCGTACTATGTACATTGTTGGAATAACATTGTTTGTGGTTGCTTACTTTTTTTTGCACCACGGACGTTGTTTATCATCCACGCGTCATGGTGCATAAAAGTAATCAGCTATTTTTTTATGGTTGTTTTAACTATAGCCCCTAGTTGACGCAAAAACAACTAAGGAAAATTGTTGATTTTACCAAGATTTTTCTTTCAGTGCATATATATATATATATATATATATATATATATATATATATATATATATATATATATATATATATATATATATATATATATATATATATATATATATATATATATATATATATAATTTTCTTCGAAAATTCATTAATAATGAGATCAGAGTATAAAAGCTCACGAAAATGGCTGGAGTATCAGATACAATCATTTCAAATATTCTTCACAATCATCTTGGCATGACTAAAGTCAGCGTAAGGTGGGTACTGAAAATGCTCAGGCAGCCTAAAAAGCAGCAGCGCGTGGAGTACTGGCGCGTTTTTGGACCTCTGTGGTGCAGGCGAGGATAAAATATTTAGTCAACTCATTACTGAAGACGAGACTTGGATTCATGATTATCAGCTGGAGTTCAAACAACACTCTATGCAGAGGCACAAATAAGGCCCGCCGCTCCAGAGGTCGAAAGGGTTACAGTCTACTTTTTTTGAGACTCAGAAAGATCCAGATGATCGATTTTCCCATAAAGGCTGGTACTGTGTTCGAGTTCACGTGAAATTTTGACATGTTTCCATTATCTGGTCATTCTTTCGAGCGAAAATTTTGACAACGGAGAAAAGCAAAGACACTGCTCATTCTTGACGGATAAAATGTCAAGAATTTCACTTTTCGATCGATTTTCTTATTGGAAAGTCATTTGCACTGCTCAATTTTCAAATTGAAACACTAAATGTCACTTTTTCGCTCCAAAGAATGAACTGCACAAACTAAATTGGCGTGAAATGATTGACAACATGTTTCAGTGCCATCTATGTTTTCGAAGCGAAAGCAACTTCAAAGCAACTTTTCATGCTAAGAACACAGTACCAAACTTGCTTATTTTCAAGCTAAATTTTCGCCGAAACAGATTTCACGTGATTGTATGAAAATTTCACGTGAAATCGAACTCAGTACTATGCTTAACCGAAGAACACCAAGTTTCAATTTTAACCTTAGTACTGTGTTCGATTTCACTTGAAATTTTCATCCAAAATTTCACGTGAAATCTGTTTGGCGGAAATAAACAGGAGTTGTACTCAGTTTTTAGCATGAAAAGTTGCTTTGGAATTGCTTTCTCTTTGAAAATATAGATGGCATTGACACATGTCTTCAATAATTTCACGCCAATTTTATTCTTTCGAGCTAAAACGTGATATTTGATGTTTGAATTTAAAAATTGAATGGTGCAAATATCTTTCCAATAAGAAAATCTATCAAAAATTGAAGTTCTTAGTATTTTATCCGTCAAGAATGAGTAGTATCTCTGCTTTTCTCCATTGCCGAAATTTTCGCTCGAAAGAATGACCAGATAATGGAGACATGTCAAAATTTAGCTTCACGATTAACTCAGTACTAGCCTTTAGAGCGGTTGAATGAGGACATCAAAGAAAGAAGAAGAGGATAATTAACCAAAGGTGTCCTCCTTCTGTACGACAATGCGCCTGTTCACAAGAGTCGTTTTGACTGGGCTACCCTGCATAAAGCGGACTTCGACATTTTAGACCATTCCACCTACGGCCCTGTTCTCGTTCCCAGCGATTGAAAAGAAAAGAAGAAAATTGAAAAGAGAAGAAGTTTTCAAACAATGAAACAGTGTAAGACGCAGTTTTGTCTTACTTTTTCGGAAAAGTCTGAACCTTTTTTTTTAGAAGGTATACATAAACTAATTGAAAGATCCGAAGAATTTATAAGAGTAGCAGGCGAATATATTGAAGAAAAAATTAATTCGCATTTTTATTTGCACTTTTTACCCCCCATTTCACGAGCTTAACTGCCCACTTTCGTATCTTACTATTGAATTTACTTATTCCGTGGAAAGAAGGTTATAATTCAGCTTTTTTTTATTTCTAAAAATGAAAGAAATCGAGACCGAATGTGAGGTTGAATAAACAAGGAGTTTTGATTTCTCTGAATAAAAGGTTGTTGCTTTAAGTGCTGAATTGAACTGGAGACTGAATGTGTGATTTATTAAGCACGTACACTAGTAAGGATATAATTGCGCCCAGTGTGGGAAATTTACCAAAGTTTTTTTTTATAGTTTTTCTTCTAGATACAAAATCCAAAAAAAAAAACGATTTTCGCCTGTTAGTGCATCGAATATTTTCTGATCGATGAGGTTATGAAAACAGAATTGTACAATCATACGACATTGAATTTTACATAAACGTTAAAAAGGAGTTTTTTGATGGTATATGCTCACTTGAAAGACAAAAATTTATTCTTTCAAAAGTAATTTGGTCTCGAACGGCTTTGAATAAAAAAATAATCTTATCTTGTTCCGGAATCCAACAGAAAATCAGAATATTGTAGCATGTGGGTAGGAAAAAAACCATAACAGAAGTGAAAAAAGCTACAAAAACAAATAAATAATTATTGAAAGCCTGACTTCAATTGCATGAATTAATCAACAGCATCATCAGTTAGAATTTTTTCCTTGAATTTTTCCTTCGACTATTATTTATGATTCAAATAACGCTTTTTTTTTAACTTATATTTATTTTAAGAAATCGAAATGTCTGCACAGTTTTTGAAAGTTTCGTGAGGCCCACAACCAGCAGCTTTGGAGCCATCTTCACAAATTCCCCAATTATTGGCTGAAATTATCAATTTTTATCAAACAAGTGAATACAGTTTAAACTTTACAAACC
The DNA here is from genome assembly GCA_947369275.1 of Nemotelus nigrinus. NCBI lineage: Eukaryota > Metazoa > Arthropoda > Insecta > Diptera > Stratiomyidae > Nemotelus > Nemotelus nigrinus. The sequence continues at coordinate 55,933,548 of OX376372.1, forward strand.
TGTAACATAAGTCCATCGAAGAACACAATGTTGGCATTGCAAATGATGAGGCAGCTGAATAAGGACATTAAAGTCTTGCGGACTGTATGATGGTAAATTATAACGACTACTTCCATCAGCTATCCGAATTGGATTTTGAGCAAAACACTCTTCAGATTCTTTTTGTGAGTCCAGGTTACATATATCGAATTTGAAATAGCCTTTATGATTTGCTGTTAGCTTTGCAGAAACCTGAAATGTTTGCCCTCGACGATATTTCGCAACTATAACGCCACTTCCGTAAATACCTCCAAGCTCATGTGGTCGTGGTGTCGGTTGTCTAAAATCATCGCCACAGAGACCGCATTTTCCGTTGTTGTGTTGCCATAATATCTATAATTGGAAAATAATCTAAAATATCAAAACAATAGCTAATACAAAGACTTACAGTGATGCCGCCGCAAAACAATTCATTATCTGTATAGTTAGGAGGAGCAGTTTCATCTAATCGCCATCTGGATTGACGACCTACTGGTTCTAACATCATCCCATGACCGTTCACGTTTGCCACCAATATTAAAGAAAACAAGGCAAATAATTGAAACATCATGTAGATAGTAAATTATCACAGAAATGAAATACTAAATATCAACTTTTTTTTCTAAGTGCTTTTATACAAAAATTATCTGAATTACTTTGCAAAGTTTAAATGAAATGATGACACACCCTCTATAAGACCGTTTTTGTGCATCTTACACAATTTTTTTAACCTGACACGAGGTCATCGGCAGCGATAAATTTATGACAACGAAAGACGCAAATGAGGGTAAGATCTAACTTTAGACCAAAATGATATCTTAGAACTAACATTTCACTACCAGGCACGTGCATCCTTGGTTGTATTACCTAGTTTTTTTTTCAGAACATGTGAAAATAATTCTTTTTTTTAGCTCAACAGATCTGCCGATGCCAGTGTGTCTTGCTTGAATAAGGTAAAGGGTCACAAAATGTATTTAACGATTTTTGTTAATAGCAACAAATTTTTGATTAAATTGAAATAATGCGATATTAAGGAAAATAAGACTATTAAGTGTGAAAATAATGTGAAAAGAATGGAAAACTTTGAAACACCTAGAGTTTTCCAACCATAATAAAATTATTGTTTACTTTGCATCAGATATTTGACCTTTAATTCTGTTTTGAAAAATATATTTTCCCCGGTATAGAATACAATTGCTGTAAGTCAAACATAAACATCTGCTATTCGCCCTTAATCTTATAATTCAAATTGTCTAGGTTAAACTTCCTTATTATCATCATATAACCAAATAACCTAGCATTATCAGATAAGTATTTAAAATTGTACTTAATCATGCCCTTAATGGTTCAGCCTCCGAAAGGTCATTAATATTTATTTGACTTACCACAAAAATCTATGCAACGATGTTGAATTTTATCTGTTTTATCTTTGAAGGTGGAACAGCAGGTGTTTGATAAATATCAACAAACAGACTAGAACACTCAATATCACCAACAAATCTTGATAAGACACATTTCTAAAATGCATTAGGCTTTGTCACATCTAGACATATTTGCTCTGGTAAAATTTAAACACAGAAAATCCAGAAATTTCCTAAATAACTTTATTGCCTAGGTAGGTCGTTAGGCTGCAAATAATATACATATTTTTACGTACAATCAAGGTGAAGAAATAATTTGCTAAAAATATAAATGAAACCTGAGCAGTGTTCTGACACAGTTAGTAACAAACTCTTGATTCCATCCAATCTACTGCTTTACTAGCTTTGAAAGAGTTTTCAGAATTCTTTGAAATTGGCGAAATGTCCTTTGTAGCTTATACAGTTTTGGTTTTAATCGCCGTAGTTGATTCAATTCACGGCCATGGCATGATGGTTGATCCAATAGGACGTGCATCGCGCTGGCGAGAAGATGAAACTGCTCCAGTCAACACAAACGATAATGAGCTTTTCTGCGGAGGAATGACTGTAAGTGAAAATGCTAGTAAGTGTTTGTTCAACGGCACCCACTTATTTTTGGCAAATCAAATTGAGTCTTAATTATTATTATTTCTTGCTTAAGAACACCTGGCAAAATCATAACGGCAAATGTGGAATCTGTGGAGATGATTATGCCTTATCTAGACCGCGACCTCATGAGCTCGGAGGTGAATATGGCACCGGAGAGATTGTGAAATCGTACGTAGCTGGAACCGATGTCTCAGTGTCTGCAAAACTTACGGCGAATCATAAAGGATACTTTACTTTCGAAATCTGCAACATTGATTGGCAAGACGAAAGTGAGGAGTGTTTTAGGAGGCTGAAATTCGAAGATGGGAATGATCGGTACTATGTGCCATCGACTCAGGCCGACACCTTTACGACTAGCATTTTTCTACCACATTATATGGTGTGCACTCACTGCGTTTTACGATGGCAATATACAGCAGGTTAATAGTTTTTCGGAAATTATCGATTATATTACTATAAATTTGTTGGCTGACGTTTTTTTTTCTGCAGGCAACACATGGGGTCCTTGTGGCAATGGAACAAGTGCTTTAGGATGTGGTCCTCAGGAAATATTTAGATCTTGTGCAGATGTCCGAATCAGAGAGCCTGGTCTACGAATTTTCAAGCAAAACATCTTCGACATTTATCCATAGAAAATTATAACTTTAACAAAAAAAGGCAATCTATAAATATTTCTTAGAACACAAATAAATTGCGCTGTGGAAAAGTAATAAATCCAAAAAAGGAAACATTATTCGATTCTCATAACAATGTTTCCTGATAAAAACTGCAATGCTCTTAGAACTATCTGCTGAACAGTAATTAGCAAAAAAGCCAACGTTTCTTTGAAATTGATCAGGTTTCATTTGGTGAACAGAACGCAAATGATCAGAATGTATTTTACCTCTGGCTTTCAGAAAGAAATTCGGCTTATGGTAATGCTTCATCCAGGTAACTGTCTATTAACTTGTCGATGTTGGGAGAGAGCTTGCTTACATTGCATCTATGATCAAGTGAATCAAGCTTAGATTGAGGAAAGAGTGCGTCGGATTTAGATTCAATTATGTGATCAACTTTGTTTGGGGATATGGGCAACACCGATATAAATCGAGCTGTTATTAAAGGAAATCCAAATAATTATATGGTGAAAGAAAACATTTGGGGTGGTATCTACGACTCTAAACTGTATTGCTGCCAGCAAGTAAGACATAACTGACCAGTAGGACAGTAACTGACCAGTAGAACAATAGCCACCATTGCTTTCGCAAATTTTTCTGCTACCACCAAGGATTTCCTCATTCTTATGAGAGGAATTAAACCAAGTTTCGGTGAAAGCAAGTAAATTAAAATGGTATGATTTGGCATTTAGATATAACTTACTTAATTTGCCTCTCATACCACCACAATTGTGGTATGAAAATTTGAGGCTTTTCAGAATTTGGCCAGGAAAAATACCTAACATGGTAGCAGGGTTGTTTGATCACAGAAGAGATGCAGTTGTCATGTTAGTTTGACTGAAAACCTTGGAGGAGTTCTTATTAAATACGTCGATACATCTGCTTGAGGAAGAAATAGACGACGTGTAAAATGCTTTGGGCATCAGTGCATTATTATTAATAATAATAATAATAATAATAATAATAATAATAGTTTATTGCAGCTATTCATTTTACAAACATGGTACAAAAAATTCATAGCATAGCTCGCTCCTCGGAAAAGTAAGAGTACTTGTGCGCGAGTGCGGGGACCTAATACGAACTACTGAATTCAAAATATATAAGAAGCTGTGATCAACTATATTAAACGTTTACATAAAATTCAAATTAAAAATGAAAAACAATACAAAGTAAAAACTAAGATTAAAGATCGAGTAAAATATCAACACAATATGGCGCTAATAATTGAGAAAAAATTAATTTAAAAACATATGTATATGTATCGTAGTGGAAAGTGGTAACAGAAGCGCAAAAAATTGCTAAATTAAAGGCGATTAAAATTTACACAAAATAAAAAAAAATGAAATTGAACAAATCGGAAAATAAATTATATCGAAAAGCTGACAATAGGTGAAGATAGCATGAAAGTTTAAGGCGAAACGAAAATATTAAGACTAGAATGGACACTTTAAATTTTGATGGTTTAAGAGTTTAGCACAGAATCTAAGCATTGGTTTCTACTTTGAACAAACCGTTTTAAAATTGACTTGAAATTAAGATCATTTAGCGTAAGTTTTATCTCTTGAGGAAGTTTGTTGTACTGCTTAGGTCCTAAGGCACTTAGGTGCCTGGCGGTTTTTGATTTTCTACATCGAGTTGTTTAGATGGGATTTGTCAATTGGCTTCTTGTTTGGTAACCAGTAGTATGGATATTGAACTGGCTGCCGTTCAGGTACATACATTTTAAAGCCGCATATAAGTAAAGCTGGCGAATATTCATTACACAAAACTCTTCGTATGCTTTGGTTGTTGATGAGAAAACTGATTTTTTCAAACATATCTTAACTATTTTACTCTGCAAGTTTTGTAGAGGGGCAGGATGAGATGAAATAACACTGAAAAAAATCCACATGGCGCCCAGAGCCATGTAACATAGCGCATTATTTATGGCGCCATACGCTATGTACATAGTACTCTGAGCTATGCAATATGGCTCCCAGCGCCATAATGTCAGAATCTACATAGCGCGTGGTCCTATGTAACATGGCGCAGCATTTATGATTCCACACGCTATGTACATAGTGCCCTGAGCTATGCAGTATGGCTCCCAGCGCCATAATTACATGGCACAGAAATTATGGCCCCACACGCTATATCACATAGTGCCATGAGCCATGTAATATGGCTCATGGCACTCCAATTATAACTCGCAGCCATGCTGTGTGAGGGAAGGTATAAATGTCAGCAAGTGACATTAGAGCTTGGGTCTACATAATTGACTCATTTTCAACTGAAGTACTGGCTGCGATATTTTCGATACTTCGACCGGTAAATTTTCACACTGGAGCAGGAACATTCAATAGTGAGTATGTTGACTCGAATTTATCGAATTTATAATTGGTAGAATTTATATTTGGTGGAATTGATATTTGGTGGAATTTATATTTGGTGCACTAAAAAAACACATAGCGCCAGACGCCATAGTTTATAGATTTCTGGCACCATGTACATAGTCGATTTCAGTCGATTTGTGATAAAATATAGCGCCACACGCCATAGTACATAGGAGCAGATGCTATGCTTATAGCCCTCCTCGCCATGTACTATAGTCCTCCACGCCATGTACCATAGTCCTCCACGCCATGTACCATAGTCCTCGACACCATGTACTATAGTCCTCCACGCCATATGCTATAGTCCTCCACGCCATATACTATAATCCTCAACGCCATGTACTATAGTCCTCCACGCCATGTACTATAGTCCTCCACGCCATGTAATATAGTCCTCAAAGCCATATACATGGCGTGGAGGACTATGGTACTTGGCATAGCGTCTGCTCCTATGTACTTTTCGCCATGTATTATGGCGTGTGGCGCTATATTTTATCACTATCCCTAAATCGACTATGTACATGGCGCCAGAAGTCTATAAATTATGGCGCCTGGCGCCATGTGTTTTTACAGTGTACTGCGCCCCAAACAATGATAGCGTACTGGATGACACTCTGAGCGAATGCAAAATAAACTAGCTTTATTGTGTTAAGATTAGCGTTATATCTAAGCCTCATAAACGCATAAAGTGTTCGACGTACCTTGCGTATGATATTAAGAATATGGCTTATGGAATATGGCCGAATGCTAAAAAACAAGTTTTTTCGATGTTTAACACAAGTTTGTGTGCGCTCAGCCAGTTGTATATTGTTTGAAAGCCTTTATTTGCTTCATGAGAGACCTTATTCCAAGTACTACCCCTAAAAAGTAAAACGGTGTCATCCGCGTATGCAATTATCTGGCCATTGAAGTCTGGATTATTGAAATGTAGGTTACAAAGATCATTTATGTATAAGTAAAATTGGGCCAAGTACAGATCCTTGAGGAATACCGCATTTGACCTCCAAAGTATTGCTGATATCTGGACCTATTTTAACTTTTCGTTTACGACCATAGATGTAAGAATGGAATAATCTGTATATATTATCCGAGAGCCCCAGATTCCGAATTTTAAGTAGCAATATACAATGGTTGACGGTATCAAAAGCCCCTTTTAGGTCTAGAAAAACTGCGATTGTTTTATCATTACTGTCGATAGATTGGTTTATAAAGCTGGCTACACAGTAAAGAGCGTCGACTGTACTAGTACTCTCACGAAAACCAAATTGGTTTGGTGCAATTTTATGGCGCACAGCTAGAAGTTCACCCAATCAAGCTTTTAAGCACTTCTCAAAGATTTTAGCCAAAATAGAAATCAATGATATCGGTCTGTAGTTATTCAGATACTTTTTGTCCTGTGCTTTGAAAATTGGAACAACAATAGCCGTTTTGAAACGGTCCGGAAACTGACCAGTCTGTAGGCAGGCATTATAGATGTGTCGAAGAGGTGTTAAAATTGTTCCTGCTAATTTTTTAATCACATTAGCGGTTACTAAATCATCACCGGGTGATTTATTCTCATTCATAGAATTAATATGAAACAGTATTTCTTCCTTGCTTATTGCTTTGAAATCGAATAGCTCGAGCTGGTCTACTACTGGTGGCGAAGGTAGAGTAGTTGGAGGCACAGAATTAGTTATATTTTCACCAATTTCTGAAAAGTAGTTGTTGAATTCGTTAGCAATATCACTGCCAGATTTCAACAAAGTTCCGTCTCTAGCTAAGATTTTAGTTATGGATTGGTTCTCTTTCTTATTCTTCGCTATTATCTCGTTAATCATTTCCCATAATTTTTTCGGGTCACTTTTGTATTTATTAGTTTTTGTCATGTAATAATTTGATTTCGCTTGCTTAATTGTTTTGTTAAGGATATTTCTAAAGATTTTGAATCTACGCTTTAGTTCCAGGTTAAACGGTCGATTAGTCAACATCTTTGCAAGTCGACTTTTATGACGTATTGACACAACAATTCCTTTGGTGCACCAAGGTTTCAACGGAATCAATTTTTTCCTAAACGTAAACTCAGATATAGTGGCTGATTTGTCTACCAGATCATTTAAAACACATAGAAAACTATTTACCGCCTCATCGGGGCTATTGATATTACATACAACATTCCAGTCTAATTTTTGGGCCCTTTCAACTAAAATATTGTTGTGATCTACCGTTATCACACCTTCCGTAGGTTCGATATTCTTCACATTCGTGAAATAAAACAGTTTCTTTTAAAACACTAATTACACTTTTATTATAAACACTATTAATTATTTACACTTAATATTCGCACTATTATAATTTCTTTATCAAGTTAATTATCGCACTATAATTACTCGCACTTTATCGCTTTTAAATAATCGCGCCCGGATACACTGAACTGCTGTATCGCTTTTCAAAGTAACAGCCTTTCGCTGTCTTCGCTATCTACTGAATGATCGCTAGTACTTCTCGTGGTGGTATTTATAGTGGTGCCAAATGTGTCTCGGGTTCTCGAATGTTCCGCTTTTGCTTCTAGAGGGCTCTATGATTCATGGGAATGTGGCCGCGCACACATCGACACGTACACCTCTTGTGGTGAGACCGAGCATCGTAAGCAATTCATCAGGCAGCTCCTTTTCGTAATCCTTGCGGATTTAGCATTCTGCCGATTCTCTCCTACGCTGTGTCCGAGTGAACATCTATTCGTATCAACGCTGTGAACATCTGCTCATATTAACACTGTGAACATCTGTTATATATATTAATATTTTGTATGTAATAAATTTGTTAAGTTTGAAGAAGTGTTTCATTTGACTGTGTAAACAGAGTGTAGATAATAGCACTACAATTGGTGACCCCGAACATAAGAACACCCTTTGACAATAGTGAGTTTTGTGTCGTGAACGTTAAAAAATTGTGAAGGACGCGTTTGAACAGTGTGGTGACAATTAAAATGGCGTCAAGTGAAGAAAAGTTTGACCAGGCGCGTGAAAACAGTTCTTCGGGTGAAGAAACTGCAATTGAAACGCCACAACGGCGTCCCCGGAAAATCGACGCCGCATCGAAAGCCGAGTCAAGAGTAGATGCTATTCAGCAATTTAAACTACCGCCATTTTGGAGCAAGCGACCGACGCTATGGTTCGCACAGCTCGAGCTACAGTTCAAGACATTTAGAATAACATCGGATAGTGCGAAATTTAGCATGGTGGACGGCATGCTAGATTCTAGCATATTAGATTATGTGGCCGATGTCGTTGAAAATCCCCCGGACCCAAATCGGTACGAGGAACTTAAACGGCAAATAATTGCCAATTTCGCAGATACTAAAGAAGCGAAACTTACCAAATTACTGACAGACTTGGAATTGGGTGACCGGAAACCGTCGCAGCTATACCGTGAAATGAAGAGTCTGGCCAACGATCAGTTTTCCGCAGAAGCACTGCGTACGTTGTGGCTTCGTCGTCTACCGGCAAAAGCACGCGCCATTCTCTCTGTGACGACACAAGTGCACATTGATGCATTAACAGAAATGGCAGACCGCATTTTGGCTGAGTTCAACACTGGTGAAACAATAGCAGCCATCGAAAAAGTGACAACTAATCGAAGAAAGCAGGAGTCAGCGAGGGAAGCCGATATCGACACACGACTCGCACGAATCGAAAAGGCCATTGAACGCCTCTCCGTTCGAGACACGTCAAGATCACGTAGCCGATCAGGAAGCAGGCGATTAGGTAACAATAGAAAACCACAAGGTGAGCGATTATGTTTTTTTCACTATAAATTCGGTGACAATGCGAGAAGATGTAAGAAATTTTGTGCACGGTACTCGCAAACAAACGAGCATTTAAACTAGTGACGTCGTCGTCTTCAAGCGATCAAGGCGACGACACCCAACACCGCCTTCTTTTAACCGATCGCCATTCGGGAATTACATTCCTAATTGATTCTGGCGCTGGTATTTCGGTGTTACCACGAAAATTAGGTGGGAAACCAACATTGCCAGCTAATTTCACGCTGTATGCAGCCAATAACACGCCAATAAAAACATATGGCGAAAAACTTTACCACGTAGATTTTGGTTTCCGTAGGAACATGTCTTGGTACTTTCACGTGGCGGACGTTGAGAAACCCATAATTGGGGCGGACTTTCTTTCGCATTTTAATCTATTAATAGATTTGAAAAAGAAACGTCTGATCGATGGAAAAACTCACCTTTTCGCTATGGCCTCAAAAGCTAAATATGCACTTCCATCAATAGCCCTGACTGAAAGCCAAGACTTTTCGGCGATTATCCGAGAATACCCGGGGATAACGCAATCTTCGAATTTCAAGAATTCTAAACCCCACGGGATAACACATAGAATAGTGACTCGAGGGCCTCCAATAGCCGAACGAGTTCGCCGTCTTGCGCCTGACAAATATTTAATTGCTAAAAAAGAATTTGAGTACATGCTCTCGATGGGTATATGTCGACCATCAAATAGTCCTTGGGCCAGTCCTCTTCATTTAGCACCAAAGAAATCCGGTGCCTGGAGACCATGTGGTGACTATCGTCGACTAAATTCAGTCACGGTACCAGATAAATATCCAATTGCAAACATCCAAGATTTTGCATATGCGTTGCACGGAAAAAACATATTTTCGACGATAGATCTCGAACGTGCATACCACCAAGTGCCAATACACGAAGACGATATCCCAAAAACGGCTGTTATCACGCCATTTGGTTTATTTGAGTTCTGCCGCATGACCTTTGGGTTATGTAACGCGGCGCAGACCTTTCAAAGGTTCTTAGATACCGTGTTAAGAGGCCTGCCGTTCTGCTTCGCATATCTCGACGACATATTAATAGCGTCGGAGAAGGTAGACGATCATAAAAGACATTTAAAAGAGGTATTTAAACGCTTAAACGATTATGGTTTGAAAATTAATCCTCAGAAATGTGTGTTTGCCTCGAACCAGGTAAATTATCTCGGATATCAAATAAACGAAAAAGGCATGAAACCTTTGCCAGACCGAGTAGCTGCGATTCGAAATTTTAAGAAACCAAGTACAATTATGGAATTACGAAAATATCTTGGATTTCTGAATTTTTATAGGCGATTTATGCAGAATGCAGCGCAAACATTAGCACCCTTAAATGCTTTATTGACTGATTCCAAGAAAAAAGATAAACGTCCAGTACCGTGGGCACCAGATATTTTGGAAGCTTTTGAAAAAAGCAAAAGATTAATCTCGGAAGCATCCTTGCTTACCTACCCGAAAAATAGCGCGCAAATTGCTTTGAGCACAGACGCATCTAATATAGCAATAGGAGCCGTGCTCGAACAATTAGAAGACAATATTTGGAAACCACTCGGTTTCTTTTCTAAAAAGCTAAACAAAGCGCAGCTTAACTATAGCACTTACGACCGGGAGCTATTGGCTATATACGAAGCTATAAAGTATTTTCGGTATATGTTGGAAGGACGACAGTTCTCAATCAGAACTGATCATAAGCCATTAATGTATGCTTTCCAACAAAGGCCAGAAAAAGCTTCACCGCGCCAAGCGAGACAGTTGGAATTTATAGCGCAATTCACAACTCAAATTAATTATTTGCACGGGCAAGAAAACGTAGTTGCTGACTTTTTATCGCGCCCGAATGAAGTAAATGCTGTAACTGCGATTATAACTTCGACAACTATCGCAGAAAAGCAAAAAGATGATGAAGAATTAAAAAATTTGCTTCGTACAAACACGAATTTAAAATTGCAGGCATTGAATATCGACAACAATAAAATATATTGCGATGTATCAACTGATACAATCCGCCCGTACATACCACTGTGCATTCGCAAGCAATTGTTTGAGCAAGTGCACGGATTGTCACATCCAAGCGGGCGTGCAACGAGTAAAATAATGCGCGGAAAATTTGTATGGCCAAGCATGCGGCAGGATATCACCCGCTGGGCAAAGACATGCTTGCCATGCCAGCGTTCGAAAATTCATCGTCACGCCAAAAACATACCGCAGCATTTCAAACCGACAGATTGCCGATTTCAACAGGTACATATCGACATAGTAGGTCCACTTCCGCCATCAAATGGATGCATCTATTTACTGACCATGATAGATCGTTTTTCGCGGTGGCCGGAAGCAATACCAATGGCTGATATGCAAGCCGAAACAGTTGCATTCAATATTTATAATCATTGGGTATCTCGATTCGGCACACCCCAGGTAATAACTACAGATCGAGGAGCTCAATTCGAGTCTGCACTTTTTGAATCGTTGACGAAATTCATCGGATGCAGAAAAACCAGGACTACGGCTTACCATCCTGCTTCTAACGGAATGATCGAGCGTTTTCATCGCACGCTTAAAGCAGCACTTATGTGCCATGAGACATTCCGTTGGACAGAAACATTACCGACTGTGCTCTTGGGACTGCGGACTGCAGTCAAGGAGGACATAGGATGCTCTGCAGCCGAAATGTTGTTCGGAACACAACTTCGATTGCCTGGAGAATTTTTTTCAGCACAATCAACACCTGACACGCATGCGTTTATCGCGAAATTTCGACACGATATGCAGCAAGTTCGCCCGACGCACATCAATCATCATACCAAGGATTCTCCGTTCGTGTTTAAGGACTTAGCAAACTGCTCGCACGCATTTTTAAGACGAGACGCTTCGAAAAAATCACTTCAGCAACCGTATACTGGACCTCACGAGATCGTCGAACGCATCAGCGAAGCCGTTTATCGAATTCGTTTGGGTGGGAAAACCGCAACAGTTTCCACCGAACGTTTGAAGCCAGCATATGTTCAAAATCCGGAACTGGAAGAAACACCGACGACTTCTAACAATGAGAGACATCGACCAGCACTCAGTCAATTTCGTGGTCCCATAAAAACTTACGCGGGACCCAAAGCCAAACAGAAACAAAAAGTGACGTTCGAATAGTCGTACGCCACTTGGGGGAGAGTAATGTGGCCGCGCACACATCGACACGTACACCTCTTGTGGTGAGACCGAGCATCGTAAGCAATTCATCAGGCAGCTCCTTTTCGTAATCCTTGCGGATTTAGCATTCTGCCGATTCTCTCCTACGCTGTGTCCGAGTGAACATCTATTCGTATCAACGCTGTGAACATCTGCTCATATTAACACTGTGAACATCTGTTATATATATTAATATTTTGTATGTAATAAATTTGTTAAGTTTGAAGAAGTGTTTCATTTGACTGTGTAAACAGAGTGTAGATAATAGCACTACAGGAATTTCCGCTGCCATGCGAGATCTGACTCATGGGTTTGAGGCTCTGGAATGTTCCCTTTTTACGTTCTCGACGATTATTCTACGTTTTATCCATAGATTGTTATTGTGTATTGGCTATTTATAGATTTGTTTACGGTTTTTGGCTATTTATAGATTGTTTACGGTTTTTGGCTATTTATAGATTGTTTACGGTTTTTGGCTATTTATAGATTGTTTCTATTCCAAGAACACATGATGAGACAGACACTTTAACGGTTATCGCTCTTCCGGCCGTCGACACGTCGAAACATGTTTGTTCGTGCATGCAACAATATCATAATTGATTTTTGTTACTTGAACCGTTTTATTATTGATATTAGCTGTTTTGGAGTTTTTATAGGCCAGATTGGCTATAGTACAGTAGTGATCAGTAATATGGGTGTGAAGAATAGCTGGTTCAAAAATGAGGTTGCTAGTATCTTTGAAAAATACGCGGTCAATACATAAACCACTTTTTGCTCGGGTAATACCGTGGAGATGTTTGTTAAAACCAAATTTACGTAGAACATTGAGGTAATCTTGTGCAGTGTGAGAGATTTTACTACCATGTATGTTTATGTTGATATCCCCAATTATTATATAGTGGTTATAATTTTTAAAGGTTTCCAAATATACATCCAAGTTTTGGATGAAGCTACTGGGTTCAAGACTAGGAGAACGGTAAAAACAGGAAATAAGAAGGTTTGAGCTGTTAGGTAATGATAAAACCAAGTGCAACGAGTTCGCATGGTCAAACATGACATCTATTCGGTTGACAGAGTAATAGTTTTTAACATAAAAAAGTAGCCCGTCACATTTATTAAATAAATTTGGTTTGACTATGCTGTAGTACCCATTTATATCAAAGTCAATGGTACTCTAGAGCCATGTTTCCGTTAAAACGATGACATCAAAAACATAAAGCATACTATTCATGGTCAAAACTAGCTCATCAAAGTTTCTCGCAATACTTCTGATATTCATGTGTAGTATTCTAAATGTAAGTCTGTTGTTAACAAACGCAAATTTATGAAACTCCCCTATTTCAGCAAAAATCGATGTACATTGATTGCAATTATTGTCGATTTCAAAATTATCAATTAATCCATCCATTTAAATAAAGAAATTAAAATTCGAACAAAAGAACAAAAGCTAACATAAGCAAAAAAATTAGCAAACTATAAATAGAAACCCTAAAGCTGGCCAATATGATTGCAATGCAGCGCAATTGATGATTACAGGTCTGGCACCTTCTGTTTTGCGAACGAAAACTTTTCCATATCGCCCAGATGAATTTAAAGCTTCGCAAACTTATTTTTGCTTGATATAGCAACGCCGCTGTTAAGTTAAGTGAATCTCCTATGAACACTCTGCTGTCATCTAAACTTTTGTGAATTAATTTAGCAGGAAGCCCTGCACCGTCATTTCACCTTTTCACAGCTGATTTATACCCGCCAACGAAAGAATCTCTAACAGATTTATTTGCAAATTTAATTATTTGCAAATTAGTTGATCGTGATTGTTTCGGTCTGAAAACTTCCTGTATGCTGCGATCAGAGATCGCTGGATCGATACCGATCGCCACAGATGTTAACTTAATAATTTCATGCAGGTTTTCGTTACTCGTTTGCTTGATGCCGTTTAAAACAACGTTGTTCGCTCGCAATTCGGTTGCGAGACTGTTATTTTCAATTTTTAGTTTATTGATTTCCGATTTTATAGCAACATTTTCCTTGTTAAGTGCTGTGACTTGACTTATCAGATCATTCATTTTAGCCACATAATCATCAAATTTAGATGACATGAATTCAATGGCTTTTCTCATTTCACCGAGTTCACTATTGGATTTGTTATACTTCGAAAAAATTTCGGTTTTGAAACTAGCAAACATTTCCCGTAAAGTAACTTCAATGCACGGATCGGATTTTTCAACACTTTTTGAATTTTGAGATTCACACTGAACACAGCACCATATCTCACGTCGCTGACCCAGTTTACGCACATCTTCGGGGGTTTTTAAGCCGGAACAATGGGAGTGAAAATAATTTTTGCAGGATGCACAAGTAATGACATCTTTAGGATCCACGAACATTTCTTTACAGGATCGATACTGCACATCATTGTTAGGCATTTTGAGATTTAGATAAATTCCGAAAACATAAATGAAACAAAGAAAAATAAAAACCGCAAGTTGAATAATTACACAGCCAGAGAAGCACGTCCGTACAGTCCCACAGTGAAAACCCGAATGATTAAAATTACGGGTCAAATCTTTGGAGGAGCCACTTAAGGAAGAATCACCTGTTGTCACGGCAGACTGAGGCAAAATCATTGAGCAATTGAGCATTGAGCTAAGTAGGTGATGAGTCTTGAGGACTTATTATTTGAAACATGTTTGAAACCAAATAAATTAATTTAAAAACCATTTTCTTCACAAAACCCATCAAAAGATGCTCGTGTTGCAAGAAGTAAGAAGCCAAATAGAAGGTAGGAAGAGGGTGTGAAGCGCCAGAAACCGAGTACGTTGATTAGTGTACCATTACATTTTCAACGTTTTTCCTTCGTTCATCCCAATTTTCACAGATATATCGTATAAAGGCATGAATAAGTAAAGCTTTTTGAATACTTTATCCAAATTTTACTCGTTTGTGGTGCTGTATGCTAGAAACTCAGAAATTTTATACAATTCCCAAAGTGCAATCCAGGTGCTGAGCCGATCCACGTAAATGATTAGATTAACTTTAAAAGAGAACTGAGAAAAAAATTGATATTGAACTGTGCCATGTTAAAGCCGACCTACGAAGCAGCTCTTGGCTGCCCAATACCCATAGCTACTTCGCCTTACTACTGCAAATTTTGAGAGTTGCTAAAGTGATGCTATGCTATGCTCTTGTAGCAGCTATAGCATGCACATTGAACACACCCTCGTTATGAAAGTTTTATGGTAGCATCTCTTGGCATAATAACGGCAAAATGAACGGTGCTGGTAGTCCTTTGCTAGCACTGACATCAAAAGTATGCCAAATATGCGTCGCACAGAAACCAACTTACTCTGAAAATTTCATTTTGATCCGATGATTATATATAGCCATGAAAAGATTTTGAGGGCTGCCACCCGGAAAATTTCAAAATTTTGGGAAAAATGCTTTGTTGCTGAAGTCGATTTCGTACTCTTGCTGCAAGCAAAATTTTGGCACAAAAAAAAAGCCAGCTGCAAAAATCTGTTGTTGCTGCAGCAAGCGAACATACCTATTGACATATTTGTAGCTGCCAACTCTAACATAATCATCCAATACAAACTCTTTGAAATTTGGCTTTTAAGATCAGCCAACTATATGAGTTTTAATCTGATGCTGCACTGGGAACAATAGAGGAAGAAAGTTGTTTTTTAAAGCTCGCACCACTGCCACACTCACGCTCTCAAATAACTACTATCATAACTAGTCCTACTGTAGACCAATCCGGGTTGGTAAAAATATTAACAACTAAACATGAGTTAATGAATTTCTCTTCGCCCCGGTCTTTTAAAACTAGTGTTGAGCTGAGTTGTGTAAATCCGGACTGGCACTTCTGGAGCAACCAAGGCTTTGAACCTTTGAACCACGGCCTCGAACCATCTCACCCAATCCAATCCTCACAACATGAATTTGAAGCGACTTCTTACAAATCAAAGAATGACATGCTCAAGCGTCAAATGAAGTGACATTACGCTGTCAAAGTTGCATTTTCGGCATTTTCGGCTTCTTCCAACTTCAAGCGGTTTCACAAAATGTTTAAGAACAAATTGGCCGCTCTTCAGCATCCTACACCTGACAGCATTGATGTAAAAGGTAAATATCTTCTTATAGTTTTACTTTTAGCTCATTAACCAAATATCTAATTGCCAGATCGAAGGGTGTTTGCTAGCACTATTCTCTGGTTGGAAGACCAGAAAATTCGTGAATACAGAATTGAAGATAGAGATGGATTGCGCCAGATCGAACCAATCGATCGTTGGGAAAAAGCGTATGCATCCTACAAGGAGGATGTAGGGATGCCAAAGTTAGAAACACCGGCTGAAGAGTTGTCCTGGCTTCTCAGCTATGCAGTTCGACTGGAATATCTTGACAATCCAGATAAATACAAACCCATCGATTCGAAGCATGTTCTCGAGAAAACAAGCAAAAAACAGGAACCAACTGTGAAAACGCAGAACGCATTCGATAAACTGGACTGTAAGCTCGTATCTATTGTATTTCCACTATGCTTTAATTTTTTATTCGCTATCAGTTAATAGTCAAGACTTCATCAACGGCGTTCGGGTCCTGGCGAAAAAACTCAAAATTGCTAATCACCCTGATCATCTCGTTCTCTTAGAAGCTGTAAAGCGTGTAGTGCATGAGCGGTTAAGTGACCAGGCTGCAAAGAATCCAATAATAGAGGGCAAACCATTTCCGTTCGAAAAGGGAAACGATATTATCACGGACGAAGCCGCTTTGGATAAAGCAGCTCGAATCTTACGACTCCTGCAAATTCACAGTCTTCGTGAGCTGCAAACGAAAATTAATGAAACCATTGTCTCTGTGCAAGATTTGACCGCTGATCCGAGGACTGATACGAAATTGGGAAAAGTTGGCTTTTAAATATTCTCATTTGATTGATTCTTTTCCGCTAAATTATTTTATACAAGCCGTAAAACAGTGGCAGTCGATTGGACTGTAGCACTGACAATAAAGAAAAGTTGGTCGAAAAATTTTGTTTTAATTTTGGTTTAAAAGGTTTCAATTCGGGGCAATTCAAAGTGGTTGGTATTTGGACAGTTGAAATGATCTAACCTTAAAAATTGTAGATGTAGACGGGTGTTACGTGCGACGAACATGACGGACGGTACTACTGAAAATCGTCGAGAAACACCCGAAAAGGACTGTTTGGGGTGTCAATTGACTTCCGGTTTCGGATTGCTGTTCATCGGTGCTTACTTGTATCGTCAGTCACAACGGCAAAGTGGAACAATTAGCAAACTGACAGTTGCTTCACTATCTGCAGGTTTTGAATTTGTTGTCATTTATGTACATATACATGTTTTCCTTAATTAACTAGTGATATGTTTCAGCGTCTGTCGGGTTGGGAATAGCAAGACTTTGTAATGTGTCTGTATTTCCGAAATCCTAAACACATTGTTTTGCAGTTGGTGAGACATTTGGGATAAAAAGCATATTTGATTTGAACAAAAATTCTAAGTGTAAAATAAATTTATATTTTCTACATTTAAATTTTTCTTTCGATGTAGTTCAATTGCATTGCGATACTTCTAGCTGTGATTTAAGGTCCGACCGCTGATAAAAAATTATAAATTATCACAATATTCACATTATGGGCATGCCTGAAAAGAGACAACTTTTTAGAGCTCACAACGTGACATTTTGTATATGAAAATCGCATTTTGCGTTCAATAGTACTTTTCCTACGGATTTTAATAAATATTTAGTTGGTATAGTGAAGAAATATGCCATTCAGAGAACAATCGGGAATTTGAAGCTTACTACAAAACAGTTCTTATTTCTACTTGATCGGCTATAAAAACTGATTATTCAATTGAAGGATAGTTCTTCACCTTTGTATTAAGACTATTATGGCGAAGTAACATTTTAGGTATATCGTTATAGTCTAATCAACTTATCGACAAAAATTTTCCGAATTCAATAAAAGGAATCTTTAGCGTATAGGAACTGCTAGTAAGCCTGATATTCGAATGAGAACAGAGAAAATGTTCACATTTTGTTTCAAATTTGATATGGTTGAAGTGTTTAAGAAATTACTTGTTCGTGAACACGACACGATTGTCAGGTCGAATATATAGTATATGAAAATTCAGTACAAATTGCTTAGTCAGTGCCACTAAAAGTATATGAGCCCTCCCTACTTAATTTCAATGCCGACATGCTCTCTTGCCCAGACTTTTTTACGTGCCTTCTGTGAATGTGCATGAGTATATGAGTACAGGAAGGATTAAAATTAAGTCATTCGGCCTTTAAAAAACCTTGATTCTTTTTGGAGCTAAAAACATCAAATGTTCAGCTATAGCTTTGGTCAGGGTTTTCAATTCTACGAATAAATTAGAAAATGCATCCAATGATCCAAAACTCTTTAGGTCTTATGTCAACTCCTTTAAAACTTCCTCTAGTATTCCTTCTGCTATGCACCTTCATGATACGCCTTCATCCTCTCCGCAAGATACTTGTTCGCTTTTTGCTCAATTCTTCTCTTCTTTCACTTTATCATAATCCTTCATCAACTTCATGATCCTTCAACGCCGTTAGTTAGTTTTTCCTCACCCGCTTGTACTCTGCCTTCATTTTGTGCAAACTCCTTAGAAATCGAATTCTTGATGAGCTCTTTTGATGCAAGCACTGGCTTCGGTGTTGATGTCATCCGAATAATTTTACCAATTCACATTCCTTTTCTTTGTGTGTTCTTCTGTTACTAATTTTCAATCTCAATGCTTCATCCAGTACCTTACCTTCATTTTGGAAATCCACAAACATATTCCTCATCTATATATTGTGATATTTCGTGTAACTCTAATTACCATCCCATTTCCGTTTCGCACTGTTTTAGCAAGCTCCTTGAAAGATGAGTTTACAATAGAGTGTATCCTTTCGACCAGCCGTTGTAAGCCAAAGACCACCATGGATTCATTAAAACTAATTCTACAGTATCAACTTATTGTCGTTCACTAATACTGTTGCTTCCGGTATCGATTAGCAAAATCAAGTTGATGTTTTATATACGGACTTTGCCAAAGCTTTCGATTCAGTTAACCATAAAAATTTTCTTTCCAAGCAAGCTGGTTGTCTCTCTGGTGACCATCTCTCTTAGTTTTCACCCAGGTTTGTGTTCGCACTTGTGTTGGTACTGTTAACTATTGATCTTTCGCATCCTTTGTTCCCACTTCAGGAGTTACATAAGGATTCATTCTTGGTCCTTTATTATTCCTTCTGTTTATTAACGATCTTCCATCTCTCCTTAACTCACTCTGCCTTCTGTACGCTGATAATATCACAATATTTCCTTTACTTACAAAACATTTCTCCCACTATTTTCGATTCTGCTCACAATGGTGTCCCCAAGGCCCTTGGCGCGATCTTCGACTCTAAGCGCAAATTCGATCTGCATGTATTGCCTATCACTGCCAGCCAGGGCCCCTCATTTTTTCGGTTTCATTATTAGATCTTCCAAACATTTTGTTCGCCTTTAGGTGTTTGGCTGATGCCGTTGAGTTGATGCAACGCAGAGTCATTCGTTCCCTTTACTTCAAATGGAATATTTCCTATTGTGACTAAAGCATGCGTCTCTCCATCCTAAAAATCCCTTCACTTGAATCACGAAGTGTTCCTCGACGAGGGCCTCCTATTTAAAATCTCTAACGGCTGTATATTAGTAGGGTTCGGGCAGGCCTAATTGAACTTTATTAGTTAATGTTCCGTTTGCGCGTAAAGACAGTTATTTCTTCTCACTACTCTTGGCGGGGTTGTGTAAGTGTCCAAAGGAGTTTAGATAACTTAATTCTGTTGGTTGAAAGAAGGAGTGGAAAGATGGAGGAACATTTTTGAATTTGAAAGATAAAAGAATATTGATCATGTATCTCCACCTGCAGCACCCTTACCTCTTCACCTCAATCACCTAAAACTTCTAAGATTGAACAAGGTCAGCCATACCAATGGTGCTCCTGATACCAATAACTTATTTCCTCGATAGCCTTCATCAACAGAAGTAGTTATTGTATAGTTGTTTCGAACATTTTATAGCAATATTATCCCCATCAAAACTTCAAACAAGACGACGAGGGATGTCAATATTTGCTTTGGTAACGAGCAATTTTCTCTTCTTCTAGACACAAAGTAGAATAGGTGAGAGTCCCTTATTTATACATACAGTCCTTACTTTTTTATTGTGACTTGATTCTTTGTCATTTTACATCAGCTCTGTGAGTTTCAATTATATACCCTATGAGCTTTCAGAGTATATTTCACCTTAAGAAAATATCAATTTCTGTGCTACTCGTCAAGTTCAAATAACCTGAACGACTAAAGGAGACTAATATGACCCAAAAAAAGACGAACGATTGACAATAAAATGAAGTTCCAAGAGTATATATTTATATCTATTTACAACGTACATAATTAAAAATACATATTTCGAAAATAATCGCAATGTTTTTGTGTGTGATTACGTTTTCATATCACGTCCGAGCACATGCATAAAATGCATAACACAGACGAATGCTAAGGAAAAAGTATTTATCGAGATCGATCAAATCAGTAAAATTTTGTAACTAACTTGTAAGTCTTTGAACATTGAAAATCGTTTTTCATCTAGCCAAAACGGCGTCAAACATTATTTAACATATGATTTTTTGATTTTACGTCTGTTATTGCGACTAGCAGATATTAAATTGCTGATAATTTAGAAGATAGGCAAATGTGAACACATTTTTTTTTGTATTGTTATTTTCGCATATTACATTGGTTTTTTTCCCAACTTTTGTGAATATTTTTCAAGTGAACTTTATCAATATTATTGTGAGAAAGTACAAATACGAATGTCGAAGAAAAAATTGTTTGAAATTTGCATAAGAAATTAAAGACTTTGAAAAAAATTAGCATATAAATGATTGAAGGAGAGAATATATGCCTTAAAATTCAATGAGTATCCTTTACAAGAAATAATCTTACGTACATATATCCAAAAGAAGACTTAACTTCAAAACCATTGGAATCACGAATAAATGCTTGCAAGGTCAGACTTGCGTTTCAGCTTGTACTTTCCCACACATCGCTGTAAAGTTTCAACTATTATTGTAGTAACCCATCACGTCAAATATTTATAATAAATGTTATTATGTAGAGGTTTGGCTGAATAAACGGTAGTAGTACAATGCATACGGAGAATAATGTGTACTGGATTATATCATCGAGCACAAAACGTCACAATTCGTAAGTGAATTTGTTCGCGCGAGCGTTACATCTTCTGGGTGGACTTTGCGGCTGTATATTCCTTACAGGGGATGTAATTTTGTAAGTCGTTTGCGAACTATAGTTCGGGGGACTCGGCCCAGAGGATGTCAAATTTCCGTTACGAGACTGCGAGCTCCTTCCACCGGCACCAAAGCAACGCATTGCTGCACATAGAATTGAGCACCAGCGCCACGATAGAAGGTTACTTCGATTATACAGCGTACGACAGGGAAGCGGACGTCGAAAGGCGTTAGTGCCTCGGAAATCATTCGCTGTATTATTGTTCAATGAGTTTAAGCTTTCGTAATCAAAAGGTTCATGACTGTCATCCGTGTAGTATGGATTGATTGGTGTTTCGTTATTGCAGTTACGGTCGATAGTCACGGCAGGCGTAATAATCATAAATTGTTTTAGACGAGATAGACCAGAATTACTTGTGTTCAAATTCCTTGCTGTAAATCCGCTGGGCTTAGAACTAGTTGGAACGGCAGTAATTGGGAAAGTTGTCGATGCCGATGACGAATCCGAGCTATCTAGATGCAGAAAAGATTGTTGGATTGGGGATGGTGATGAAGTTGGGGTTGATCCTACAGATGGCATCCATCATCTTGCGGACTCTTCGTTCCCACTTGAGCTGTCATCAGGCTTAACGATTTGATACGTAATTAAATACTCGGGATAAGCCTAAAATCAAAAAGTGTAGTAGATGCCTCATTAATTAAGATTTTTCTGTGATACCTGCTCACCGCGGTATACTACGTATTCGGTAAAGTGCAGACCACCAGTTGACGGGCGACCGATCACAGAGTGGTGTCCTGGAGGAGCATGGGCCATCTTCATAGCACTGTATTGCAAAAATGATTTCCCTAACGCTACGCGACACAATAGTAGCTGTCTATAAATACAACAAAATGAGTTTTTTTCCCTCGAAAATCAAGAAGTAAAATTATTTGATATACCTCAAGCATACGTAGCATGATTTGTCTTTATGTGATGGGCAGCCAATTCCGCCCCCAATCCCGTATACGTATTGGTTACTCTTCGAACTGTGTTCCGCAAAATAAATTCCTGCACCAAACATTCCGCCGATGTATGCATGACGTTCATCGAAACCCTTTTGTACGATTGCATTTATGAATGGACTACCGTGGAATAACATGCGTTCGTTCGCCTGGACACTATTTTCTTCCGAAACTTCTTGCCGTCGATGCACGTAGCGTTCCCAAAGTTTACGATTTTGCACTTTTTGTACCTGTTAAAAAAATTAATCTACTTTTAATGTACTTTCACTTATCTACACTTACTCTAATGATGTTGTAGCGATGAAAGTAGCCACCCGCTTGACCGTTGTCCCGGTGCTCTCGAATGGTGGCTTGCATTTCTTCTTCGACTGCTAAGAATTCTTTATCGTCTGGTAAAAGATCAACTAGCAGCGTCCCAGGATTCGGATTTGTTCCAATTCCTAAAAAATAACGCTATAATATGATCTATTAAAGCCATAGGATAGCTTCAAGATACCTGAAGTAGCTCGGAGGTGGGCGATTCCCTTCAATATTTTATGTCGAAAGCCATATGCCGAGACTCCCACTTGCTTCAAGTCTTCATGTCCCATTTCGGCCAGAATTTCCAATGTAATTTGTTCGCGTTCGAACAGATCTATTAGATGATCGAGTTGAAGATTTGCAAGGAAACTGGCCACGTTCGAAACAGGCTCCTGGTCATTAATTTCGTCTCCAATATCAGATGCATTTGACTCAGCTCCTTGTGCCGGACTCATGCATGATCTAGGAGTTGGCAGTGAAACTGGAATGCACAATGTCATCGAGGCACCAGTTGGTAACGTGACGGTTTCCGTAAGAGGAGACATTGGAGCGCTACTCTGTGATACTGTACTGATATTGTTTAGCGAGGTCTGAGATGCAGCGAGACCCTGTTGACTGGCTAGAGAAGTTGTCATAGCGTCTTGCAGGAGACATCTAACGTCTTCGGCTGTAGCAAGTTCAATTGGCGTCTGCCCCTCTTGGTTTTTTGTGTATGGATCAGCGCCATGAGCGAGAAGCAAAGCACAAAGCTGAGTCCGCCCCTTTTGAGCAGCTTCATGCAGAGGTGTGAAGCCCCATTTATCTGTAGCATTGACAACTGTCTTATGCTTAATCAACAATGCTGCAATGTCCAAATGGCCATACGAAGAGGCATTATGTAATGGGATTAACCCGCCTTTATCTTGTGCATTTACGTCTGCGCCGTTCTCCAGTAAATATTCTGCTACTTCGTAATTGTTGTACCCAGCCGCCAGATGTAGCGGTGTCGAGTTTCTTCCCTGGGCATCTCTACAGTTGATATTTTCTGCACTTACTAGTCTTTGAACTCTGGCTAAGTTGCCTTTCTTCGCCGCATCCAACAATGCCGAGTTGCCCCTGAGTAAATCTGCTACATCTTGGTCGCCTTCACGCACTAGATCTAAAGGTGTAGCGCCATCCCTGTTCTTTTTAGTTGGGTCAGCGCCATGTCTTAGTAGGAGCTTTACAATATCATACTTCCCCTTTGCAGCAGCTTCATGTAAAGGCGTAAATTTCCACAAGTCCGCCACATTTACATTGGCACCATGTTTAACTAACAATTCCGTTACCTCGAAATGACCGTATGAGCATGCATTGTGCAGAGGTACCAGGCCGCCTTTATCTGCGGCATGAACTTCAGCTCCGTTTTCAAGAAGGTATTCAACAACCGGAACCCGATTGTAGCCCGCCGCGAAATGAAGCGGAGTCGAATGCCTACCATCAAGATCTCTACAATTCACAGTATGAGGATTCGCCATTACAATCCGGCGTACGCTGTCAAGGTCTCCAGCTTTGGCGGCCTCGAGAAGCTGACACTCGATCATCTCAGTATCTGGTGGATCTTTGAGAATTTTTTGAACATTTTCAGATGCTAGTTGTGCTGCAGTGTATCCTTGAAGTGATATTATTGTAGTATCTATCGAATAGGAAAGCAGAAGTCGGCAGGCCTGAATATT
Organism: Nemotelus nigrinus; assembly: GCA_947369275.1. NCBI lineage: Eukaryota > Metazoa > Arthropoda > Insecta > Diptera > Stratiomyidae > Nemotelus > Nemotelus nigrinus. The sequence continues at coordinate 55,957,912 of OX376372.1, forward strand.
ATCATCCCGTGCACATCGGTGTAGGGCAGTTTGCCCTAGGCCATCTAAAGCGTTAACTTTTGCTCCACTTTTTAGAAGCAGGTCCATTATATCGTAATGAGAATGGTCGGCAGCCACATGTAGAGGTGTGAGGAAATCTTTATTTTTTTCGTTCAATAACGATCCTTTTCGAATAAGTATCTCAAGGACCTGTTTTCGTTTTTGGTACACTGACATGGCAACAGCGTGAAGTGGCGTATCGCCGGTGTATGGATGAACGAAGTTTACAGTCTCTGAAGTTAAATACTTTTTCAGACGGGGAATATCCGCCTGACGGCATGAATCTAATACGCAGTGACCCTTGTATTCATCTGCAATCAATATAAAACACATAGTACGGCCGTTTGTAAAAATTGTTTTTAAATTACTGAACTTACATGCTATTCGATCGCGTAGCTCCCTAGTTGGTGCAGAGTCTATTGCCGATTTGTTGTGGCAGTTTAATAGTGTAGGATCCGCACCTTCGCTTAACAACAAACTACAAACTTCCACTCGACTTTTTGATGCTGCTTCGTGCAATGGAGTAAAAGCCCACAAATCATTTGCATTTACGTTGGCCCCGTGCTTGATCAACAGCTCGGTGACTTCGAAGTGGCCGTATGAACAGGCATTGTGAAGAGGCACAAGCCCACTAGAATATAAATTTAGAGCCGCAAATCTAACTTCGAAATCAAATTCTTACCCTTTGTCTTTTGCATGCACATCTGCTCCATGTTCCAGTAATATCTGCACTATACGAATCCTGTTATAGCCCGCAGCCAAATGCAGAGGCGTCGATCGTCGTCCATCGCTAGCATGACAGTTAACATTCAGTGGCGTCAACAATGCCATTAGTCTATCTTCGGCTCCTGATCTAGCTGCTTCCAGTAGCTCGTCCTTGCGATATTCACCCGTTAGAACGGGGCGAGTAGTTTCGTCTGCTATTTCGAGTGGAGTTTTTTGTTCTGAGTTCCTAATGTTTGTATTAGCTCCATGTTGCAGCAATGCGATGCACACGTCGATTTTCCCCTTGCTAGCTGCTTCATGGAGAGGAGTGTAATTCCAGTTGTCGGTGGTGTTTGGACTTGCACCAGCTTCTAGCAGTAAACGCACAACTTCGGCATGTCCGAATGAGCAGGCATTGTGAAGTGGGTGAAGACCGCCCTCATCACAAGCCTGAATCGAAGCTCCATTGGTTAGAAGGTATTCTACGACTTCTCGACGTCCATAGCCTGTAAAATGATTTCGATATGGTAAATAGCTTTCCATAGAATAAAATAAATAATTCGAGCATTTGGATACGGTTATCAAATAATTTTAGTGGTTCTACAGGCGTTTTGCAGTTCTTGAGTCTCGGTGGAAGACTTTAGGTAGGTATATTGTGTGGAAAATATTTTTTGCTTTGTATAGCAGTACAAACGTCTATGAATGATCACTTTACTAAAGGCGTATTATTCGAAATATCGATTTTCGGATCAGGTATACTAGTGGGCTGCAGAAAATACTCTCAAATATCAAGCAAAACACTGGCAATGCCCAAAGCATGTACGTTGTACCCTAAAGAGTATCTTAAAGAATACTGGTACATGAAGGCTAAAGAGAAAATGGGAATAGTGATCCACGTTTTGAACTTAGAAACTGGATGGAGATGGGTAGATACATTTGAAACCGACATTTTTAGAAGCCAAAGATGGAAGATGGGATACATATTAATGAAAACATAATTGGTAGATCGACAGCTTGAAGTTAAGGGATTATGGTTATTCAACTCGATCTAGGAGCTTATGGGCTAATGTCGCTCAAATAATTGAACAAATGATAGAACTCTAATCTTGCAATGTTTCTCTTTTTCTTCTTAAAGGGTAGTCAGCTATTACTAAAAATCGATTTTTTTATTTTTTATTATTTTTATTGTATATTTTGTATTGTATATTGATATCTTAAAAATATTATCTGAAAATTTCATATAAATACAAAAATAGTTTTCGATTAATTAATTTTTTCGATTAATTATTAACGGGCTCTCTGAAAAACTGAATTTTAGTGTGTAAAGATGTCATACAAACGCACTAATGGAGAGAATCGGAAACGTAGAACACAGCAATTCGATATCTTAAAAGCTTGTACATCGGCAGAAGAGCTATTATAGTGTAAGCAATTAAATAATTAATATTTTTAATTTTTCTCGAATCAATGCTTTCAAAGTCGATGACAACTGTAATTTAAAATCTTCTCAAGGGATCTGAATTCAATTTATACCGAAAGATAAAGAAACTAGTACCTGATCGAATCCAGGCTCGGATGAGGATCCGCGCACCAATCTTTGAGTTCACCTAGCTCTGAATAGGTACCTGAGTTAATCAGGGGTAAAGTGAGACGTGGAATTAATCACCCTACACTCGTATTTACATTGATCGTCAATTTGTGATGAAGTTCTCTACCAGATTCAATTCCTAGATCCGTACGAAGATTGTCGTATGATTACTTTACTTTACTTTATTCATTGTGGATAGGGAGTTCAAACCGTACGTGATGGACTTCAATGCAGTAAACGAACGATTCTGTGCAATTTGCATCAAAGCTAAATTTTTCAAATATGACTGATAGTCCATGTCCCGACAGAAGAAAAACAGGAGGAAATGAAAAACGCATTCTATAAATACATCGAAAGGTTATTCGACTTATTGCTCTCAAATGACATTATCGTCATCGGCGCTACAACCGCGGTTCAGCCCTGGCCTCCAACAACAAAATTTTTCCATAGGTCCCGATCGCGAGACGATGTCATCTAATGCAAGCCTTCAAATGACGTCAAAATAATATTCGATGACTTTAATGCTAAAGTCAGGAATGAAGAAATACATCGGGGATCGACTGGAGGTTCTCTTCGAAAGTTCGACATTGGAAAGCTCCTAACAGCGTTAGTAGCAGGAAATTTCGAAAAAAAAACCTTTGAAACAAAATTGGTCCTCCATCATAAAAAATAATGCAGTAAAACCGGATCAAGTTGAAAAAAAAAAATTGCAGAACAAGTGGTTGGGTATGAAGCCCGGCCCAGTTAAATCGAAAAGATTCCGCCAAAATCGCTCAAAAATGAAGGCCACGTTAACAATCTTCGATGATCGTTGTGCTGTGCATGGTGTATTTCGTCCATCAGGGCAAACTGATGTTAAGGAATATTATTTAAGTAAAAGCTACTCGCAAAAAGAGGCCAGAATTATGGACAGACTAATCTTGGTTTTTACACTACGATAATGCCTACGATGCGTTGGCTCTACGAGAATATTTCGTCAAAGTTTCAACTCATATTTTATCGCAACCACACAACCGTGTGACTTCTGAATATTCTCATAAATCGAAAGACCGCTCCGGTTTTTACTCGACTGCGAAGATAACGAAACGTTAGCTTTAGTGTATTGTGTAGAAGGGGGGCTAGTTTGAAGGCGGTAAAATAAATTTGGGTGATTAAAAGATTATCCATTTCATAACAAAAGTCACTTTCAATTTCGATCACAGTTGTATTTGGGAAAACTGAGACGAAAAGACTGCTGATGAAAAGAAGGACACCAATCATCATACCCATGAAGGTTCGCTTCGAAATAGTCGTAACCAGAAAATCTGCTAAATATCTCAGAGTGACTCTTGACTCGAAGCTGACTTATGGGGAGCACATCTGAAAAGCATGCGATAGGACATTGGGGACTATAATCTCGCTAAGCAGACTCATGGCCAACGTCTGCCGACCTAGAGCGAATAAACTCCTACGTATACTACTTATGGTGGCGACTCATTTAATGCTGCTCTATGATGTGGAGATATGGGCTACTGCCTTAAAATTTGGAGAAGTAGAGAGCTAGGATAATGAGTGCTCAACTCAGAGGACCGGTATGAATCGTATTCAGCTACCAAAAACGCTTAAGCACGAGCGCGAATGCTTAAGTATTGGGAGGAACGCTGGGCTACAAGTAAATGAAGAGCATGGACGACTAGGCTGATGCCGCCATAAAACTTTGGTGTAGTCCTGATCATGGTAATACAGTTCTATCTGAGTCAATTTCTATCAGGTCACGGCTAGTTTAGGAAACACATTCCTATAATGGGGAAACTCAAGACGAAATACTGCAAATACTCATACATTGCTCACTTTCGACAAGTGCCTTTGCTTTACAAGAGAACGAGAAGCCCTCTTTCCTTGCTTCATTCAGGCGATGCTTAATTTAGAGAACGCTTGGGTACATGTTTCGGCAAATGTAAAGACAGACTTTGCCAGCGGGTGACACTTTTTTGAGTGAGCAAGAACCTCCATCGTTCGTAGGAAAACTTATGAAAATTTTTCGGTACTCGTTAACTTTTTCGATTTGCGTGTAAAGACCAAAGTTCCCAATAAAATTTTTGGAATAATTTCGTACATTAGACAATTCCACTTCAAGTGAGCAAACAATTGTATCCAACAAACATTCTCCAGGACTACAAACAGAAGAGGTTTTGGCTTGTATCTCTGGCATACACGGGAGTCTTACCGTTCAAACTCTGATTGTGCTTACCTTTCTGACAATGGAACATTTTGGGTTTGCGCGTGCTACCGTATAGCTGGCTACACGGACGAACTTTCGCATTTAAATTGGTTTCTGCGAGTAAGTGCGTGGTATTACCTGCACGTGTAACAGGCCAATTAGATATCGAATAAATTTTCTTACACTCAAGCAAGAAGAAAGACCTGCATTGCAAATTATGTGCTGATGTTTCTTTTTTATAATCAGCCATGATTTGACATTTTGTTTATAACGCGAAGTCAATGAGATTAGAACAACAAACATGTTTGGCAGCGCCATTCAGAGTTGATACTCATTACTTTTTAGGCTACACAATCAGCGCACTGAAAATATGTGAGCTCTCAATTTTTCGTTGATTTAAAGCGATATTTTTAAATTTTACGTTCCATAAGTTTTATGTCTGCTATTTTTATGTTTGATAGAGAGTTAACACATCCCTAGCATCACGGTGCGGTAGCTTTTCTGAATCTAAGTATGGAAGATTCCATATAAAAGGTTTTCTAGGTTTCTGCGTAAATTTGAGGGATACGCGTTTCGAACCGACATTTTGAAATTTATTGCTAAATTAGTAGTCACCAAAATTTAATTTCCGTGATTTGAAATCGTTTAGTCGTAAGGAAATTCGAGCTAAGTAATCGAGCCAGAATTGTGTTATCCGTAGCGATTAGTGCTGTGAAATAGAGAGAAAATTATATCATCGTGGGAATTTTTTTTCTATGCTCTATTATGCTATAGCACAGCCTTGGCGGAAGGAAATTTAAGGAAAGGGAGAGAGGAAGGGTTGAGTTTGCAGGAGAATTCCCGAACATTGATGGTTTTTTCATAGTCTTTTGACTAATAGAGCAAACAAAGAATTTTCACTGGAGGTTAGAATTTTAAAGAACTCATTGGGAAATAGCAAATGTTAAAATCAACAAATTTAGCACTTGTTTTTAATTTTCAAATCAATATCTGATTAGCAGAAATACATATGTATTTCAAATTAACAGAATTAATCTATTTTCGCAATAAAACCTATAGCCCCAAACTAAATTTACAGTGGTATTCAGTAGAATCATAAAGTGCATCTTTTTTCCCGTGATAAATACTTATCTACCACTTGAACATTACATTAGTAAGCAATAGGACATTCAAAGTCAATTTACTCAACCTAGATTGCCAAGGATTGGTGATGTTAACTCACTGTCCACTCAATGTAATCTATCTAGTCCAGCAGACAGGATTCGATCGATTAATTCTGTCAACAGATGCATGTGCTGCACATTCAAATTTACATGCCCTAATTAATGCATGTAGTTCGAGCGCTGTATGTAGACGCCACCATCATCTCGTTACAGCTTTGTGACGATTCGTGATTGGAGACATGGACCCTTTCTTAGCATGATGTGTGGTTATAATGGCATCATTGCGGTTAGTATTAAAACGGTAATAATTACATACCTGCTGCGAAGTGCAAAGGGGTCGACTTTCGCCCTGCTGTATCCCGTGCATTAACAGTCTGCGGAGTAATAAGTTTCTTCACCTTGGCAATATCACCCGTCTTACAGGCCTCGAACAGCTCCCGAAGCGGGTCATTGGCAATTGCTGCATCCAAATTTACGTTCAATATCGTACGACTCCGATTTGACATTTTTATTTTTTTTCGTCTACACCTCTCGAGTTCCTCGAACCAGTTACCGAATTATAATACTATTTTTCGCAATAGAGCAGATCTTGCCCTATTCATTCATACGAAACATCACAATATATCCCGACACTGAGTCATTTTTGCAATTGGACTCGCACAGTACACGAAAGAGTGGCTGAGAAAATAATAGACGCAAGAGATTTCACAATACGGCCACGGCCATGAAGAAAATACTCCACTTTTTTGTATTCATTCCATGCACCAACAACTATCACTGCTAGAGCACTGAATTTTACTTTATTCCAGTTGGTTTTTGGGTGCGAAAAAGGAACTTACGACATACACTGCAAATAATAAATCTTACAAAGCCGTTTTCGGGGAAACATACAGAAAATTATAATGAAGTTCTGGACACGAAATCGATAAAATCGTAAACGACGAAACAGCTGTCCGCAGGAGAACAAGAGCGAGAAAACCATGAAGATGGAACTTTGACAGTAGAAAGCACTGACGTTTGGTACTAAAATGTGCCTTGCAATTATGTTATATTCATGGAAGTGTTGGAGTCACTATGAATAAATATCCCTTGCGATTAAGGAAAAATTATTATGAAAGCAGGTGAACAATCAATATTTTTTCTGCGAGAAAGGATCAGCGTGATCTCTCGACGTATATTAGCTATCTTAAATATTTAGTAAAAATTTATCAAAAAACTAATATATCCACAGATAACAAAGAACTAAAGTCTACGTACACCCAACAACTCATTATATTATATGGTAGGTTTTTATTAATATTAATATTTCATTGGCCCCCCATTCGCTGTAATTACAGCCTTCATCCTGTTTGGCATGGCATTGACAAGATTTCGCGTCGCTTGTACTAGTATTTTGGCCCACTCCTGAAGAAAGGCGTTTTTGAGGTTTTCTTTATTTCTGATGTTTTGTTTTCGGACTCTACACTCGCGATAATCCCATAAATCTTCTATGGGGTTGAGGTAGGGCTGCCAACTCTCCCGGAATTCCGGGATTCTCCCAGAAAAATACCACTTTAAAAATCTCCCGTCTCCCGGAATGCAGTTAAATTCCCCCAGGAATTTGATAAAAATTGCCTTCACGGTATTTTTATATTTTTATTTATATTTTATGCTCGCTTTTATATGCTTGTAAATAGTACAATATTAATGATTAAAAATCGTAAATCGCACTATGTACAATTGATTAAATAAAAGATGTCAGTGCTTCTTTAACCCTCCCCAGACACACTACAATTCGAGCACCTCCCTAGACACACCTGGGTCTATGGAGTCCTGCCGTTTTTTTACCACACTTCGAATCGTTTTAAAATCTGAAAAAATTCATGAAGATAGATCGATATCTATAGAAAAAGAGCGTGCATTAAGTGATGGATATATATGAATTTTTATTATTGTTATTTAATGGAAATCGACACAAAACACGAGAAATACACGTATTCACTTAAAACATCATAGCTTTTTGTTAAATAAGTTTAAGAAAATTCTACTGTACGAAATGTTTCTTGACATATAGTAGATGAAAGAAAAAAAAGGACATAATGAAACTTCGAAAAAAGTATAGTTATTATGACAAGAGAAAAAGTACAATTTTTTTGGAGTCGAAAATTCGTTTGAAATTACAATTTTTGGTTTGAAAGTAATGTAACTCAAAGTTTTATACGTTTTTGTGTTATTTATTATTACTTACACTTATTCTTATTAAAATAAATAAAGTAACTGAACAAAATTACAAAATGCATTCATTGCATACATGAAGCTTGTGTTCTTCGCAAATTTTTATTTCTTCGCTCGTTAAACTAAGTGCTAACGTTTCAATAAATTTATATCTTCCCAATGCAGTGTTCGCTTCATTAAAATTGTACAAAATGTTACAATTAACTACCGCTTGATCTAATATACCGAAGAAAAGCTTCGAAGAAAATGCACACTTTTATGCTTCCGTAGACACACCTGGGTCTTTGGTGTCCGCAGCCAACTTTGACAGCTCAGCAATTCACGAAGAACGGAGGCCCGAGCGTGACGTTCACTACGCCAGTTCTGGATCCAAGTACAATTTTTTAAGTGGAGGTTAGAACCCGAAATATTGACGTACCTGTGCGCCCTGACGATTTTCAAAAACGGCCGGACACCAAAGACCCAGGTGTGTCTAGCGGGGGTTAAATGAGCCAATAAATGAGGATAAATTGTACGACGATTACTGTTTGCTGCGAGAAGTGCATGACCTTGTCGCAAGTAAAACAAAGAGGGAAGACTTGCGTTGGGTTAATTTTTTTGAAAAATGTAAAGAAGAATCGGGCAAAATCATGGTCAGTAGATATAAATATAATACCAGTTCTGGCGCACTTAAGAGGAGCAATAAGGACATGGTGCATTCGATTATCGGCCCGCGCATGACGTAAGCGATGATCTTTGAACTAATAAACAGCTCAACTGGGCTTTTAGCTTAACAGGGTTGTTTATCAGTTCAGCTAGGCTGTTTATCAGCTCAACTGGGCTGTTTATCAGCTCTAGCTCATCGCTTACTTCATGCGTGGGCAGGCACCATATCCTTATTGCTCCTCTTTGCTCCTCTTATTTACTCTTCTTTTGCTCCTCTTAAGTGCGCCAGAACTGGTATTATAACTGTGGCCAAAAAATCGTAATCGACTTAATGAAACACATGTAAAATCAGAAAATCAGGTATGCACAAATTTTGATTACACATGTAAAGAATTCTAAAGCTTTATCCTTGCAAATCAAAAGACATTACAAGCAACTCGTTGTAAAAGAAATATCATTTTAAATAAATAAAATTGTTTTTCACTTATTTTTTTATTTTCCTCCCGGATTTCCGATCCACTGAGTTGGCAACCCTAGGTTGAGGTCGGGCGACTGAGGTGGAGAATGGAGCTATTTTGGTGTATTGAAAATTAACCACTCCTTCACAATACCAGCCGTATGCTTAGGATCGTTATCTTGCTGGAATGTCCAGCTGCTTCGTAGGCCCAATTTTTGCACGGATTGTTTTAAATTATTTTTAATATAGGTCTGTTCGCGTACCTGAATCTATTATAATATATTAAAATAGATTCGCAGAAAGTCGTTTTTGTACTCTTGCTGCAATTTTTCAGCAAAAAGAAGCCAGCTGCCAATTTCTGTTACTGCTGCAGTTTTCTGAAGTACGCGAACAGACCTTATATTTAGATATACTAGGCGATCCATAATTTCTTCAATTATGACCAAATTCCCTGCTCCAGCCGCTGACATGCAATCCCAAACTAGAACATACCACCTTCATGTTTGACGGTTGGAATCAAGCTCTTCTTTTTAAGACTTTCATTAGGGGCCTTTCCGAATTCGTGTCTCCGACTTGGTCTTGATCTCCGTATAACAGATTATGACGTCAGCGTTTTAGCTGACCTATTATAACAGTTATAGGAGATCAAGATAGACTGTCCGGATTCTCTGTCTTGCCTTGTTATGACATTTAAGCAAAGATGGCGAATGAAAGACTGTGCTCTTGTACCTGGCAGCATGAAACTGATTGAGGGTGGAAGACTACCCCAATGTAAATTAGCTTTGAGACATATTGCACGCATAACGAAAAGAATGAATGCCAACGGTCAGCTACGAATCTGCTTCACAGCACATACGAATTAAATTACTGAGGCTCGTCGGCAATGGGAACGTTGTACGACAAATGCAATAATCGATTGCATTATCGTTCCTGCTTTACCACGCGAAGCGCTCGTCGAATGGCAAGTCTGGGCTCACATGCACAATAACCGTTTTGATTGTAAGTTTAGATTTTCTTGCATAATTGTAATTTGTAAATATATAAATCAAACATGGTATCATGACGTCTAAACAACGAGATGAGACTATCATGAACTGTTATACAGGGGAGAAATATCAAGACGAAGATAAACTATTCGGACAAGCTAAATTTGATGTGACGTCACATTCTGTTATAACAAGCTCAAGACCAAGGTGAAGACGACAATTCGGAAAGGCCCTAGGTCTGTTTCCGTACTTGAATCTATTATAATATGTATATTAAAATAGATTCGCAGCAAGTCGGTTCCGTACTTTTGCTGCAAGCCAAATTTTGCAGCAAAAAGAAGCCAGCTGCCAAATTCTGTTACTGCTGCATTTTGCTGAAAGTACGGAAACAGACCTATTATTTTTCTCCAAATTCTGTGTCTTCCATCATGTCCGAACAAGTTGAACTTGCTCTCGTCACTAAAGAGAACAGTGTCCCAGAAAATCGAATCATCATTTTCATGGAGTTTGGCAAATTCCAAACATTTCTTCACATTTACTTTTTTTTCGTAGTGCTTCCCAGACAACTTGTTTGTTGGTATAAGGGACAGCACAAAGTTTTTACTTGCCAACGACGCGCGGTGTTCCCAAGCGGTCTCCCATCTAAGTACTAATCGTGCCCAACACTGATGTATGGCTTTTTTCGTGCTGATCTACTGAAGTGTCCAGATCTGTGGAGAAATCTACGTACCGTTATTGATATAGATCCGATAACATGAACGAATCCAACTTCGAAATTTGCTGGCATGCGAAAGAAGGACTATAGTTGAATTTCCCTTCGCGAATCTCGTTGAACTTTTACTCTAGTGTATCAAGCAATGGAAACGTAAAAGCTCAAAGCTCAGTTGCGATTCGGCAATCCAGTTTTGAGTGTAGTTTCCTCCAGTATAAACAATTGGGTCTAACTCTGGACAGGAAGCTTATCTGGAAGGACAATCTAGAGGAAAGAGCAAAGAGGGCAATAAGCGTGATTTACGCCAGGAAGAAGATTCTAGTTAAAACATGGAGCTCCAATTCTGCTCGAACGGACTGGATCTATAAAGCTAGAACTACACTGGCCTCACGTAACGTGAGCTCACGTGTCGTCACGTTATGCGTGTGGAGGCATGAGCTCACGCTTGGAAATACACTAGTCTCATGCTAGCAGCTCACGTGTGTTGCAATTGCATATCGACGGTTTGAGGTTTAACTAAATTTCGCTGCGCACATAAAAATTCTGTTACAATTTTTTCCCACAATTTACCAGCATCGATGTATTTCGCCATTTCACAAGTATTCATACTTATACATTTTCAACAAATCACTTACCTTATACATTTCAATCAAATCAAATAACATGCGGTAAAAATATTGGCTAAACGTGCTCTCACGTGAGCTCAAAAATCTGAATTTGCAGATTATCAAAAACGTGAGCTCACGTGAGCTCACATGAGCCGTGTGACGTGTCGCCAGTGTAGTTCTAACCATACAAAATGGTACTGCAGATCTATCACACGTGTGGTCAGCTGATGTGACCACACGTGAGCTCACGTTACGTGAGACCAGTGTAGTTCTAGCTTAAGGCGAAAGCAAGACTGAGCCTTACCTAAAGCTGCCTTGTCTGGTGGCCAGTAATGAATAAAATCACCTTTCCTGGCATAGCCAACATAGTTCAGCGATTGGCGGCTCTTTGTACTACAGGTGCCTTAATTATGACTTCTTTGTCTGCATTAATCGTTCCGCTCCATCTTCCCCGGCTTGACATCTTTGATAGAGTCACTACCGCAACAATTGTTGTTATGCTTAAGGAATAGGGACACATACGAGTCATGATCCTTTGGCCACTGTAGTATTGGGCAGGGGCACGCAAGATGCACTGTCTATTTGGCCCCCACTCTTCGCTTCAAACGAAGATATCAAGCAACAGTAGGATATGGGCAGGAATAGAATCAGCAAATGGGCACAGCAACCCTTAGTATCTGCATCGACGAATCCAAAACGGATACAGTAGTGAATGCTACAGCTTACTGTGCAGAATGCGTTATAGAAGCTGCCTTTAGGCTTCCAATCTCTTTAGTATTTTGATTTATTTATAGAAAAGCCGCAGTAGGAATGTTCGCTAAGGTTTGGCATTTTCACAGATAATTAAGCTGCGGTAAAAGTACTGATGTCTCACTAACATAAATCGAAGTACATTCTTAATAAATATATTCTTAAAAAAATAAACGCCTCAAGATTTTTGGTTGTTACCACTTTCAAGGGTTATCAGAGGTGGCCAGTACCGCCACGCTGAGTCAGCTGATCCAGTTTGGCGAAGCGGTCACTTGGCAGCTCTAACAAGCCAGCGGAGGGTGGCAAATGGGCCCAAATTGGTGGCCTAATGCAAGCCGCGTTCCCGGCAGCCCTCTTTACTAACCTAACCTAACATTCTTGACTATATATTCAAGCCCCAAACAGGTTAAGCAACAGCAAAAGAATTAAAATTGTCTGGGTTTCTGATCATAACGGTATTGATGGAAATGAGAAATCGGATGCGTTTGCCAAGAATGGGGCCGGTCTTTCCCTGGTTGGATCGGTAGACATCTTGTGAAAACGGGTCTTGTAAACAACCTCATTTAATCCTATGTTTTTAACTTAGTGGCGTATTCGCTAGCGTACAAATTAATTCGTACAAATTAATCTTTTTTCATCCTCCTATATAAAGACAAAGAAATATTTCCGAAAAATTCCAAATATCACAGTCAAAAACTGTTAATTTCTTATACATAATAAAAATGGCCTGGAAAAAACTAAAGCAACTTTTTGACAACTTGAACAATTTAAGTGAACAAATTCTAGCCCACCAGAACCGCTAAGAAATACTAATGTTGGATGAACAATAGAAGAATCGTGCAGATTTTGAGTGCATATTCTACCATACGTGCTCCAACCTGTTTCGAGGCCAAAACCACTTTGATCCCACCAATGCATTTAAACTTAAAGGGTGGAATGATTTTCAGGGCTTGCATGAATTTCAAGATTTAGGAAAGTCAAACACTATATAGCCAGTGGCGTGGCGTGACAATGTATCGAAGGGAAGCAATTGGTTGATGTCCATGGTTGATTACGCTTTCCGCAAATTCGTTACGTGTAATAGAACCTCTCTATAAAAGCACCCAGGAATTACTAACGGGCAGGGGTTTTCTCAGGAATTTTTCATGGGGGGTGTGTTCAGAATTTTAGGAGGGGTGTCCCTTTGGAACAAAAGATACAAAGGTCCCTTTGTGTAGGAAAATTGTCTGTGTTAGGGGGGTGTATGCACTTTCCAGGGAGGGTATTAGGGGGGTGTTAGGGGGGTGTAGGAAAATCTCTGCTAACGGGGACGTGAGAGTAGACATTCTGTATTCTTATGAAAATAAACGTTCACAGTACTTCACACAATAAGAAACCATATCAATATTTATCAGTAAAATAATAACATTCCCAGAACTAGATATATAATATTTTTGAAAGTGGCCAAACTTCGAAGAACTGAAAAGGTTTAAAAATATGAAATCTTGAGTTTATTTTAACGATTATGCTACCAAATATTTCGAAATAAGCACTTGTAAAGAATGGTACAACATTCTCATTGTTGTCAATTATGCACCTTGCTGTTTTACGTTGTTGTGCTGTTTTGCAAATCGACCATAATTCGTTCCCAATTTCCGTGAAACTGTTTCTTAAAGATTGTATTAGATCTGAATATGATACAGTATATTACTTTGTTAGGACTGAAATATATGGAATAGTATGTAATTTTTTTTTTTTTTTAGAAAAAACATTAAACAGAAAAATCAACTAAGAATCTTTAAGTAAAATAAAAAGCCCACTTTCACTATTAACGATCTCTCCGTCTCAATAAGCACTATCATTTTCAGTTATATATTGTACGAGCTATTTTAATTGCTCCTTATTATAGAATTTTTTTTTAAAAATAACCGACCATTAAAAGTCCAACATTTTTGAGCTAATTTTGGAAGCATTTTTTGACGAATAAATACAAAGCACATAAACTCATTGTCTTTATTGAAAACTAGTAGTAGATTGAACGATTTAGATAAAATCAAATTTAGTCGATGTTCGAAGAAATGAAGAAATATTGCGTTTTTATGCATTTTTTTTGTACATGTTTGTAACCCAGTTATTTTGGCAGATATTACAGAGGCTCCTCGAGGCTTTAAATTTTCGGACAGTATGCAAAACAAGGTTAAATGAACGGGACGCAGTTTGGTTATCTATGAGATTTATGAAAGTTTCTTTAACTGCACCAGAAGAAGTAATATAACCAAAGGTTGTTGAAAGTTGTGATCGATATGATATATTGGTTGTTTTTTCTAATATTATTGCTATGAATTTGCTTTTCTAAATTTCATTAAAAATATCTTTCAATATTTTTTTTTTTTGAAAATCAACTTACGAGATCGTTTTGAATATAATTTGATGCTCCGGAAGAAACACATGCTTGGTCCAAGTCACCTGGCAATTTTCGATTACGCACTGTCAAAAGATTTATTGTCTTTAGGTGATTTACCCCTATTGCAAGAATACACATTTTCATTATGACTATGTAATGTTTTTTCTTGACATCCTAAATGACACACAATGTTTATTAGAATCTTCATTGTTTCTCAATTTCTCCCAACTGTGAGCAATATCACTGAATATTTATATTGACTACTCAGCAATTATTCAAATCACCGGAATCGAACTTGGAAAGTAAAAGGACTGAATTGAAATGATCAATGCTATTTCTACCATGCCTGTTCACAGCTTTAACATTATTTAAATTACAAAATCCGATATTTCGCCAAATGTCTGAAACGCTTGAAAATAGCACACATGACCAGCAAAACTATTTTTTTTAATACTACAACCGACAATCCGTTCCGAGTTTTTCATTTATTAATTTTGCGATCAAACTGTCGAGTAGGTATACCTCTTTGTTATAGAGACAATTTTCAAATTCGGTTTTGATCGGTCCTGGTTGATGATGTCCTTTTTTCAGCAAATTACCGAGATCCAATGAAATAAAATTTAAATAAGTTGGCGAA
This sequence comes from Nemotelus nigrinus, assembly GCA_947369275.1. Lineage (NCBI taxonomy): Eukaryota > Metazoa > Arthropoda > Insecta > Diptera > Stratiomyidae > Nemotelus > Nemotelus nigrinus. The sequence continues at coordinate 55,972,999 of OX376372.1, forward strand.
TTCTAAAATGTTGATCCACAGAACAAGTGAACACATTCACCTATTTCAATCTTTCACTATTTCAAATATCAATTAAAAGTATCATGCAATTTTACACAGTAATTTTACACATTCAATTCTGTACAATTCTAGTCTACAATTTCACCTATTACTACCAAATCCTATAAGCTATAAGTGACTAAAAGTCTTCGCCAATTGAACATATAAAAATAGAACATACAAATAAATAATGTTATAATATAAATCATAAATAAAATACATAAACTAACAACTTATTGAATCCACAGCCTCTGGCAACGCTCTTCACATATCGTAACTTAAATTCGCTCACAGCAAGTATTCTTCATTCATAAAAATCTGTACAAGCAAGGTGAAATGATAGCAATAACAATTTACCCTGCTACTAGTGAGGGGAACGCAGGAATATGTTTCACCAATAGTCATGCGTTCGCAGCTCCGCTCTGAGTCTGAGGAGATAATTTCCCCTAGGAAGCAACATTTTCATTGCTTCCAAACAGATCATATGAAGACATTTTTTTTAATGACGTCACAGTCTAGTCTATATGGGGTCAAATAAATGGTCGTAGATGCAATTTTTACGTTGCTTCCAAGCCGTGGCAAAGTGTATAGAATGATAAGTGGGTGAACTCCTTCCATCTTCCAGAAAAAACACTTCGACCTTGAAATTGCGCCTCCATTTACGCAATGCATTATCTGTCAAAGCAACCTGAGAGTGTGCTGCTATTTTTTGCGAGAGTGAGTCGTATGTGAGCAACGAAAAATCTAGCCTGAGTATGTAGTTGTCGAGTCTTATCTTGCAACTCTTTCTGTTCCATGCGATTTCTTCCAATTTTCCAGGCTGATCAACAATACAATCTAAGGCCAGTTCACTGGAAGTTTTGGACCGTATACATATACGGAGTCCGCACGCTGGCACAGCGTAAGAAGTTAGTTCCTAACCAGCGTACCAACTCCGTATATGTATACGGCCCAAAAATCTAGTGATCTAACCTGAGATTGTATTTTTGGTCAGCCTGGAAAGTTGGAAGAAATCGCATGGAACAGAAAGAGATGCAATATACAATTCGGCAACTACATACTTAAGTTAGGTTTTTCGCTGCTCACATACGGCCCACTCTCGCAAAATATACCAACATAATCTCAGGCTGCTTTGACAGATAATGCATTGCGTAAATGGAGGCGCAATTTCAAGGTCAAAGTGTTTTTTTGGGAAAGTGGAATAAGTTGGTACGCTGGTTGTTATTACGCTGTGACGCTGGTTAGGAACTAACTCTTTACGCTGTGGCCGTGGTTGTGCTTTCATTATTTTCATTCTGTGGCGTTACCAGATCAACTGTGTGAGATGTTCACAATTTGATTTGAGAAATTTTTTTTAATAAATGTTAATACGCGATTATTTCACGATTTCGAAAAAAAAACAATTTAAAATCGATGTCAGCCAAATGTAAGGGAAGCAATGCTTCCCTTGCTTCCATGAACGCCACGCCACTGTATATAGCTTTGAAAGCAGCATCTCCTTTAACATAAATAAAGAAAATGCGCAGTGTTTGCAACACTTTACCAGCACCGCAAATAAAAGTCTGCCAAAACTGCCTCATATCAAAATCAAATTACCCCATCAATCTCGATTTTGGTTGAAGGTGGTTGAAAGTTTGAAAGTCTCCGAAAAATTGACACATTGGCAACTTATATTCATTATAGATTTTTGCGATATGAATACTAAATCGCGTTGGCAGCCCTTCGCTTGCAGAAAAACCAAAAATATATCACACCTGCCTCACATTTAAATCAATCTACCCTGCGAATTTGGTTTCGATCCGATGACTGCATTGGAAGTTATAGGGTTACAAAGATTTCGAAATCTTATTTTTTGTTGTTAATAGTTACTACAAGATCATTAACCTTTGAAAATTTTACGATAAAATCGCTTAATAAAGATTTGGCAAAAAATACTAAACCAATAATAGCTGGCAGCCCCATAATGATTTTTCAACCAGATTCTTCCTGAATATTGCCTACAATAAGTTCCATTTACTATAGGAATTTTGTTTTGATTTCATGACTGTACTGGCAGTTATAGGGTAAAAACCTTTTTTCTGAGCGAATTTTCAAAAATTAAGACATCAAACCTACCGCGCATGGTTTAGACTAAGGTTCAGCTACTGTGTGAATCTCATGAAAATCTGGTAACAATCAGAGCTCATAGGGCAAAAACCAGTTTTTTTCTTTGTAATTCTTTGGCATCACTGGCAGAGAGCTCCCACATTTCCAAATCGCTCAATCCAAATCCTATTAAAAACCAATACATTCTGTGAATTTGGTTGTGAGTTCCCGTGAGCAGATGTTTCTGATGCTTAAAATATAGGCAAATTTGAGGATGGTTACCGTTCTCGTCCGATGTGAAATTTCAAAAATTTTGCTTTGGTTGTGTAAACAAAGCCTAAGATTTCTATATGAGTTCTATATGAATTTTTCAGGAGAGTCGATGATTTGTAGGTTTTCGCTTTCAGTGCCTGCCGTAGCTGTAGGGCTGCCAGCACGTTCATAAAAAACTGGACGAGTCTACAACTTAGTAACATCAATATATCCTATTAGTTTCATAATGATCTAATAGCCTGGTCAAAAGTTATCACAATTCCAAAGTTTTCAAATTTTTCCAATTTTATTTGAAGCACCTACCGCACACATAGGGTTAAAAATTTCAAAAGTATTATCATGTTCACATTTAATACACGTTCGAAATTCATTCCATAAACTTTGTTTTTGCAAAAGTTATTTGTTGACAGAATAATAGGTATATTTAAAATATCACTAAATGGCCACTGGCGCCAAATGGTTTGAAGATTATTAACATTTGGTAAAACCTGGCACTATTCCGCATATACATCAATGTATCCTGAAAGTTTCAGTTCAATCGGATGGCGCGTTTCCGAAATGTTTGCACTGAAATTTTTTGACACATATTATATATATATATATATATATATATATATATATATATATATATATATATATATATATATATATATATATATATATATATATATATATATATAGTATTGTATATATATATATATATATATATATATATATATATATATATATATATATATATATATATATATATATATATATATATATATATATATAGAAAATATGAATTTTTACTTTTCACTCGGAGAGAACTGTACAACCCTTACGGCTTCGATAACTTACCCCTTAATTCCACTTATATCCAGAAGAATTGTTATTTCGGCCTGTTCTATATTTGATGTAATTAAAGGAGTGTTATTGGAGCCGAGTTCCTGAAAAATAAGATGGTGATTAATATCCCTGTGAGGACCACAAGTAGGGCTGCCAACTCAGTGGATCGGAAATCCGGGAGGAAAATAAAAAAATAAGTGAAAAACCATTTTATTTATTTAAAATGATATTTCTTTACAGTTGAGCTGTTTATTAGTTCAAAGATCATCGCTTACGTTATGCGCGGGTCGATAATCGAAGGCACCATGTCCTTATTGCTCTTCTAATTTGCACCCCTTTTGCTCCTCGTGCGCCAGAACTGGTATTATATATCTACTGACCACAGTTCGTTTACTACGCTGAAAACACGATCAGCGGCAACATTTTTGATAGGCATCGATAGAGCGAATGTAACAAGTTTTTTTATTTCTTTACCCGATTCTTCTTTACATTTTTCCAAAAAATTAACCCAACGCAAGTCTTCCCTCATTGATTTACTTGCGACAAGGTCATGCACTCGTCGCAGCATACAGTAATCGTCGTACAATTTATCCTCATTTATTGGCTCATATACAGAAGCACTCAGATCTTTTATTTAATCAATTGTACAAATCTAGTGAATTTAAGATTTTTAATCATTAATATTGGATTATTTACAAGCATATAAAAGCGAGCATAAAATATAAATAAAAGTATAAAATTCCGTGAAGGCAATTTGTGTTAAATTTCCGGGAGAAATTAACTGCATTCCGGGAGCCGGGAGATTTTTTAAGTGAACTGTATTTTTCCGGGAGAATCCTGGAATTCCGGGAGAGTTGGCAAACCTAACCACAAGTCCAATCGTTTACTAAATGAATATTCACATTCCACCACATATGCAGCTAATGACCCGGTAAACAGATGGTGCGGGATTTTCAATGGCTTTATCATCCTTTATTCTCCAACGATTTTCAAATTATCCTTCTAATCCTTCCTTATCCAAGCCATGGTACCCAGTAGTTTTTAGGCTTTTTTGTAAATTTAAAATTAAATTGAATGAATTGTATTTTAAAGTAAAACGTACACTTGTATATTTTTAAACTAACATCTTGTTTTACGTTGTTTTAGTTTTTTCCCCACAATATTTTGAAAAAAAAAATGTCTATTTAAAAAAAAATGTCTATATCACACAACAACCACAAAGGGGGCGTTGAGTGCCTAAAAGTAAACATTTTTTTTTAAAAATTTCGATTTGTGATAACTTCTGACAGAAAAGTATTATGGTTTTACAGAACGCATTTATGTTTACCAAAGCATTTTGCAGGATGGATTTTTGCTCGTTCAAAATAGATTTTCTGTGATTTTTAAAATTCCACATCCCACAAGAGCGGTATTCCTTCGCCAAATTGCCTATTTTTCGAGTGCTAGAAAATTGTGTTCATGAGAACTCACGACCGGATCAAGATATCAGTATGAAATTCACAGCATGTATTTGTTGATTGAAAATGTTCGTTATGTTTTAAATAGCTTTAAATATAAGCTTTAAATATAAAAATCCAATATTAAATTCTTGAAAAACAAAAACATACTGCAGTTTGTGGTAAGACCGATAGCAATTGGTTGCGTATGATTCTGTTTTTCTATTTTCTGAAACTAAAGTCGAGAAATTCTAATCGAACATATTTACCAGTAAAATATTCTTCCTATTTAATCCGATATTTGCTAAGCTACATTCAAAAGATCTGTTGATAGAGCTAGTTTCAATATTTATATTAGTTTATATTTGATGAGGTAAATAACTATCTGCATCAAAAAATATTTTACTTCACAAAGAAGAGTTTAAAATGGAGTTAGTTGTGGCTGCCTCTGAAACAGTTTCTCTACCAGTTATGTAGCGATTTTTTTAAACAATTGGCTAGTAGGAAACTTCAAAATACTTTCCATAATTTGAATCTCAATAGTAATAACTTGACTGAAAGCAGTTGTTTTGATTGTATACTTTTCTTATCCACAATTTCGAGAGCCTTTCCATTCAAAAGACCTTAATATTAAATATCTACTTATGTATGTATATTTAAACAACTACTTCCATTAAAGGTGAAAACACTTCTTCTAACGCACAGTTAAATATAACTACATTGTATGACCATTATGAAAGTATTTTGAATGAAAGAGGATTTATTTGAATTCTCCTACAAACCCTATCTGTGAACAATTTTCAACAAGGATTAAATGCTAAGTTACCACTGTCTGACTGAATTCACTTGTGCAGATCGCGCACTTTGTTACAGTCCGTTCGAGAGTTTTGGTCAGTCTGTTAATATTTTAATCCAATTTACTTGGATTAACTTTTTGCATGGCTCACTAATTTGCAACGTTTGAAGAAATATAACGGCCCCTGAATGGAAGATATGAAATTTAAATTATCTGTGCAAAATACCAAGATATATTTTCATACTCTTTCACACAATGGTAAATATTCATTAATTGCATTGATATAGCGATAGAAATTAGGAAAAAATGAAAACTAAAATTTTAATTAGCGGTTTGTAAAATTATTCAATGTCATCATACAGCCAAAACCAATATTTCATTTATTCCAATAAAACTACCGAACTGTAACTAATCGCTTGCTTTTAGTACCGTGAAACCTTTAATCCTCCTCTAACATTCTGATCCACCTGCGAAATTTGTATAGCGTAGGACAACAAACCACCCTAAATTCGTACCGCATATCGAAGAATTTCATGGCTACTGACAGCGTTACTTATACGTAAGTCATCGGCATATTGTCGTCAGGATCGTCATAAAACTGAGATCTAATAAATTTAATCTTGTTGACAAATAGCTACGGCTATTACATCTAATCCCCATTGAAGTCTTGCAGTTCATGATGGGATAAACTTGTAGTTGAATATGTGGGACAAGTGTAATGATTCTCAAAAGAAATGAATACGCTGAGTAATAGGGGTGAAGTGGTCCGAACACGTGTTTGCTTTCAATTTTGCCGTTATGAGACGAAAGCGGTGATTTGATTTTTTCACAATATTACTGTCAACTTCTAATTTGTACGCTATAAATTCTCAAGCTGTTCATTTCTTTGAGGGTATCGAAAATTAAATATTTGTGCATACATTAAAAACATGTTGAAAGTTGTTTAGGACAGCATAACTATGGCGATTATTTTCGAGATGAGGACAAGAAAGAAATTTTCATTGAAAGTTGTTTGTAACTTTAAGGACATAAATTCAAAAAAAATTTTAACGCCTTCTGCGAAAAATTCCTTATCACTGATGACATATAACGTTTTACTGTTGACGATTATGAGTGATCATATGTTATATAATATGTATGTCTAAATAATATAATAGTCACAAATTCTTTTTTTAATTACACTCGCGAATAAGTTAGCCATATAATTTGGTTTAAATTAAAATTAAATTAGCTGTAATAAAACGGTCGATAATTGACTAACATATTTATTTAAATATCCCTTGTTTAAAGCAGACTAAAAAAAATTGTTTACAAATTACCATCCACGCATTACACGAATACATACTAGGATAACTCATGACTTTTATCCCTTATTAACGTGTCAGTCGGCTTTATTGTCGTCCTTGATTTTCCACTAGCAGGAAATGTGGATTAATTGAAATGCTTAGCATTCCACCGGCTCTCCCTTCCAAAGGCCTAGGCACAATTATCTTCTCATACTCGGCACCTCTCTCTTTTTGGCCAATTGCCACAAAGGATCGTGACATCGAGTAGAAAAATAAATCACAATGAAAAAATACAAGCGTGTTCACCCTTACCGTTCGTATACAACCTCCCTTCGCAAATTGTATCATAGTATAGTTCAAAGTGTTGTGAAGACGAGCCGAACAAATTTCCAGCAGTTTTCTAGCGCAGAGCACTGTGCTGTGAATGAACCAAAAGCCGAAAGAAGATGCTCGCTTTTGACTTTATACTCCCCCAGCTTCATTGATGCGTTACTAAATTGGGCTGAAACGGTTCGTTCTGCACGATTAAAAAACAGATATAGAGCCAATTCACATTTAATTGTCTCCTTGTATAGCCCAGGTCACACTTGCTTTCATTCAAGTGCTAGCACACTTCTTGAATCCAGATATGATGAAAGATGCAAAATAAGATATATTGTTTTCATCTTGATTATTACATATGATAGGATTACAGTCTATTTAATATTTCTCGATTATCGAGAGCAAATGTACATTTTAGTATCCTCAATTAGAAAAGATTGTTTTCAGCTTAAATTACCTGTTGACTGATGTTCAATATCAGTATCGAAATGTTTTGTAGTGCGGCATATTGTTTTATGTATTTAAAGATTAAATAAAGTAAATAAACTACTCCCAATTAGTGTGGTTCGTATTAATGATATATTAATTTATTCAAATTTATTGAATAAATTCACCCTCCATTTAGTTTTTGACATAAATTACAATATTTGTTTATCCGATTCATGCGATTATGTAAGAAATCAGATAGATAAGATAGAAGATAAATATAAGAAATTAAATTGGAGATCAGATTAATAATTAAAATAAGAAAACAGGCAAGGATATAATGCAGACCAGAGAATAACTGCAGGAGCCCCTGATCTAGTAGAGGGAGGCGGTCGGTCTCATTAGATAGTGTGAGCATTACAGTTTTCGATAGCCAACATACCGTGCACGGGTGAACGACAGGACTTCAAATGGGGACTTTTTAGAAAAAAACTCCAGCGCATAGGAGTCGCTAGAAACACTAACGCTCGAAGAAAAGTAGAGAAATTGTGCAGATTTTGAGTGCATATTCTACCACACGTGCGCGTTGTTACAGCCAACCTGTTTCGAAAGCCATTTATCACTTTGATCTCAAGGGTGCATTGAAACTCATACGGTGGAAAGGCTTTCGGGGCTATCAAAATTTAGGAAAGTCAAACACTTGCTACTTGTATTCATTATAGGATGCTTATATTACAAAACTTCGAAAGCAGAATAACATAAATAATGAAATTGCTCAGTGCTTCCAATACTTTATCAGCACTGCAAATAAAAGTTTACCGCAACTGCTTCACGATAAAGGCAGCCTACCATATGAATCTCGTTTTCATCCCATGAATTCATCGAAAATTACAGGGATTGAAAGACATTTGGAGCTGTCATCGAAACAATTTCTATTACTTGGATAATTTAAACATTGGTTACTTATTTTTATTGTAGATGCTTGCCATATGAATATTTCATGGTAGCATCAGTTACTACTGAAATAACATAAATGTCTGGTGTGGGCAACCCTTAGCTAGCGCCAAAGCCAAATCTATACCATAAATCTGCTTCATGTTGAAGCCAACTCACCCTGTGAATTTAGTTTGTTGTATATTGGCACTACAAGATCATTACCATTTGAACATTTATTGATAACATAGCACAGTAAAGATATTGCAGAAAAATACAATAACTACCATAGCTGGCAGCCCTATCATGATTTTTAAACCAAACTCCTACCATATTTGGCCTATAATAAGGTCCATTTACTACATAAAAGCTTTATTTTGATGTGCAAATTTTCAAGATTCAAGAGACAAACGTTACTATAGCTGGTAGGTATATCATAAATTTTCAACCAACCTTCTAGCAAAGTTGGCTTAGAGCAAGATCTGGCTACTGAGTGAATTTTGGTAAAATCTGGTGATTGCCACAGCCTATATTTCAAAATCACACTCTGCTTCTTCTTAGGACTAATATACTCGTATTCTGTGAATTTTATATTATGCGGGTATACAGCGGTCGGACCAAAAGTGACCTGACCTAAAGCGTGGACTAAGTGAACTTAGTCCTAAGGTGTTTACACCAACCTGGCCTAAAATTTGATTAGTTCGAATTTAGTCCTCTTTCGTATATGATAGTTGTCATTTAGTTTAATTTTCGTTCATGCACTGTATTTATCGTTTCATTTGTCTCTCTTATTTCAATGATTTTGTGTCAAAGGGGAATGTTATGAGCTTATATTCAACATACATACATTATTAATAGTCGCGCAAAAATCAATGTTTAGGTCGCGAGTGTTTGCAGCGGTATATAGTCCACGACCTATTTTAAGTCAGGTCGCTTGAAATCGTGGACCGACCTAAATTTAGGTCGGTCCGTGAGTGTTTACACCACGTGGACAAAAAAATTTAGGTGGAATTTGGTGTTTAGTCCGCGGACTAAATGTGCTCTGTTTACGCTACCATTGATCTCTTATCCTATCGTGAGTTCTCGCGAACAGAAGTTTTGTGTGCTCAAATAGAGATAATTAGGTGATGGGTTGCTGTTCTGACACAACACGGAATTTTGAAAATTTTAATTTGACAGGATGAACAAAAAATTAACGGGGGAGATACATGTAACTGCTAAAACAAAAACGATTTTTTTTTATTGCATCAAAGTGTTCGAAATACTCTTAAAATATACCAAAAAAAGTTTTGAAGCGATATTCGTATTAGTCCTCGAGTTATAGCCAGTTATAGACAGCGCGGCGTTCCCCAGGTCGGTGGAGCTTTAGAACTTTAAACGCGTTTTTCTCAAAGTAGTACTTTTTCAATTTCCGTACAAGATATCTCAAAAAATATTGAACCTATTCGGCTCAAATTTATATCACATGTACAAAAGAGTATTATCTCATCGTTGAACCTACATTTTCTTATAATTTCGGAAAAATAATTAGTTTACCAATGTTTAAAACGTGATTTTTTTGAAAAAAAAATCGATTTTTTTTTTTAATCTAATATTAATGTACAAATTTGATTTTTTTTTTAAATTTTATTGGTTCACCTATGAATTATAGATCTCATTAGCATATTTTTTTTTCTCTGAACGTTGCAAGTTTCTCGGAAAAGGCGTTAAGTTGTACGAGGCTGTTTTTGATGTGTTTTTTTCATTTGCTCGCATCGCCTCCATTTTGTGTTAAAAAGTTATTAAAAAAATATTTTCATTTACTATAAGATATGTACTTTGAGGATTTAATATTAAAAAATTTCTGAATAAACAATATATATATTTTAAGTCAATCTGAAATTAGCAATTTCTTTTCCATTTTACATGTATTTCCCCCCTTAAGTATATCAATAATTTCCATTTTTGGTTAAAAAGCGAAACTTTCTCAGGAGGGTCGATGATTTGAATGATTTTTTTTTGCAGTTCTGTTCATGTATAGCTTTAGTCAACTAGTCATGCATAGCTTCTTTGAACACTAGCAAAAACACCGAGCATTGTCTGCGATATGGAGAGCATTCCGCATGTACTTCGAATGATAGTTTTACTAATGGGGTAACGACTTGGAATCGGGATCAAAATTGGAGGATCTGCGAATCCTAAAAAAATCAGCTCGGCGTCCGAAATCCGTGAATGCACTATAAAACAAACCTCTTCGCACTCAGAATGATCGAGGCTCCGACGCGTTCTGCTTCGCAACGCGCCTATACACTTCAGATATCGGTTCGAACCATGAGGCGAATTTCTCACTGTTACCTTGAAGTAGATCCTTATAAGATTATGATTGCTCAAGCATTAAAGACGTAAACATTTTTGTAATGAGATTGTTGCAGCGGTATTGTATGGAGTAGTGACGAAGCGCATTTCAATCTTTCTGAGCCGGTAAACAGCTAGACTTTTTGTTACTTGTGCTCAAAACTCTACTAATGGTATCTTATCACAGTTTAGTATGATTTGTCCTCTGTAGGTATCTTGAGGTTTTTAAGAGGATGGCGTTAATGTTACTGTGTGTTCATTAAAACGTGTATGAGACAAGATCACTTCAGTGTTCTGTGTAGCATATTTCAATGAGCTGCAATGAACTGTGCGTTCTGGCTTTAAATTGTAGGAGATGCTTGAGATTTTGACTAAAACGCTTGATTTTCAATTGCGCTGCCGTAAAGTTACCTTTGAAGCAGTGTACTTTGGCTGTTAGAAGGTAAAATTATTTCGCATACCTACAGCAGGAATGGTGTTTTGTAAGAAGTTTTTTTTACTAATGTTCGAAGCTGAAACTTTCACGATACATTTGTGCATATGCAGAATAGGTCCAGGTTTCACCAAATGTTAATTATCTTTAAGCCTCTGGCGCCGGTGGCCATTTTAGTGATATTTTAGATATGCCTATTATTCTTTCGAAAAATAGCTTTTAAAAAAACTAAGTTTGCGGAATGATTTTCCAACGTAGACTTAAAAAAGATTTGATAAAGTTTTGGAAATTTTTAACCCTGTGTGTGCGCTAGGTGCCTAAAATGAGATCGGGAAAACTTGAGATTTTACAGAACATATTAATGTTATTAAGTTGTATACTCGTGAAGTTTTGTATGAACGTGCTGGCAACCCTGTAGCTACGGCAGGCGCTGAAAGTGAAAACTTTCAAACCATCGACTCCTCTGAAAAATTTTCGCTTTTTAGAAAAAAAGGAACTCATAGACAAATCTTATGCTTTGTCTACACAGTCAAAGTAAAGCTTTGGAAATTCCATGTCGGACAAGAATGGTAACCTTTCCCCAATTTACCTATATTTTTAGCATCAAAAACTTCTGTTCATGGGAACTCACGACCCAATAATCAGATACAGTTGAAATTTACAGAAAATATTGGCCTTAAGTAGGACTAGACCTGATAGAAGCGATTTTGAAATTTGGGCGATTCTGTGCCAGTGATGCCATCTCCGAAAATAACTAAGAAAAATAACTGCTTTTGGTCCTATAAATTCTGATTCAGTCACCACATTTTGACGAAATTCACACAGTAGCTGAATTTGATAGAAATTTGGTTGAAAAATTCGGTTGGAGCTGCCAGCTATGGAAATTTCGGTGTCTTAAATTTTGAAAATTTGCACTAAAGCGCTTTGCCCTATAGATTCCAGTGCAGTCATGGAGTCATAAGAAATTCATATGGCAAATTAGACTTATTGTAGACAATACTCAGTAGAAATCTAGTTGGAAAAAATGATAAGGTTGCCAGCTATGGTTGTTTTTGTATGGTTTTTTGCATATCTTTAGTAAGCGATTTTATCATAAAATTTTCAAATCATAGTGATTTTGTAGTGAAAATAAACAACAAATATTACGACACACAAAATTTGAAACTTTTTACGGATGGGAGCCCTAAATTTCTTTGTATCCCTATAACTTCCAATGCAGTCATAGGATCAATACGAAATTCGCCGAGTATGTTGACTTCAACGTGAAGCAGATGGGACATATTTTTGCCTTCTGTGCTAGCAAAGGGCTGCCAGCACGAGACGTTTTTGTTATTTTCGTTCCAATATGTGTTACATAAAGTATTTAAATCGCGAACATTTGCAATGAAAATAAGTAAAAAATGTTTAAATCTTCTAAGGTCTATCGCTGTAACTTTTGGTGAAGTCATCGAAATTAAATTCACCTAGGGTTCATTATTACTTACGGTGGTACTAAGTAGCTAGTGGTAGAATACACACTGAAAATCTGCACAAATCTTCTACTGTTCTTCGAACATGAGTGTTTCTAGCGGTTCTGATGCGCAAGGGGTTTTTTATTTTAAGTATTTTCCCTAAAAATCAAATAATTTGTTTTGAATTTCACGATATATTGTTGAATTACGATTTCCTTGTGTAAGCTATCTTTAGCTAAGGAAGCACTACTTCCTTTGCGGCCAATAACGAGCCGCCGCTGAAGCACTGCATAGCATTACTTTAGCAATTCTCGAAATTCGCGGTAGTAAGGCGCAGCAGCTATGGGTTTTGGACTGCTAAGAGCTGCTTCGTAGGTCGGTTTTTACACCGCACAACTCAATGATTTTTTTGTCGCTCATTACTCTTTTATATCAATCTTAGCATTTACGTGGATCAGCTCAACACTTCCATTGCACTTTAGAAATCGTACGCGATTTAGGAGTTTTCAGCTTACAGTAATACAAATGAGTAAATTATTCACAAAATATTTAAAAATATTTTTGACGCCATATTTATGAAAACTGAGACGAGTGAAAGAAAAACGTTAAAATTTGATGCTACATGAATCAGGTGCGCTGGGTAAAATTCTACTTAAAACCTATATTGCATTGAAATGTTTAAAAGCCCAAATAGTTTATGATAGCACTATTTTAAAATCTATTTAGGTTCCCTATCCAAATTTCTCCCAATGAATAGGGCAGTGCCACCATTTTTACTGTCTAGTAGTATTGAGTACTCTCTGACGCTGCTTCAATGAAAATTTGGTAGTTTGGTTTCGGTAGCTACCCAACGGGAAAAGTAATGCGTCGGTATATATTCGGTAAGTTTTTCGCGTAATGCATGGAACCCTTACCTTAATTTATTTTTAACATTACATGTCCTCGGCTGGTAATTCATATACAAGGAGAACTTTGCACTTTCAGCTTTATACCTTTATAAAAAGAACTTTTTGCAATACGAATTGAAGCTTTGGGCGGCGGCCGATCGTACCTCTGCATGACCCGGAATGTGTGAATATTGCATGCTGAGTGGTTGTGACGCTCATTGGAAATTGCAATAGCGTATTCTCGCACCTACTAGGGGGAATTGGTGTTCTTGTTTTAAACATTTTACTTATCTGTGATGATTTGAAATGCTCCGAAATTTTCATCTTTCCGTTATATATAGCCACAGATATGAAAGAAAATGGATACGAAATGGCTATTCGTGTACCCATACCTGAGTGTGCCTATTTTGATACACGCACAACATTGCTCTCTCACAAAAACTCCGCTCAGTGCACCCCTTTCTACCGCACTCACAGCCGAAAAGCCTTAATGCTGTGTCTTAATGCTGTGAACACCAGGAGTGTGTTCCATATTCTTGCTATAGCAGCTATTGATCCTTTCTACACTTGTGTAGTGTTCAATATTCTTGTTGTGTTCAATATTCTTGCTATAGCAGCTATTGATCCTTTCTACACTTGTATTCTTGATGCACTCCTCAAACCGGTTTTCTGGGCAAGAGTCAGAAGAATCAAGTAGAATTCTCTACTTTTTATAGAGAATTCCCCTTGATTCTTCTGCCTCTTGCCCAGAAAACCGGTTTGAGGAGTGCATCAAGAATACAAGTGTGGAAATGCCCAATAGTTTCTATTTTAGCAGCTATGGCTGTCCAATGTCACGAAATAGCTTCTTTCTTATGCTTGCTATTTGACAGTCGGGCTGTTCAAGATTCCGGAATAGCTGTTAAGGTAGCAGCTATTTGCTGCTCGCAGTCTGGAGGATAGCAAGAAAGTAGTTAAGGCAAAATAGCCGTGCGTACAAAGCTGACATGCTATTCAAACGTCACTTTGGATTAGAAATGGAAATGAAAAGGGGTTTTCGCGCTTTGGTGGCAAAGGAGATGAGCAATAAACTTGATAAGTGCTATCATAAACTCAATACGGGCTTTCGAACACTTCAATTCAACTCGAGTTTAAAGTAGGCTTTTACACAGCGCAATTCATCATGAGTTTTTGGAAGGGGGGTGTGAAACACAACAGGCCGGGTACGCTGGATTGTGTACCATGATATTTTCAACGTTTCTTTTTCGCTCTTTTTCACAGACATGGTGTCAAAAGCCAGGAAAAAGTGAAACATTTTGAATATATTTGGAAAATTTTAATGTTTTCTCTGCAGCTGTATGCTGAAAACGCGCAAATTTCATACAATTTCCAAAATGCAAGGCAAATGTTTAGCTGATCCAAGTAAACACAAAGATTAAAGTTAAAAGAAACTGAAGAGATTTAGGTCTGTTCGCGTACTTCAGCAAACTGCAGCAGTAACAGAATTTGGCAGCTGGTTTCTTTTTGCTGCAAAATTTTTCTTGCAGCAAAAGTACAAAAGCGACTTTCTGCGAATATATTTTAATATATTATAAGATATTCAGGTACGCGCACAAACCTTTTGTTATTAAGTTGTTCTGTGTAAAAACCGACCTACGTAGCAGACAAGAGCTGCTACGTAGCAGCTCTTGGCTGTCCAATATCGTATTTCAGGTAAGTAAAATTAGCCTTTGGCATCAATTTCGTTTGGTTTTTGTGTGAAATCATAATTAATTTCATTCATGAAAACATTTTAATCTCCACTCGCCGGTTGCGTGGAAAGAAATTTCAAACGACGTTCAAAATGGCGATCTCTCGTGGTTTTTACCGTATGAACTGTGTACGGCACACACCAGTACCTCATTCTCGCACCAGTAAGCAAAAAGTCGAAAATTGGCACATTTCTCTCGGTCGATTTCTTCTTTCTTTCTCATTGTCTCTTATATCTGTGAATATAGCACACTACCCATAGCCGATGTAAGCTCGCAAGTTCTTTTCCCCTTATTTTTGCGAGTGATGTTCATTGCCCAGTCATGGACTTTTGGAAAACCCCTTGCAAGCAGATTACATTTGCATTGCTACGAATGTTTGCTTCATGACTTCTGCCAGAATGCATTACAGCGATTTCCGTCGAGTAGTGCATATCTGCATTCAATATATGAACGAGATGTTGAGCAGACGCCCTTTGCGCCATCGAGGTAAGCGAAGCGCTGTTAGCTGGGTGGGCAAAAATTTTTTAACACTAGAGTTTGAGAATATTAAATTTTTAAATTTGTAACGCAATATAATTTTTTTATACTATGTTTCATCTTATATTGAATGCAGCTTTTGAACGCATATCATATATTAATCTCTTTTTTAGATTTTGTCTTTTATTATTATTTTCATATCTCTGATTGGATGTAATTCTGTTATATTACACATTTGAACAAATAAACAAATGAATAAATTACCCTCAAAATATCGATATATATTAAAAAATGAAATATATTTAGCTTCTAAACGAAAAAGAGATCTTAGAATTAAAGCATTTGGTCAAAATAAACCGTTTGATCATCTTAAAATCCGATAATTTTTCACCAAAGAGTTTAATATATAAATGAGCTATTATTTTCGTACGGTAGTGTACAACTTAGCCAGCTTAACAAATCCACCTACATGTCATTATAGTAAAGAAGATAATTCATATTGGAAGTATTATGAATTCGAAAAAGTAGACAGAATAGTTTATAAACATTTTCATTACACTTTAGGTTAAATTCAATAAATTCACTTCATTTGATAAAATATCAAGAGCACAATCCAACGAAATCGTACATTTACATTAACCACAACGACCCAAATATAGAACAACACCGAACGCAAACTGTTTCCAACAAAACCTTTTAGACTCACCCTCAAGATAGCCAAAAACACATTAAAATATTTTCAGAAGCTCAATCCCGAGATCAAAAGACAATCTTTTGTGATCTGTGGGTAATAGCGGCAAAAAATCCCACAAAATAAATTCAGATTATTATTCATCCCTCTAATAAGTCGATTCGATACAAAAGTGAAATATAAATCTTGAAAACGAAAAGGCAAAGGAATTTATAGCTGAATATACGTTCCTATAAAAGCAAGGAACAAGCTGAACAAGGAATGCTTTTTATCTCCACCCTAAATGAATTTAAAATATTTTTGGCTTGCAAATATACAGGGAAAAAACTTCTCTTTTAGCTTTTATATACCGAATAAACGCGAACTAAGTTACCCTTATGATGGAGGGCATTATGAATTTTGCCCGGAAATTAAGGCGGTTCTACATTTGCAGAGGGTGGATTATTCATTTTTTAGGATATGTATGTCGACGCAGGAATTTTCGAGAGGGTAGAATTTTAATGAAAAAATCCGACTTATTGATTGATTGCATTCATAAGATATGAATGAAATTCTGAATACACAGTTTTATACATATCACCCACAATGAAAAGCTCATCCCGCCGCAGAGAAATCATCCAATCATTATCCTTTTGATGCCTCATTCTTTCTCGAGAGTAATCAGGTAGATTGGTTGGTTCCGCAGCAGAAGAATCAGGCATTATGGTTTCGAGAGTGGTATAGGTTTTGTGAATTAAGATGCTGAATGAATGGTGTGAGGGATGCAGTTTTGAAAGTGTGGTTGTGAGCGGTATGATGCGGTGGGTCGGTTCATGACTCGAAGAATTAACAATTTTGGGGAAGCAGGCGTATGAAGAAGCTTCGAAAGGGTTAAATTATCTTGTTTGTTTTCTGAGACCGTTCCGTACCGAGCGTTGGGAAATTCGTGTTTCCATGGATATCTCTGCTCTGAAAGTTTGTGAGATTTGCTCTTGGATGGCTGAATTAGATATCAAGCTGTCACTATCTAAATAAGACAAACAGTTAATTGAGATTTTATATTTGGAATGTAGTTATACTTAGCTATTAGATTATAAGTGGTAGTGGGGGTGAAGCATACCTTTCCATAATATATTTATGAATATAATTGACTCTTATTTGCATTATAACATATGTAACAATTTTCAATTACTCTCGAATCTCAATATTTGGAATAACATACATATACTGCACTACAATAGTAATAAATAATGCATGTATGTATATGTATCTAGTTTTAATTAATACTCATTCTAACTTCATCTGCCTTTCTATGGTAAACGCTATCTAATAAAATTTGCTTTTTATTACTAAACAAATGCCACTAAAATCTAATACGGTACTTATAACTCAAAGCACAAACGTTTCAATCAAACCACAACAAAATGGAAATTCGCAACCATTTGTCGAAATATTCGTGCCGTAACGTAATTCCTAATTAATTTCGTTATGCATTCTCTATTCGTCAACGGACAGTGGAACTTGAACTAGCTGAATAAATTTCGAGTCGCAGACACAAAAAGATAATTCTGAATTTGTTTTGCTTTCGCATCGTAACATGGTAACGTACCGCCATCCCATGATTTTGCAGGCATAGTACGAAAAACTGGGAATACGGTGGAAAGTGACCGTTCGCCACGAAAATTTAAACAACAGTACCACGGCCACTACAGCAATGTTATCAGAAAACAATAACCTTGAACAAGTCCAATATAAAATTATTAATTAAAATCGTTTTCATAAGAGAAAATAGCAGTAGAATAATTGGTAGAGAAAATCCTTAGTTGGCGAAACCCTGGCCAAAAAACAATTCCACTTTGTTTTTCTCTCTTGCCATTAAAACTTTGGCGGCTACTGTTGCACCGCTACTATGTTCAAACTTTTACTTTGTGCAGCTAATGGTTGAGTGGCTTTCATCTGATTCGAATTTCATTTCATTGCAATATTATTTAATTTTGTTGGAAGCCATCGATATGCGCAAATTCGGATTCATTTAGAGGTACCTAGAATTTTGCTGAATTTTTATAAATAAATTTTAGATGTTTGGTTTAGGTGTTGGAGCGGTGAACATTTAAAGTGAGAAAGCATTAAGTTCGTGTGAATGATGAATATTAGTCCGTAATCTATATCTATATCTACTTTATGTGTATGAAGTTCCTCTTAGTCTTACATAAACTTTGGCAAATCCCCATCGATTGGGAAACATTGTAACAGAACTCACATTTCATGATTGTGTTCACTATTTTTATGACATTATTGAATCTATTTTAACTTTATTTATACCTATTACTCATCCGTTGAATCCAAAATATCTCTCCTAATTTACCAAATCTATTATATCACGCCTGTTTAGGAAATCCAAGCTTCTTAAAATATACCAATGGTCAGATTTAACTGAAAACCTTCCCAAGTAGAAAAAAGTCTAGCGCATCAGAACCGCTAGAAAACTAATTTTCGAAGAAATTGTCTTTGAATGACAATGTGAGAAGACTTATTACACTTTTTTGTAGAATCATTTTGTAGAATCATCAAGCAACAAAACTCAACTATAACACAAATGATGAAAATGTTCAGTGCGGGCAACACTTTCCCAACGAAGCAGCAATAAGTTTACCTTAACAAGCTCATACTTAAATGAACCTATCCTTTGAATTTCGTTCTCATCGGAGGATTTTATCGAAAGTTTCAGCGGTTAAACGTTGTTTGAGACTGCCATCCGAAAAATGTTCAAAACTCGAAAAATTTAAAAATTTGTTTCTTATTTTTATTGCAAATGATTTGTATATGAGCATGTAATTTGAAGCATCTGTTGGTGCAATATTTACGAAAATGGCTAAAGCTGATTACCCTGTATCAGCAGCAAAGCAAAATATATATCAAATCTGCTTCACGTTAAGTTAAACCCAACCAATAAATTTCGTTTCGATTGAATCACTGCGCTGGAAGTTATACGGGTGAAAATTTTTTAGAGCTACCACCCTCAAAACTTTTCAAACTTTTATAGCATTAATATTTGTTGTTAATTTTCATTAATTTTCATCATTCCCATTTGCAAATCCAATTACATAATCGCTCAGAAAAGAAATTTCAAAAAATTACAAAAATGGTCATAGCTGGTAGCCCTTTCATGATTTTTGTACGAAATTCCTACGACATTTGGTTCCCATCAAAGTCTATTTACTGCATGAATTTCGTTTTGATTCCATGACTGGACCGGAAGTTATGTATAGGGAAAAAACTTTATTTTGTTGAGCAAATTTGTAAGATTTAGGATACAAAAATCACCATAGCTGGCAACTTTATTCTAATTTTTCAGCCAAATTTTCATCAAATGTTATCTAAAGTAAGGTCCAAGTACTGTGTGAATTTTGTTCAAATTTGATTAACGAATCGGAAGTTATAGGCCAAAAACCGGTTTTTTTTCTCAGTGGTTTTTCAAGATGGTACCACTACCACAGGGTTGTCCGCATTTCAAAATCACTTCTATCAAACTTGGTCCCAATTAATACCAACATGTTCTGTAAATTTCATTATGATCGGATAATCCGGTCGTCAGTTCTTGTGAACAGAACTTTCGAGTGCTGAAAATGGAGATAATTAGGTAATGGGTTGCCGTTCTTGTGCAAATCGGAATTTGAAAAATTTCAATTTGCCATGACGCACAAAGGTTAAAGTTTATCAATGATTTGAATTTTTCGTCAAAAATCAAAAAATGTTCAGGAGGGTCAATGATTTGAAGGATTTTTTTTCAGGAGCCTGCCGCAGCTGCAGGGTTACCTGCACTACCTTGCAAATCCATGTATATTAAATTCAGATCAACATCAATACGCTCTGCAAATTTCACGATGATCCAATATTTTTGTCAGAAGTAATGACAAATCAAAATTTGAAAAACAATTCTTGCCTACTTTTAGGCACGCTACACCCACACGCGGTTCAAAATTTCCAATTCTTTATGATAGACAAGCTTAAAACATAATAAGTTTTCATTCCCAATACTTTTTTTAACAAAAATTTACGCTGCTTGGAAATATAGGAGTACCTAAAAATTCACTAAAACGCTCGCCGCCGCCAGAAGGTTTAAGATAGATATCTGAATTTAAGTATTTATCTGAGTGTAGGTATAAGTACTTTTAAAATTTTACTGTTTTGTCCGACTTGAATGTTAACTATGTTACATGTTTCTTTTTCTTCCTTTTTATTATAATTTCAAATTATTTGATTTTCTTTTTTGGGACGGCAATTTGTCTTGTTGTCCGGAATGACGTAAATGCTAGAGCGGGCGCTACTTGGAGCTGCTAATCTACCCCATTTTCAACGACCCACCACAGCCGCGTAGAGCTAGCAAGGCGGTAAACAGGCTTTTGTCGAAGTCTGATTAAAGGGTACTCCACTAATGCGGACGAGGGGCCTTCACGCCCATTCCTAGGGTACCCTGCCCCCGGAACCCATTTATTTTTTATTTGCCTCATTGATGGTTCGCCATCACCAACCCTGCATGGCCGGCACTTGACTAGTCTTCGGATCAGTTGAGGTGCTTTACCAAGCATCTCCCAAGCTTAAATTCGCTAGACATCCTCGATGACGAAGACACGTATTTTGTATTTCAAGCGATATACAGGGTGTTTTTTTTAGAGGTATAGAGCTTTGAAATAGTTTTGATTGCCATGAAGTTGGTTTTATTGGAGAGATAATTTACTGCCATTATTATTTGAATAAGATTTTGGGCATGTGACGACCGGCGCGGAGGAAGTCCAAACGAGGTATCCCCACAAGAAATAGTCCAGCGGTGTTAAATCACAAGATCTTGCAGGTCAGTTCACAAGTCCAAAACAAGAAATTATGCGCTCATCAAATGCTTCTTTCAATAAGTTGATGGTTTCACGAGCTGTATGGCATGTCGTGTCATTCTGTTGAAACCAGAGGTCCCCTGCATTACGGTGAGTCAATTCCGGAACGAGAAAGTCATTGATCATGGCTCTACAGCGGTCACCATCGACTCTAATAGCCCGTCCAGACTCCAGACTACATACTTATGCGCATACATAAGTATGTGACAAAAGATGGTCCACACTGCAGCGACATCTGCAGATACATTTTACCCTTGCCATGAAAATCAATGAAAAGTATGCGATAATTGTAGATACATTTTCGAACAATAGCGCATACAATTGTATCCGCATACATAAGTATATGGAAACAACAGTCCACACTTGAAATTAGCACATACTTTTGTATGCAGATACAAAACTATGTGAAAATTACTAGTGTGGACCGGTGTTTCCACATACTTATGTATGCAGATACAATTGTATGCGCTGTTGGAAAATGAATGTGGATACTTCTTCGATTGAGCGATGATTGATTCTGAAGCGAGAAACACATTGCGATGCAGTGCACGCATTGTAATGCACTTGAAAACAATGCTGTGTTCTCACAATTAATGCCAAATTAATTTGTGAAGGTTTGATATTTAGATTTTCTGTATCTGTTTTTCGTCCATTTACAATTTAATGCCTGGAACGAAATTCCCGCCTCAATTTAAATAGTTGTTGCCCGCCCAAATACTTTCAAACAAATATCAACCGATTCAGTGTTTTTATAAATTAGCCTAAACGATGCAGTGCACTGCAATGCAGTCCAATGAATGTAATTTGCTACACAGAATCACATGAGTCCTAAATTTCAATGCAGTGCAGTGGACTGCACTGCATCCACAAGCATCATTTGCTCATGCTTCTTCGATTGAGCGATGCATGATTCTGATATACATAGGTACAAGATACCTACCTGTGTCACTTTTAATGACTCTGCAGGTTAGCCTGAACCAAGGGCAGGCATGTAAACAAAAATCTTTATCTCATTCCTGGTAAATAACCAATCACCAAATTACCGTACTTCCCGTACTTTCATTAATTTACCCCACCACATGATTCAGGAAAATTCGGGAAAATTCAGTGACTGATAGTACGGGAACAGACCTATTCACTTTAACCATACTATGTTCACTAGAAGTAACACCGGGACTCGATTAGCAATTTTCTCTGCAATTTCCGATTGCAACGACTGTCAAATTTATGGTATGCCATCTGTGCGTGGGGAATTTCATGGCATGCAATTTCATTTCGAAAATGCCTCTGAGCGGGAAGGACGTGCGCTGTATCTGAGCGTCAAATGCTCTTAAGGAGTTATTTGAAATGCAAATTCGATTTTTTCGCAATTTCCCACCATTTCATTGCTCAACGACATCTAAAAATCCCTTTAAATTCAAAATACCTACATCTTCTTATAAGAAATAAAGCATTCCCATGGTTCAGCGCCATTTTGAAACCAACAACTGTCAAAATATTGCAAGGCAGATTGCCGAGCAAATTGCATACCATATTGCCTACCATTTATGGCAGACCATAAAATATTGCATACCATAGGCTGCCTCCACTGGCAATTTCAAATTTCATGCAATGGGAAATTGCTAGTGGAGGCTGCCTGTAAAGAAAAAACGGTCGCCTGCATTCGTTTTTGGCAATACCTTCGCTACATGGTAGGCCAATGAAAGACACTTCGGTTCCCCTGAAGCGTTTAACACTTCGGTTTGGCGCGTCGGCTGTCACACAGAGCGGTTTTCACACCGGGACTCGACTAGCAATTTTCTCTGCAATTTCCGATTGCAACAACTGTCAAATTTATGGTATGCAATCTGTGCGTGGGCAATTTGATGGCATGCAATATCATTTCGAAAATGCCTCTGAGCGAGAGAGACGTGCGCTGTATCTGAGCGTCAAATGCTCTTAAGGAGTTATTTGAAGTGCAGAGCGAAGAAATTCCCCTATTTCCCAGAATTTCATACTCTGTAGACTATTTTCATTGCTCAACGAAATCAAAAAATGCCTTTGAATTCAGAATCCCTACGCAAAATAAACCAGGCCTACGGTTCAGCGCCATTTTGAAATCAAGAGCTGTCAAAATATTGCAAGGCAGATTGCCGAGCAAATTGCATACCATATTGCCTACCATTTATGGCAGGCCATAAAATATTGCATACCATAGGGTGCCTCCACTAGCAATTTCAAATTTCATGCAATGGGAAATTGCTAGTGGAGGCAGCCTGTCAAAAGCGTTTATCGAGTCGGTTCAGTTACAAATTACGTCGGAGTATCATATAGATGCTTGTGAAAAAAGGAGTCGTGTATACATACATATGTATATATATGTATATACATATATATGTATATATATGTATATACATATATATGTATATATGCATATACATATATATGTTAGTATATATATATGCATATGAATTTTGGGCAAAGTGATTCTATTAGTAATTTTCATTGAAAATCGGTAATTGCCTACTTTTAGAAACTAAGTGCCCACAAATGTTTCATTTTCCAATACTGTATCTTAGCCATTCTTCAAAAATCAATTTTCTAATCAGATTTTCATTCCCATGTCCCATGCATTCATCAATGCATCCTCAAAATTTCAGCTCGATTGGATTTCGCAGCTATGAACAAATCGAAAAACGCTCGAAGAACCGAGTCGGTGGGTCATTTCTCTCATCTACCGACTCGATTCCGAAACCGAGAGGTGGTTCTCACCGCGGTGTGTGTCTTCACAATGCTAATAGGTCTGTTCCCGTACTACGATTAATTGCAATTAATTGCAATGAAGCGTACTAAAACGGAGTAAAAAAAACGGCTTCATTGCAATTAATCGCAATTAATTGTAGTACGGGAACATACCTAATAGGTACTTATGATATTTTCCCACAGGCACAGAAATGTCAGGATACACGATTCCGACATCGCGATTTCATGATGAGTCGAAATCAAATTACTCATATTTTTTACTAAAGCTGGCCACTTATTTTCTAGAATTTTGATTGTAACCATATTTCCCAGCAGCATTTTTGAAGACATATGGCCCAATTATACCACCAGCCCATAAAACACACCAAACAGTGACTTTCTTCAGATGTAACGGTGCTGCACAACCGCCTGTGGTGGCTCATCACTCCACATGTGGCAATTTTGTTTATTGACATCGCTAAACAAAATTTGCTTATGAAATTCGGGATCTGCAGCAATTTGTTCTTGGGCCCATACATCGAATCTATGCCGTGCCCGGTAGTCGTTCGGCTTTAACTCTTGCACGAGTTAGATTTTGTAAGCTCGAAAACCAAGATCCTTCTGTAAAATCTTCCATAATGTGGATGGGCACAGGTTTAATGGGCCATTTAGACAAGCGTCCATGCGTCCGCGCGTCCAAGCGTTTTTAGATTACACGAGTCAAGTCAACTCAAATCCAGTTTTTTTAAGGCGGGGCTAAGGCGATAAGTGGATAGATTTTAGACGCTTATGATGATGTTTTTTTGCTCCGTACAAATATATTGGTAACATAAAGTTGTATGTATTTATCCATATAAGTATATATACCTACATATAAATGTTTGTGTCTAGATATTCAGATGCATTCAATATGTTTTCGTAATAGTCATGCACGTAAGGATGCAAAATATATATTATCCACATTATTATATAAGAAAATAATCATCCACTAAACATATATTTAAATGATCACCAACGAATCATCCACACATGCCACTGAGCGAAAGAAATCATTTTAAAATGTATTGTACATGAATCAGCATACTCCACCTCCTTTGCTATAGACCCGCCTATATAAACAAAATCAAATTGACTCGTGTAAGCAAAACACGCTTGATCGCATGGACGCGTGGACGCATGGACGCCAATGTAAATGGCCCATAATTGTTAGGCTAAGGAAACCATAGCAGCTCTACAGCTGCTATAGTTTCTTCATTACGCACTGTACGAAGCCTGGATGGATGCGTTTTATCAGTGAAGCGCTTTTCAGACGTCCACGCGACCATGCGTTTTTAGATTACACGAGTCAAGTCAACTCAAATCCAGTTTTTTGAAGGCGGGGCTAAGGCGATAGGTGGATGGATTTTACACGCTTACAATGATGTTTTTTTTTGCTCCGTACAAATATATTGGTAACAGAAAATTGTATATACTAATCCATATGACTATATATACCTACATATCAGTGGCGTGGCGTGATAGTTTACCTTAGGGAAGCAATTAGTTCATTTCGATGACTGACTTTGGCTATGTTTTCTTCAAATTTGTTACGTATTAATGGAACGCCTCTTGTTAGCTACTTTTAACATTGCAAATACAAAAGCTTCCATGAATTACGAGCATGGACGTGAGAGTACTTATACTGTATTGTTATCAGTACTAATTCGCATGCCACCAATATATAATTATTTTTTCATTAAATATATATTTGCAAAAATTAAATATTGGCAAACATATAAATTAGCTATGTTGCAACAGCAAGCTATGCAAATAAAGCATTTGCAAATATAGCTACGGCAACAATAACAACCACAGTGATTATGCAAATTAAATGTTTATACGCATAAAGAAAATTTCAATATTCTAGTACTTATAAAAAATAACAGTAAAGTAACAACATTCCCATAACGAATAACATATATATTTATATTTAAAAAAAAATCTAGTAAATTTAAAATAAATGAAGTGACAGCTGAAAAAAAATCTATTATAAATCAAATTTGAAAAGAAAATTCATGCATACTTCTATTTTAAATTTAATGCAATTTGCCTTTGTTTTTTTTTTTGCAAACTCATCTATGACGTCTTGAAAACTTTACTCGCTCAAACATTATTTTAAGAAAACCTATTCTATGGAAAGTATTGCCAAGTCACTTAGTCACTGTTCATCTGTCCTATTCCTGGGATAAGTTTTAATCCTTTTTAAGGAAGAAAAACTGCGCTCTGCGGGCGCTCTTGTAACATTCTCTTTTGCATTCATTACTTGCAATGTTAGAACTAAAAAAACTGATTTATAAAATTGTTTTAAACTATTTTCTGACTTATTGTTGATAGAATATTCAAAAATATTTTCTCTTTGAATTTGCATTAGAGTAAAAAAACAATGAGTTCCTTTTTATCCGCAAAAGATAGAGATCCAAAAGGAAATTTAAAAAGGTCACTAATTATGCAATTATAATCCATGCTATTTACGGAACAAATAAATACATTAACCCTTTGATTGCACTCTCACTATTTTAAGTATAAAATTAAAAAATCATGCGATTCCAGAAAGTAATTCTACGCACTCAATTCTAAAAAATTCAAATCAATTTAATTACAACAATACTCTAAACTATTGGTGAAATAATTACCTTCACCAATTAAAAATACCTTCACCAAATTTATATGTAAAATATAGCACAAATTTCACTACCGAACTACATTCAAGGAGTCTCTGGCAACCCTTAAAACATCTCGTAGTTCAAATTCATTCAAAAATTCACATAGTGTGTAGGTACTACAGCAAACATTCCCATTCAAAAAAAAAAAATACGCACAAGCAAATTATATGGGGAACGTCACAATAAGTTCCACAGCAACCATATGTACGCGGCTTCTCTCTCAGTTTCTCGCTTGAGACGAGAATTTCCCCTAAGAAGCAATTTCTGCATTGCTTCCAAACAGCCAGTACAAGCATATTTTTTTGAATGACGTCACAATGCAGTCTACATGAAGTGAAATTAATGCTCGTAGAAGCAATTTTTTAGTTGCTTCCACCCGTCTTGTTCTCTCAATATTTTCATTCGGTGGTGTTACCACCTTAGCCGTGCAAGATGTTCACTATGAGTTTTTAGGAAAATTTATTTAGAAAATTCCTGTCCATGATTTTTCTCGTGATTTTTAAATAAATTAATTTAAAATATATATCAGTAAAATGTAAGGGAAGCAATGCTTCCCTTGCTTCCATGAACGCCACGCCACTGCTACATATATATGTTTGTGTCTAGATATTCATATGCATTCAATTTTTTTCGTAATAGTCATGCACGTAAGGATGCAAAATATATATTATCCACATCATTATATAAGAAAATAATCATCCACAAAACATATATTTAAATGTTCACCAACGAATCATCCACACATGCCACTGAGCGAAAGAAATAATTTTAAAATTTATTGTACATGAATCAGCATACTCCACCTCCTTCGCTTTAGACACGCCTATATAAACAAAATTAAATTGACTCGTGTAAGCAAAACACGCTAGATCGTATGGACGCATGTCTGAATAGCGCTTGACAGTTAACGTGGTGCAGAAACGCTACCATGGTTAATCGAATTAATTGTTCTGATGGACGATTATGTCGGCCCTAAAATTGACGGAGTGCATGATGAGTTTCTCGAGCAGAACCGTTTTTTTTTCGACATAAATTTGCACAATTTGCAGACGTTGCTCAGGCGTCAAACTAGTCATGATAAAATGGCAAACCACTCTTATAAAACGCATGACAAATGTCACACCATACGTAGGATTTAAAAGTATTGTCAACTTAAAGCTCTACACCTCTAAAAAAAAAAACACCTGGCACAATAAAGCACGATTACCTGAAAAAAACTCTAGCGCACCTGGACCGCTAGAAACACTAATATGCGATGAACAGTAGAAGAATCGCGCAGATTCTAAGTGCATATTATACCACAAGTGCTCCAACCTGTTTTGATTGCAAAATCACTTTGATCTTATCAATGCATTTAAATTCATTGGGTGGAAAGGATTTCAGGTATTCCTAGATTTAGAAAAGCCAAACACTGTAAAACTTTGAAAGCAGCATAACATAACATAAACAAAAAAAATGATTAGTGCCTGCAACACTTTACCATCACTGCAACTAAAAGTCTCCAACGATTGACCTCACGTTAAAATCAAATAACTCTATCGATTTCAATTTTATCCGATGATTTCATCGAAAGTTACAGGGATTGAAAGATGTTTAGGTTCAAAAAACGAAAGATGTTTGGAACCGAAAATTTTCTAGAACTCAGATAATTCAAACATTGGCAACTTATTCTCATTGTAAATGTTCGCGATATGAATACTTAATGTAAGCATTTATTTATAAGAAAATAGCAAAAAAACCGCCTTCGCTAACATCAAAACTAATAATATATCACACCTGCCTCACATTGAAATCAAAATACTCTGCGAATTTCGTTTTGATCCGATGACTGTATTGGAAGTTATAGGAGTAGAAAGAAATTCAGGCCTACCAGTCGCAAAAGTTTTCAAATTTTCGAAAACTTAATATTTGTTGTTTAGGGTCACTACAGGATCATTACCGTTTGAAAATTTAACGATAAAATCGCTTAGTAAAGATATTGCAAATAAATACAAATCCAACAATAGCTGGCAGCCCTATAATGGTTTTTTTTACCAGATTCCTTCTGCACCATGCCTATGATAAGTTCCATACATAATATGAAATTCGTTTTGATATCATGACTGCACTGGAAGCTATAGGGCAAAAAGCTTTATTTTTCTGAGCGAATTTTCAAAACACAAGACACCAGAATTACCATAGCTGGCAGCACTAACCAAACTTTTCAACCAAATTTCTACCAAAGACGGCTTAGAGTAAGGTTCAGCTACCGTGTCAATTTCACGAAAATCTGGTTGCTAAATCAGAATTCATAGGGCAAAAAACAGTTTTTTTTTTATAATTTTTCAAGATGGCACCACTGTTTTTTTAAATCGCTTCTATCAGATCTGGTCCTACTCAATGCCAATACATTCTGTGAATTTCATTTGTATCTGATAATTGGATCGTGAATTCTTGTGAACAGAAGTTTTTGATGCTTAAAATATAGGTAAATTGGGGGAGGGTTACCGTTCTTGTCCGATGTGAAATTTCAAAAGCTTTCTTTTGATTGTATGATAAAAGCATAAGATTTCTATATCAGTAGGTTTTCAATGTAAAAGACGAAAATTTTTCATTAGAGTCGATGGTTTGAAGGTTTTCACCTTCAATGCCTGCCGTAGCTGCAGGGTTGCCAGCACGTTTATAAAAAAAACCACACGTGTCTACAAGTTAGTAACAGCAATATGCAGTGTATGGTTCGTAATGATTTGATAATTTGGTCAAAAGCGATCGCAATTCAAAAATTTTCAAATTTTCCCAATCTCATTTCAGGCGCCTAGCGCACACATATGTTAGAGTTAAAAATTTCAAAAAAGATATCATATTCACATTTCAAACACGTTCAGAATTCATTCCGTAAACTTTATTTTTGCAAAAGTCATATGTTGACAGAAAAATAGGTATATTTAAAATATTACTAAAATGGCCGCCGTTGCCAAAGTGTAAAAGATTATTAACTTTATTTGAGACTTGGCACTATTCTGCATATGCACTAATGTATCTTGAAAATTTCAGTTCAATCGGATGGCGCGTTCCTGAGATTTTTTATCGAAAATTTTTTGATGATTAATATATATATATATATATATATATATATATATATATATATATATAAATATATACATATATATATATATATATATATATATATATATATATATATATATATATATATATATATATATATATATATATATATATATATATATATATATATATATATATATATAGGAATATGCATTTTTGGCCAAAGTGAATTTGATACTAATGCTCTTCTTCGAACATTAGTAAAAATTACTGCTTTATTTAACAAGGTAGTTAAATTTGATTAAAATTATTAAAAAAACATCCCGACTACTCAATTTAGTATATGGCAAAAGTATAGCCACAAACAAGTTACTTGTTACAACAACAACAATAGGCAGTGCTTGCAAATAATACGTGTATCTCCTCGAGACTCGTATATATAAATTTGAGCTGTAATGGCCAATATTTAAGTCTGATCTTTCCAAAATAGTAATCAGTATCTCAGCTAAGAATATATTGATGATGAGTAATAAATTGAATCGAATTGAAAAATTGGATTTCTTTAAACCTAGTGAAAGAAAAATCGAAAGAAAAATAAAAGAAAGAGTTCGATAAAAACTTTAAATCGAATTCTTCCAAACATAGCAGTAAAATTATGGGCACATAAAAGTTGAAAGTTTCAAAATTAAGTATCAATGTTTTTTTTTTTTGGTACAAAAGTAACATTTATGTAAAATATTTTCCTGACACAAGAAATGATAATTTTTGAGACTATGAAGTTTTCGCAAAGTTGTTAATGAACGCTTCATTCCAGCTAACTTTCAAACTTTTACCCCTATTTCAGTGCATTGGAAACTAAAAAAATTGAAATATTGGAAAGTTTACATAGTTCCATGTATCACAATCAAAATTTATATGTAAATTCGCATTTTACTCCAACTGCATATTATAGGCTTTAAATTGATACAAATTGCATACACTTGTGATGACAAGTAATCAACTATAATTGCACAAATTTAAGTCTATCCAGTGTCGAATTAATTTTTTAACATTTACTTAGCTAAGCATATTTTTCTCAAAACGTTATTTTTCTTTATTTGTTCCATTGAAAATCGCTAGATGATTTAATTTTTATTTATATGCGTCTCATTTCAAAAGCTGTTCAAAAAGACTAATTTTACTTTACTTTTATGTAAATAATAAGTGACTCAGGCACAATAGGGGTACGTTAAGAGTGTTTGTTTATAGGTATCTCATTGTTACCCTATAGCATTTCACTCTCAGATTGTCAGCGACAATGCTCCGAATCATAGATAAAAAATACTATAGATTTGTTTAAAATACGATTAAGTTCGAAATTAGCATAGAAATTCAGATTAACAATGTAAATACTTTCAGAAAACTAACTAAATACAACACAATTTATAGTAACATATTAATAAGCAAAATAAGTTTTTACTACGTTTCGCGTGCAAACATAAAATCATAGGCAAACAATAGTATCATGCAAAAATGCTCTCGCTTAAATGAATCCCTTCAGCTCTCATTTTAATATTGAATGCCTCCATTGCACTTAATATACGTACCCAGTATATGTATTACCACGCTATATAATTTTGATGGTGACCGTAATATTAATATGAAAATCGCTCTCATAAATATCTACATCAAAAAATGTTATAAAATCTCCGCCCATTCATAGCCCGTGCCCCGCAAAACCTTCGCGGGACGAAACACTGGTTTTCTTTCCCCAAAATCCACTACTTCATTTTACTTCATAGCCTGTAATGTACACAAAACGGACGATGAGGATACTTTAGGTGCAGTTCAAGGATCATCGAATATGTATATGTATGCAGATATACAGGAAACAGACACAGATTCATGGAATGGGTGGTATGGTAGAGCCCATAGAAAAAGTAACGCATGCGTTTTCGACATTTTTCCATAATTCTCGTAACATAAAATCTTCCGTCCTTTGAAGTAGTTGTATCAGCTATAAAATTGTGCGGGGAAATTAAATAGTGAAAGGTTAAATACTGAATGCAAGATGGATAGGTTTCGTGGGGTTGTCATATCTGAATGATAAATTAGTGTTGTTTGAATACAATTTTCTTTTTAAAATACTCAGACAATATTTCTATTATTTTAAATACGATAAAGAAATTCAAAGAATATGTTTGCGTCAAATTAGGTTGACTCCATGAATTTCAGCTGCCATTCTAGGAAAACTCATCATCAAAATTAGTTATATAATACATATTTATATATATCAAACCAATAACATTTTCATGAAACTATATCTCTGCATGGCGTGGAAATGTTCAATTATTGTTACTGAATGCTAATAGTTTTTTTTTAGCTAATATGATGAAAACATCTTAGAGTTTTATATGGAGGGAAGATCGTTGTAATCTACCCAATTTACGGTGCAACTATATAAATGAAATGAGATAAATGCATCAATAAATTGATAGGATGATTGTTCCAAAAGTCAGTCACCTTGCTCTTAAAGTTCGGCCTGCTGCACCTCTTTTTTGGAACCCTTTCTTGTCTCACGATACAGATCAGACTCGTTAAAAACGTATCTAAAGTAAGTACAGTGGCTATTGTTCCAAATATTGCGCTTTAAATTCCGTTTTAGGCGAGTCTGATACTTGTTATAACACAGAAAAAATTTGGGTGGCCAACTTTTGGAGCAGAGTGACATTAAGAGCATTCATCGTAATAGCTAATTGCAATGCGAACCATATAAGGATGCGACCTGCTGAGTTGTAAAATATGACAAATGAAAGATTGTAGTGCATTTGTTCATAGAGCAAAATAACACGGTGGTTCCTGGTTTCAGATTCTCGCACATCAACGCCAGATCAATGGAAAATAATTTTTTTTTATCGTACTCAAAGCGAAATAAGGAGTTGTTGAAGATGGATTATTCAACTACTACACCGTAATACTAAGTGTAATCAAATATACTTATTTAGTCCCGAAACTAACAAGAGAATTAGTTTCAATTGATTTAGTTTTCCTGGGCGCCCAGTGTGGGTATTGTACTACACAAGAGAAAATCTAAATCAACTCAATTTTGGTTGGGGAAAAACGGATATATTTTGGGGAAAAACGGACATATTTTGGGGAAACGGACATATC
Source organism: Nemotelus nigrinus (assembly GCA_947369275.1). Taxonomy (NCBI): domain Eukaryota; kingdom Metazoa; phylum Arthropoda; class Insecta; order Diptera; family Stratiomyidae; genus Nemotelus; species Nemotelus nigrinus. Next base: position 56,005,911 of record OX376372.1, read on the forward strand.
AAACCCACTATACTGTTACCTAGTCATAAAAGAAATCAAATTGATTTCAGGTTGCGCAGCAAGGGGACGCATATAAAACGAATAGAAGGCTCATATTATATAGCTTTTCTAAAAATCTAATTTTACTTGCAGCACTCAAAAAGCGGATCCTTCAAAAATATAAGTCAGATATTCGATGAAAGTGTTATTCAGACGTTGACAAATCCACGAATTAATCTACGTAATTCTCTGCATTTTCCAAATAAAACAACAACTTGCTTTAAAATCATTTTGCAATGTAATTCACTTGACTTGCTTCTCAAAGACTAACTGCCAAGACTCATACCAGAAATATTTATGGTCGAGCATTTCCAGAATGGTCGATTGAATGCTTCTAGGTTGTTCAATCACAACAACATTTTATTTTTTCAGATGACAATCAAAGTAAACAATAAATTATTTAGTCCTGAAAATTTTGGGAATTCTACCGGGTGGTTATCCTTAAAGCATTTCTACCACTATTATTTCCAACGTAGACAATATATCGCAACGCAATTTACCGCGTAAGTTTACCTCACAGTGGAGCAGATTTGGCATTCTTTTGGTTGGGGTACTAGTGAAGGGCTGCCATTTCCTGGCATTTAGGTTATTTTCATAGCAACAAAAGTTGCCAAAACATTTTCATATGATTGCTATGATATATATATATATATATATATATATATATATATATATATATATATATATATATATATATATATATATATATATATATCCATACATATATATATATATATATATATATATATATATATATATATATATATATATATATATATATATATACATATATATATACATACATATATATATATATATATATATATATATATAAATAAATTGAAATATATTTAGCTTCTAAAGGAAAAATATGTCTTTTAAATAAAATCTTCTCAGGTGAATCAAATCAGGCTAAATCAATTGATCTGATGCTCCAAAAAACCAAGCATTTCAAACGTTGACTCATCACCTCACAAAGGCATTTCCCAATTCTGAAGTGTCAATTTTGGTATTGATTAGCCTTTTCTTCTTATATTTGGCACGTAACATCGTTTCTAACAGCTAGTGATTTGCCGATTAGAGATGGTGAGGCATATTTGGCGCTACAAGCTGAAGCAGATTTTCCATAGATATGGGAGAGATCACTTGTCGTACACTACTCGCGAATATCAACTATCTCAACACAATCATTGCTGAAATTGTTGGTGAGTTTTACTTGTGCAGCAGCTGGCTGACATTCGACCAGGCTCTGATATGTTTAAGGAAATGAATCCGCTTTCTGGTAAATTTAGCAGCTAGAAAATAGATGGTGATGCCGATTGACAATGTTGTTGTATGCTAGCTCAGCCATCAGTTTGAGTTGTTTGCATCGACATTCCAATCTCAGTTGAATGCTGTTTCGCCCGAAGTTTCTGCTCCTAACCGCCAGTTGGTAAAAGAGAAAATCGATTGTTTCTCAATACACTTAAATCGTTCGGATGACCTGCAAGATTCAGATGACCATCTTCGCTTTATTAATTGTGGATGGATGCTTGGTGCAACTGCTGCACGGTGTAAAAAGCAAGAAGCCGCTTCTGAGTATGATGGAATATCTAATTTGAGCATGCTTTCTATGCTAAACCACTGATATAAAAGAAATGGATACGAAATAACTATCCGTGTACCCATACGTGAGTTAACTTATTTCAATACATACATAACGATGCTCTCTTGCTGCACCCGTCTTTACCGCACTCTCCACCGAAAAGCCCTAATGTTTTCTCCTAACTACGAGAAATGCTGCTACTATGTGCAGGTCAGAGTGAGAGCGCGCGAGGCGAAATACAAAAAGTAATGTCAAACTTCAAACTTTCATGTCGTTGAAATAGCAGTGTCAAATTCGCATATGACTATTCTGAGCGTAGGGCAAGATCGCAAGGCGTTGTTTTGTGTTTGATTTTTGATTTGATTATTGATAAATTTGATCATTCCATTTGCAATCAAATGTTTAAATATTTGTGTAATTGTTCACCAGTATTTGAGATCAACTATCGCATAACCAAGTTTAAACATTTGGAGATGAATCATTTGCGATAACAATGTTCTTTTATTATTATAGCATTAAATATAGTTCTTCAATATTTTTCCATAGCAACGATGCCAGTTTCACATGTCTCATACATTCGTTTTTCGTTTTCACACTAATAAATAGAAGGTCGAAAATTGGACGAGTCCTCTTGTCCGATTTCTAATCCATTCTCTCTTATATCCGTGTATTTAACAATCTCCTGGACAATGGCTACTTTCCGGACTCATGAAAAGTGGCCAAGATCGTTCCCATTCATAAGAAGGGCAAAAGTAAAGAGGTAGCAAAATCCGTCGAATCTCTCTGCTTCCTAATTTGGGGAAGATTTTTGAAAGAATTTGGATGGAAAAGACAAAACTGCATTTCGAGCTGACGTGGGTAATACCTGAACACCAGTTTGACTTTAGGTGCAAGCACAGGACGCAACACGCCATCTCGCGCATGAATGATCAAATTGTGTCCCTATTGAATGACCAAAACATTCCAACAGTAGTGTGTGCTTTAGATCTCGAGAAAGCTTTCGATTCCGTATGGCACGAAGGCCATTTGTTTAAGTAGATCAGGTTTGGATTCCTTGATAGAATGGTGATAATACTCACAACAAGTTTCTTACCAACATACAATACTATTTCTGCATTAGTGGAGCAGATTCGCTCATAAAACCTGCAACATCAGGAGTGCCGCAAGGTCCTGTTACTGGACCAAATCTCTATACCGTATTTACCGCTGATTTCCCCATTCCAGTGGGCCAATCTCAAGTCCAACTTCTCCAATATGCCAATGGCACGTTCCTATTCGCTTCGAACCAACATCCGCTCAAAGCAGTGAAGAGCCTTGAATACTACTTGGTAGAACTTAGTCTTTACTTTGATGTATAGGACATCAAACTAAATGGTAGTAAGACACAGATTTTTGTATTTTGCAATCCTTCTACTAAACAGCTCATAATGAACACAATATATATATATATATATATATATATATATATATATATATATATATATATATATATATATATATATATATATATATATATATATATATATATCCTCCTTCGAAACCTCTAAGATTACTCCTAACTTATCTCTAAAGTACCTCAGTGCTGATTTTCATATATTTCTGAAGTTCAAGTCTTAAGTGCGACGTAAAATTAAAACTTCCAAATCCTCATTTCAACGCACATCTTTTCGCCAAAAACCATGAACACTAAAGCTAAGTCCATTTGCTATCTGACATTCATCCGGCCTATCCTATCATACGCATTCCCATCCTGGATTACCTGTGACCAGGACCAATAACCCGGTAGCTAAGATGTCGCCGAAGAATCTTCTCCTGTATCGGGATTCGGGACTGAAGCTGCTTAGGGATCAGGTTGTAGAATAAACGACCAAATTTTACAGACCGACGGACATGAGAACGGAATAATTTGGTCACTTAGGCGTACAGGTGGCTCCACTGAACCATTTATGCGCTCCGCGAAGATAGCGTGTCAACAGCAGCTCATGGATGCGCTATTTAATTATGTAGGCCTCCCAAAGAATAGGATAGACTAAATTTAAGATCTATGATAAGATTTAGGAATACCTAGTCTAAGTTATTTCCAATTAAGCATAAGTTAGATTTAATTTGTTAAGCAAATATTGCGAAGATAGCCCCAGCCAATATGCAAGCAGGGTATGCCTACATGCAAAAATTGTACAAGTAAAATAATAAAAAAAACCCTTGCGCATCAGAACCGCTAGAAACACTAACGTTCGAAGAACAGTAGAGGATTTGTGCAGATTTTAAGTGTGTATTCTACCACTACTTACTTTTCCTACTTAAAACGAATACACCCTAAGTAATAATAGAATCTAAGCTTATTTTAATTTCGGTGACTTTATCGAAAGTTATAGCGATAGAAAGGTTTTTGGGATTGTCATCCGAAAAATGTGCAGATCGTAGAAAATTTAAAAATGTTTTACTTATTTTCACTGCAAATGTTTTGCGATAGAAATACTTAATGCAAGCATTTATTGGAACGAAAATAACAAGAAGGCCTAGTGCTGGCAGCCCTTTTTTAATACCGAAGCAAAAAATATGTCGCATCTGCCTTACGTTGAATTCCACCTGCTCTGCGAACTTCGTATTGATCCGATGACTGCATTGCAAGTTATAGGCATGCAAAGAAATTTAGGGTTGCCATTCGCAAAATTTGTCAAATTTTCTAGATCTTTATATTTTGTGTTTATTTTCACTAAAAGATCACTACGATTTGAAAATTCTATGCTAAAATCGCTTACTAAAGGTATGCCAAAAAAATACAAAAACACCCATAGCTGGCAACCCTATAATTTTTGTGAATTAAAATTTCTACCGAATATTGCCTACAATAAGTTCAATTTGCCATTTGAACTTCGTTATGATTCAATGACTGTACTGGAAACTATAGAGCAAAGAGCTTTATTTTCCTCGGGAATTTTCGAAATTTAAGACACCAAAACTGCCATAGCTGGCAGCACCAACCGAATTTTCCAACCAAATTTCTACCAAACGTGGCTTAAAGTAAGATTCAGCTACTGTATGAATGGAACTACTGGCACAAAATTGCCCGCATTTCAAAATCACTTCTATCAGACCTGGTCCTACTTAAGACCATTACATTCTGTAAATTTCAACTAGTTTTGATTATCGGATCGTGAGTTTCCGTGAACAGAAATTTTTTATGCTAAAAATATAGGTAAATTGGGAAAAGGTTACCAGGCGTGCCCGTTGTAAAGTTTCAAATTTTTTACTTTGGATATGTAGACAAAGCAAAATATTTATATATGGGTTGCTTTTTCCCAAAAAGCAACATTTTTTCAAGAGAGTCTATGATTTGAAGGTTTTCACTTTCAGCGCCTGCCCTAGCTGCAGGATTGTCAACGTGCTCATGAAAAGCTACACAAATTTACAACTAAATAATACCAATATGCTCTGAAAGTTTCATAATGACTAAATAGCTCTGTCAAAAGTTATCGCAATTTAAAAAATTTTAAATTTTGCTCACCACTTTTTAGGCACCTAGCGCACACATGGCGTTAAACAAATTCCAAAACATTATCCGATTCACATTTAAAACATGATGGAAATTCATTTCGTTACCTTAATTTTTGCAAAAATTAGTTGTGTGCGGAGTAATAGGAATATTCAAAATATCACTAAAATGACCGCTGGCGCCAAAGGGTTAAAGATAATTGACATTTAGTGAGACTCGGACCTATTCTGCATATACACCAATGTATCCTGATAGTTTCAGCTGAATCGGATTGCGCGTTCCCGAGAAATAGTCACTGAATTTTTTTGATGATATATACGTGTATATATATATATATATATATATATATATATATATATATATATATATATATATATATATATATATATATATATATATATATATATATATATATATATATATATATATATATATATATATATATATATATATATATATATATATATATATATATATATATATATATATATGGAAATATGAATTTTTGCCCAAATCGATTTTAATACTAATGTTCTTGGAATATTAGTAAAAAATACAACCATAAAATAATAACGCCTAATTTTTAAGTTTTCAAGGCATAACTGTAATAAATAAATCCATAACTGAGTTTAGTAATCAATCAATGCGATTTACTATTTATGAAAGGTCAGTTCTACAAATGCCATTGAGGCAAATAAGCCAAGTAGTCAAAAATTATTCTTCCCCAGTGACTGAAATCACAAAATTGGGGTATTTGGGATCAAACTAACAGGAATTCTTAGAAAATGTTATTAGATGAAATTAAGCTTTTATGAAAGAAAACTTTAAGCAGATCTGAATAAGAAATATGTGTATTTATGGTTCAAGGAAAATTTATAGCAGTATACCTATACCACAGAGTCGTGGAACTTATCACTCCACATACGTATACATTTAATGTAATTAACCAATTTTTACCACCAGAATCGATAAGGGTTGTAATGGTACAATTTGCCACTTGATCAACATCACAATGGAATACAATTAAAAATATTACTGCTGGCAGAATTTATTAGATTAACTTTACAAACGAAAAAAGCACAGATTGATGCGTATTTATTTCGAATTAATATCTGCATGTAAGTAGTTATCTTTTGTTTCCTTCACTCACATAAAAAGGAACATTCAAAAAACACTAATACACCCTATACCTATATGAATCCAGACCGTCTATCCATATTCTTAGCTCATATTCTGATTCGGTAATATATTCCACAAACTTTCTTAACATCACACAAATTATCCACCTAGCAAAATATCCTGCCAAACACATACCCCATTATATTCTAATTCAGCTCTCATATCAAAGTTAATTAATTTCTCCCAATTACAAAGTCGTCTTCTTCCGCACCAAAGCTCCTCGATTCACATTCAAAAGCCTGTAATCGTTTGTGATTTAATGGTTTCATTCGGATGGTCGATATACATATCCTTATGTACTCGGCTGGGGCAAAGGCGCAGACTGTGATGCATAGTCTGCAAAAATTGTGTCTGTCCACCACACAAGCTTGTAAAAGAACGAACTTATTAAAAACTGCCAGCGGTAAACACAATACAGCCCACTAACTGCATTGTGTCCTCCCAACACAGACGCAGAGCATCGTCCTTTTTGCTCTTTTCGCTGAGGTTAGGAATCGCATGTGTAAAAGTACTGTGTAAACGAACCGTGGTATATAAGCTACACCATGCTCCTGTGTGAAAGACAATGTTTACGAAGGGAAGAATCCACCAATAGTGGGGCCTGAGAGTCATGCACACAACCAAACACAAGGATAAGGCGAGCTGCAAAGGCCGAGCAGCAAGTCTAAATCAAGGCCGAGGAGAACGCCACTAATATCTGTGGGTATATTAGCCCTAATGATGATTAAAATGTGCGTGCCTTTTAGACACCACCATTTTGTCTCGGATGCCGGGAATGAGGCCGAAAACACTCCCGCTGCTCACCCTCTAGTCGCAGGACGTGAATCTGTGGTAATGTAACGAACGATTCACTGTATCCATCGCTCGTTTTGGTGGCGGCACGGGGGAATTTTTCCGTAAATATTCTTGTATTGGTAAGATCTGAAAATATAATTTGGGAGATTCGTCCTTTTTTCACAATAATAGCACCCTCCTCTATTTAGTGCGCGTCATGTGTGAGGAAGAAGAGCGGCTGGCTGGCTGACTGCCGGAAAGTTTAGTTGTTTGGCGTACTTGCTGGTCGTTTCGATAACAGGCACGAGTGGGAGCATGTGGAGAGGCAATGATGATGCCAATGACGATGATGATGATGTTGTTGATGAGGGCGATAATGATGATGTTCTATGAAAACATAATGAAAGTGGAGAAGCCATCATGTCGAGATTTAAGGGTTCAGAAGTCGCTCATTTGTTTGTTTGTTGTCTGTGCGTGTAGACCTGTTCGTCTGAGCTGAAGCTTTTGATTGTGTCTTATCGCATATCCTTGTGCAGTTGAGTTTTAGATGGTGATGATTTCGGATGTTGATTGCGTCTGTAATGGACTGTAGTTGCGAAAAGAGTCAAGTGCTCAAGTTTGACACGTTTCATTAAGCCGTCGATGATATTTATCGGTACTCGTGTTCCGAGAATTGTATTGACAAATTTTCTAATACGTTGTGAGTGCGTGTGTTTTAGTTCTCGCATAGTGTGTACATTATCGGATTGAGGAAATTAATGTAAATATTGTCCCAGTTAATTAATGATGTTACTATCGCAAGCCATAATGTCAGAGCTCAAACTACTTGATTATCCTTTTTACATTATCGGGTGATTGATTAAATATCGTTTGAAGGATACCAGTAATGTCCAAGTAAATGTCGAAACGGTTCACCAGAGTTTTTCTCAGAAATTAAATTTTTTTAACGTTCTGAGTTTCGATTTGGTAAGAACTAATGAAATCTCTGAAATTTAACCGAGAAATCAACAAAGCAGCTTTAATGTGTTTGACAGCTGATACTGATGTCGAAGTCAATTTAAGGTATTTTGAATTGTTAACATTTTTTAATGCAATTTAGTTATAGCTTTCGACAGTAATAAGAATTATCTCGAGAAACTTTAAATGTCTTCAAAAGTGGTGCTAGTTTGTTTACTATTGATATTACTTTCATCATATGTGTTTGTGGTCTATTTTCTTGTCCACATAATGTTTGGTTATTTTAAAATCATAACTTTCTGGTTCATTTTGATGGTCGTCTTTGTTATGTGTGTCGTATTTAGCCTGATTGGACATTTTATAAGTTCAGGCCTCATTTTTACCTTGGCGAAAAAATGTTTTTTTTTTAAATAATCATCTGTGTGGGATTAGACTTCCAAACGAGAAAATTGTTCCTCAAGATCTCTTAATTAGGTAGCTGCTCAAAACATTGTATTTATAAAACTTGTGGATATTGTTGAAAGCAGGGCTGTGGAGTCGGAGTCGTGGCCCTGTACCGTGGTCGGAACCGTGACGACACCGACTCCACTTTAGATATACAGGACCACGACTGCGACTCCACAGCTCTGGTTGAAAGGAACGCGCTAGCGAAAAGCCTGGAATGCATATGCTATATCAAATGAAAACCTATTTCTCACAGTGCGATGATATATCTACATGCTGCTTTAAAAGGATGCCCGTTAATGCATTATCAAGTGATTTTAAATCAATTTTGTCTGGAAACGTCGAGCTTAAACTACAAAACTTTTGCCAATCTTTACTCGATGGGCATTTACATTTCTAATGAATGAAAATTACACTCTTTGAAAAGTTCAAAATATTATCAACCTAGACCAAAAAATTCAAATAATTTTTTGTTTAAGCTTGGATATATAGTTCGCAGCCTGGTGATCCATTTATAATTTTTTGACGCCAGAGAACGATTTAGGCTTAAATCTCTAATACATCATTAGCTCTGATTTTTGCCTTTAAAGCTTGTAGGAGAAACATCTTTTTATAAGCAGCTGAATGATAATTAGTACGATCCCGTTCATACAGTTAAGTTAGAAGGGAAAATGTATTTGGGTATTTTATGAGTTCTACTTTGAAATGTATATTGATATTAATTAATGTTAGACAATTACCAAAACTTCTCACGTGTTCTCAAAAAAAATTGTAAAAATTATTTTGAAATTGTGTTTTCTTACTTTCTGAAAAACTACAATGCTCCTTATAAAATCAAGCATTGATTAAATATCGATACACTTCTAATAAATGTAATTATTTTGATTGGAAAACAAATTATTTTTAAAGGTAGAAAGAATGCTTTCAACTGAAACAATGTTTCTTTATATTTTTCTTTTCTAACTCATGAAATCTAACCCTTTTCTAACCCATGAGCATTTGCGGCCAAGGAAAAGTCAGAGTTTCAATTTGGGCAGCAATAGTAATTTTGAATCCACTCATCACCAGAAATGATCAATAAGTATCACATAATATTTAATAATAACTTTCTAAATCGAATTCTCATTTATTGCTGTCAATATTATATTTTTACTTTTAATTTGCTTCATCACTTCCATTTTATTTTAATTTGTATGATGTATGATTGCTGTCGGTCTGTTTTTGTGGCCGGCTTTTTGCTAAACATCGTTCACACTGGGCCAAGGGATTTTCTGGTCGAATCTTGGTTACCAGCCCCAGGACTACGTAGAAAGATATTGTGGCCAAGGGGTTGCTGCCAATACATTGGGTCCGGTTTGGGTTGCATCCAATGGATAAACAACCATAAACTGATTCAATTAAAATGCAGAATGCTATTCCACTCCATTTTCCGCATTGATTTAAAAAAAACGCATGCGAACGAAATCGAATGCACGTAAAGATACGTCGGCTGACAAACCATGTTAACGAATTCGTTGGGCATTGGCGTTAGCCCAATGTGTACAAGGCTTTAGTTGTATTATTGTGTGGTTTCATATCGAGTGAACCAATTTCAGAGAAACAAATGCAGGATTATTACTTAACACGTGAAATGATGTGAAAGGAATATCATCTATACTTTATTTTTCTTTGACTCTTCAATGAATTCATAGTCAACTAAACCGATGTCCAGACGAAAGTCTCTCAAAAGGGAGATGGATGCCCCTGAAGCAGCGCACCGTTGTGGCCACATGACAAAAAGCCTCTTATCAAAATCCTATTGATTGCTTCGCTGATATCTCATGCACTATCCAAGAATTTAATCTATCTACGATACTACTAATCATAAAATTTCATTTATTACACTTCTAGCAAAAATTTCACTATACTTAAATTTATCCTAGTACGAAGTAGGAGGACCAAAAAATCTTAATAATCTTCTAGTAACAAACTCGTATCATCAATATAACCAGTTCGCTAACCAGTATAGTCGGTGACAACGGGATCGTGTCACTTGATGTCCCCACGTCAGTCAATCAGTTCGTGTGCTAACTGACATGCTGAGTGCATTTACAATTAACCACAAAAGCTCACATTCCAATGATATTCACTGGAAAAAGTTATTTGAATATTAATAATAAGCGTGTTTTTTTGCGACTCTGTCGAGGGCTGGTTAGGATAGGCAGCATTGAAAACAACAAGAAACCTGCTCCAGTTAATGTTTTCAAGCGGCCTACCCCATTCAGGTCTCGATTGAGGCGCAAAATACAACGCAGCTAATGTATAATTTTTATGGTCCACAATATTTGCTGCTAATTCATCACGCATGCTGAAATGCGTAAAAGATTGCCTAATGAAATTTGTTTTAATGGAGTCGGCTTATTCCCCGGCTGATCAACCCCAAATATCATACAAAAATATCTTTGTTCATGCACCTTTTTCCCAGTTCCAGCTCAGTATTTTTATTCTCGTTTTTTTATTGGTTTTATAATGTGGTCAATTGCAATTTTACCGTTAAAAATAAAAAAAAACCCTAGCGCATCAAAACCGCTAAAAACACTAATGTTCGAAAAACAATAGAGGATTTGTGCAAATTTTGAGTGTGTATTCTACCACTAGCTACTGAAGGCCACTACCACTAGCTACTTCTCCTATTTAAGACCAATACACCCTACGTAATAATAAACCCTAAGCCAATTTAATTGGATGACTTAATCGAAAGTTACGGCGATAGAAAGGTGTTTGGGGCTGCCATCCGAAAAATATCCAGACCTTAGAAAAGTTAAACATTGTTTACTTATTTTCATTGCAAATGTTCGCGATGTGAATACTTAATGTTAGCATTTATTAGTACGAAAGTAACAAAAACACCTCGTGCTGGCAACACTTTGCTAGCATGTCACACCTGTCTCACGTTGAAGTCAACCTACTCTGCGAATTTCGTATTGATCCGATGACTGCATTGGAAGTTATAGAGACACAAAGAAATTTAGGGCTACCACCTGCAAAAGTTTTCAAATTTCCTAGATTTTAATGTTTATTTTCTCTACGAGATCACTATGATTTAAAAATTTGATAATAAAATCGCTTGCTAAAGATATGCAAAAAAAATACAAAACCAATCATAGCTGGCAGCCCTATCATTGTTTTTCCAACTGGATTTCTCTTGAATATTGTCTACAACAAGTTTAATTTGCCATATGAATTTCGTTATGATTCCGTGACTTCACTGGAATCTAAAGGGCAAAGGGTTTTTTTCTGCGCGTTTTTTCAAAATTTAAGACACCAAAATTACCATAGCTGGCGGCTCCAACATAATTTTTCAATCAAATTTCTACCAAATGTGGCTTAAATTAAGATACAGCTACTGTATGAATTTAGTCAAAATCTGGTGACTGAACCAAAATTTATAGGGCCAAAAGCAGTTATTTTTCTTAGTGATTTTTCAATATGGCACCACTGGCACACTCAAACTGCAAAATTGCTTCTATCAGACCTGGTCCTACTTAAGACCAATACATTTTGTAAATTTCAACTGTATCTGATTACTGGGTCGTCAGTTCCCGAGAACAGAAGTTTTTGATGCTAAAAATATAGGTAAATTGAGGAAATGTTGCCGTTCTTGTCCGACTTGGAATTTCCAAAGTTTTACTTTGACTGTGTAGACAAAGCATAAGATCTGTAAATGAGTTGCCGTAAATTTCTTCGTAAACCTATAACTTCCAATGCAGTCATTGGATCGAAATGATTTTAACGTGAGGCAGATGTGATATATTTCTGGCTTTGTTGCTGGCAAAGAGTTGCCAGCACGAGGTGGTTTTGCTATTTTTGTAACAATAAATGCTTACATTAGGGACTCATATCGCGAATATTTATGATGAAAATAAGTAACCAATGCTTAAATTTTCTAAGCTCTTGAAATTTTTCGGATGGCTGCTCCAAACAGCTTTTTTTCCCTGTAACTTTCAATGAATGAAACAAGATTCATAAGGTAACTTGATTTTGACGAGAAACAGTTGTGGGAGACTTTTGGTCGCAGTGCTGGTAAAGTGTTGTAGGTACTGAGTATTTTCTTTATTTGCATTACAGAAGATGTAGCGTATTACAGAAGATTGTATTATAGAAGATGCGAGAAATATCAAAACCAGTTTTTGAACAAATGAAATTTTCCCAATAAATCCTCATATTTGCACCGAGGAAGATTTTCAATTGGCATCGATTCCGGGTGAAAATAGGTCTGTTCCCGTACTACGATTAATTGCAATTAATTGCAATGAAGCGTACTAAAACAGAGTTTTTTACTCCGTTTTAGTACGCTTCATTGTAATTAATTGCAATTAATCGTAGTACGGGAACAGACCTAATGTTTCGGCCATTGCTGATCAACGGCATATTTAGACTCAAATATCAACACCGGCCAAAAAACGTCAGCGAAAAGAACCGTCTTCAACATCATCTGAATCAGAAGATAACTTCTGCATCATCTGTTTGCAAGCAATGCCCGAAAAACGCACAATGCTTAATACAATTGCATGCATGGAATGCAAACGTGAAGTACTTCTTAAATGTGCCAATTAGACACGCAGTTTTTGGATTTGTGCTGTGTGTGAGCCCGATTTGCAAAAATTGAACCATTTTCTATCGTTTCTAATCATTTAATTAACATTTTAGATCATTTACATTGAAATCAATTTTGATATATTCTGGCTTTCTTTTTTTTCTTTGTGTCCGATTACCTCACATTTTTTCATTTGCTTCTAATTAAAAAAAAACGTTTTTTTTATGATATCTTGAAATCTAATGTCGTAAGTCATAAGTTGCGCCTGGTCTCAAGCTTTATGAATGTACCAAGGAGAGATCTAAGAGACTTCATTTTGATACATCTATTGGCGAAAAACAAAAATGTGTGTCAAATTACCCTACATTACCGTACGACCGACTCAGAATTTCGATACTGATTTTGAATAACTACCAAACGTAATTGTTTCGTTTACTTTATAATGATAAAAAAGTTAAAAGTGACTGACGTTTTGATACTGACAGATCATAAATAAGTTGAAAGTTGCCTTTGCACTAAAATACAAATTTGTCATGTCCCTATTGAAGAACCTGATAGAATCGACCGGGCATTCTTTTAGGCGAAAAAAAAGTGTTAGTTGATGCCAATAATGCTTTGAATTTGGAAATTGAATATTGCCTACAAATGTTGTCGTAGCACAACAGATAATAATATTAGAGAATCAATCAAACATTGAAGTTGATATTTTTGTTTGTGCCCATTGTCAAAATTTTCACACCAAAGAATATGAGACTTGCTACAATTTATCTTCACGCAAACCATAGTACTAAGCTTAAGGTAAAACACGCAGGCAAACTGGAATTCCAGTTTACATAGGTTAGAAAATTTAGTTTGCTAACTCATTCATGATTCATTTCAAATTTTCTTCCCCGAAAGGGGTAGCTTAAACTTGAGGACCGTAAATTCTAGACCAGAAAACGTATCTATGTATGTTTGATAATATTTGATATCTTTTTTGAATAGTCGCTCTTAAATGCCTACAATATTTACTCAAACATACTTTCATTCACGTGCCTATGGTTGGAAACATTTTCAAATATTTAGATGAAATATTAAAATGAAATCACTCCACTATATACATACATACATCTTGTGTCATAGCCATTCAAAAGCCACTGAAAATATATATTTTCGTTTGCCATCAATTGTCTATTTATATCCATCCTTTCTCTTTACTGACTATATCTTATTATTCAAGTACGGATAGGAACGAAATACTTAGGTTCAGTATACTCCACAATTCCTCCCAAGAATAAATATGCTTGTTACAATTTTCCATTGTTTGACATATGAGAGCAGGAAATGATATTGAACGGTGAAGGAATAAAAAATAAACAAATGACAAATTCAAAACAATTCATTGAGTTATCTAAGAAACTCAAACATACACCTTTTGTTCGAGCTCTTTAGTCAATGAATTTTAGATCGAGTGCATACTTGCAAGAGTCATAAACAAATTTTGATGCGCTTCATATGGTTAGGGGTGGGCTATTTGGAGGGCTTTAGAGATAAATACAATTGTTCACTTTGAAAATGTGTAATTATAACTTAAACACACAACACTTGTACGCATTGAAGGTTAATGTACTTATTCAAGCAAACTATTGAAGTGTAATATTTCGATTGTTGCTGATGCCGATTTTAGGCGTTATTTTAGTTAGAGTAGATTATATTTTCTCTGTTAATCGTATTTTTATTTAAAAATAAGTTGACTTTCCGTTTCATTGTAGCGTTGCTCATTTATTGTATGGAAATAGTAAATTTCAAGGCGTACCTACGCCGAGACCGGACTACCAGCTATTACACTGGTGATAGAGAATTCTAAAAGTGAATCTAAATACACTCTAAAAAGTGGGTCTATAATTAATACTTTGATAATAGGAAATATATTCATTTTTTCGTTTAAAATAACGAATCACAAATTTTTTTACACATTCGATGTGCATTTTTTGCTTTTACGTCATATCAGCTGAATAATACACAGCTTTTTGTAAATTGAAGCAAAAAGAGTGTAAATTTACTAGTTTGCTATTCACCTTTGCGGCAAAGCCATAAAATTGCATCATTTTTTAGGGTAAAATTACACGATTTGGTCGTAAAAAAATATTCGTAAATTTACATCTTTAATAGTAGGAAACCAGTTTCCTACGTAAGGTTTTCTACCAGTTTCCTATAAGGGTAAAATTCAACCAAAATTTTTTTGAGTATACAACATTATTTTTCATCAGTGATATAAATTGGAAATTATCGACCTCTTATATATAAGTATTTTTAGTTATGCATATTTCAAGTATCAGAAATGAGCAGAATGTTGTTTTCTAGCCCCATGACCATTATGTTGTATTTGTGCAGAGTTGAACCTATAGGAAAAGCTGCCAATCACCAATGGACGCTATGATGCTTGAGGACCACACCGCTCGAGAAAAATAATTCATCTTTTATTTTATGCTGATAAACATATGTATGTTGTGAATATACACCACTGTAAAACGTATTACACCATGTACTATACTGCCACTGAACATCTTATATCGCCCTTTAAATCGCAATATCGTAAATGACGTGAGTTATGGTGGCTTCTTAACCGTCGATTTTCGCTGGTTTGACAGTGTATGCCAACGACTTCACGATTCTTCACAAAAAGTAATCTAACGGAGTCAATTCGCACGATCTTAAGGCTGGTACTGAGTTATCGTGAAGCTAAATTTTGACACGTCTCCATTATTTTGTCATTCTTTCGAGCGAAAATTTTGACAATGGAGAAAAGCCGCAACACTGCTCATTTTCGCCGAAACAAATTTCACGTGAAATTGTGTATGAAAATTTCACGTGAAATCGAAGACAGTACTAAGCTTTAGTGGCCAATTGACGGGTCAATTTTTCGAGATAATGTGATTTCCTAATTTTGTGTTCAATAAAGTTTAGTGCTGGGGCCCTACTCTGTAATGCGATTCGCATTTGAAACGATTCGCAATCGAACATTTGGCACTCTAGATTTCGATTTTCGCATTTTATGTTTTGCGCTGTTCGAATTTCGCATTTTTGGCACTTGGCAATGCGAATGCGAATGTCAAAATGGTTCGATTAGTACAAATTTCATTCGACAACATATTTGCGTTCGCACAGAAAGGTGAAAGTGAAGAAAAAACCAAAATGTAAGGTTTTAGTGCAAGATATTTTTATTTTTATTGAGTATTGGTAGATAAGTTTGTGTACATGTTTTTTATGCGCCTCTTAAACATAGAAAAACAAACTCACAAACATGCCAAGTCGTAATCAAAATCGGATAATATCAGCACGCCGATGATAAAGAGGATGCTGTTAGTAACAAATGTTTAGATCAATGTATCTCAAAAACGGTTAAGGTTACAGGAAAAAGCTTTAAAATCTTTTTTGTTGAAAATTTGCTAAGCTACAAATTCGTCATACATTGTTTGTCTAAAGACGTGACCGTTACTGAGATATTTAGGAAAGATCACTTTTGGTGACCTTTGACCCCGTATAAAAAGTGACGCAGCACTCGGATCGATGGGGACTTTTGACATTTTGTTCAACACGCTAGTACCAAGGTTCACACCAAAATTCAGCTTTCCCCTAATTTTTCCGAAGTTTGCCCTTTTTTATGTCGGATTTCACTGGGCTATTAGCTGTGCATTAAGTTTAATGAATATTTTGAAATACTAGGTTTGGACAAATTTCAAGTTCCACACTAAAGCCAAATTGAGGAAAAATGAAATTAGTATCAGAGAAACTGGCAGTGGGCTCTCAACACATTGTCCATTGTCAGTAACGGAGCAGGAGGTGGTTAATTTGATGTCTCTTAGCCAAACTGTCCAATGCATCAGTGGAGCAGCACGTTTTGGAGTTGCTCGAGTTCACACTGTAAGTGGGGATAGTACAAATACTGTGGCAGACAGCCCGGCTATCGAATTATTTTCTGAAAGCATTGCACCAAGTTTATCTGCCCTAAGAAATATTCCAAGAAGACTTCATCAAATAGGAAGAGACGAGTTTCTGGAAAAACAAGTGGAGAATGAGATTAAACAGCAAGAAAATTCCATAAATATTTTAAACAGTATTAATGAATATTTAAATAATATTTCAAAATATTATTTCAATCATTTCGAACACGATGTGTCTAGGACATAGCACTTCTCAATGGCCAAGCAAACCTCGGAAAAACAACTTGAAAATGTTTGTTGTGCAAGTTCAACATGACAATCATGTCCAATTGGGTGCTGGTAGAAGCATTGGGCCAGGAATTTCAAAGCTGCAGATAATCTGACTATTGCAGAAATAGCAGAAGATCTTTGCCTCACTTTTAATTTGCGCTCAATGTTACTGAGCACGTACATAAACTCATCCTTATTAAATCGAACAATTTTAATAAAGCTGGAAGAACAAAAAACGTTTAGCGCGTACATTACCTTCCTCTCACATACTATAACTTTTGTTACAGAGACTCAATATATTTGAATGGTCTCTAAGGATTTTCTGCTGCATCCTCTCTTTGTTATAACTTCCTTCATGAAACCACAATGCAACCGAATCCATTTTTTTAATGTAGTTGTTTCACTTTTTTGACGTATACATGAAAGTGTTGCATATATTTTACAAAACTGATGAAACATACTTAGTTGGCAACGCCACCACAGATGCGAACGAATTACAGAGTGACAATTTGCTATCGAATCGCATTTTGCTTTCGAATCGCATTGCCTTTCGAATCGCATTGCCTTTCGAATCGCATTACAGAGTAGGGCCCCTGCATTCGACTGTGTTTCGGCGAAAATTTAGCTTGAAAATAAGCTACAAATGAACTCACTCTTAAAGCAATGGTTGCGGCTGTTGTGTGTCTGGTTGCGGATGTTGTTTGTGTGTCACCTTGTGCCGTCTTGTTGAAGTCGCATTTCTCTCACATTCATACGACGCAAATTGGTGAACAAAAACTGGTTTATCATCATTTTGTACTTGTGGCCATTGACAATAATCCGTTCGCCGTGTTTATCTTTGAAGCAGTATAGCCCTATGATGCCACTAGCATTTTTGTGGATGCATTGGTGTCTCCATGACTTGATGAATATTTTGACAATTCTCCTTACTGACGTAGCTTTCGAGCCAGAAATGAGACTCGTCGCTGAACAAAATTTTCCTGAAAAACAGAGGGTTAACTTACGATTAATTTTCGCCCCATTCTCCAAACGTGCAACGTATGCGATGATTATATGGCTTTGATTCTTGCACCAATTGGATATTGTAAAAATTTAGAGAGATCCTTGCATGAAATTATCCACAAAGTGGACGGACGAATTCCAACTTCTTATACACGCCTGCGAATTGACGAATCTGGGTTTTGAGCAGCACTGGCTTACACCATTACGATATTCTCTTTGGAACGCAGTGTTCTCATTATTGTTTTACGGTCCAGCAACGTGAAGTGATTGTAAAAATGTGCAATCATATGGCGAGAAGCACATGTTCATGGGCAATTATGGTGCCTATAAAATTCACGAAGCGATCTTTGAGTTTTCATAACTGAACACTGATTTTGGAAATAACTTTCCACGATTTTTTGATGCTGCTACGGTGTAAATCTGTCCATGGTAATTTTTCTGAGTTCACTAAGTAAAAGTGATAGTTGCATTGACAGTTGTCATCAGCTTATTTGACAGTGATGAGTATTAAAATGCAGCACCTGTAAAAAAACACTCTTTACAAAGAAATGGGTTAAGGAAGACTGTCATCGCCACAAGCACACCAACAAGGAGAATCGCGAAATTGATTGTGGATGAATGTAAAGCCCTAGAGAAAACTGGTGATTGGCTGCTTAAAAATCGAGAAGCGGTGATAAAGAGGCATGAAATAGTAGCGGAAATAGAGGAATATGTCAGATGCGTTTTTTTGCCCCTTTCGAGAGCTAGTTAGTGCAGGTAGCATTGAAAATAACAACAACTAGAGCAGAATTATTATTGTTTTTAATACTACCTATCATTCTGTGGACTAGAACATAAGCTCTGCTCACGCGATAGAATCTCGCTATATGATCATAGGTCTGTTCGCGTACATGAATCTATTATAATATATTAAAATAGATTCGCAGAAAGTCGTTTTTGTACTCTTGCTGCAAGCCAAATTTTGCAGCAAAGAGAAGCCAGCTGCCAAATTCTGTTACTGCTGCAGTTTGCTGAAGTACGCGAACAGACCTCATTGCTGTATTTGTTCATCTTGTGTTATCTTAAAAGCCGGCAACTCCACTAATTAAGTGTCACATCATTGCCTTAGCGGTAACTGAGCACAATACCAGCGCTTCTGAAAATAAAAATAAAGTGTGGCACTTAGAGAATGATGGAATTAATTTAAATCGGCTTCTCTCATATTTTTCTCCCTACCGCCATAGCTATAAGCATTCGCTAGAAAGAGTAATGCCCTGAGCTATTGTATTATCTTAGAAAAAAATTATTATTCACAGATTTGATTATATTATCTGTTAGTAAAAACGGACTAAAATTACTGATGTTGGCAAGTCTACCGAAATTTCCTTCTAGGAAGTGCCGTATACTGTGTGAATTTCGTTTTAATCTGATGGCTTTTACTTTGCTGAGAGTTATTTCAAGATGGCGCCAAACCACAATGCTACCTAAATTTCTATCAAACCTAGTCTTATTCAAAAACAATATTGTCTGTGAGTTTTAATTGGATCTGATAATCGAATCTTGAGCTTTCGCAAACACAAATTTCGGGTGCTCAAAAATAGGTAATTTGGTGAAGGGCTATTCCTTGTGGCATGCGACATTTTGAAAATTATACATTAATTTGACAGTGTGGATAAAACATCAACATCAATAGGATGAAGTTATGAAGAATTCCAAGTTTAGCAGCTAAATTACGAGAGCTTTAAAAATATAACTTTAAAAATGATAGCTCACAGTGTAGTTTGATGTGTTCGACACTAGCTTTTAATATAGTTTCTACAAAAACATGAGATTTAGACTGGAATTGGCTAAAAATTTTACCTAATTATTCGTGTACTGTCAACGATTGAGTTGTGTGCGTCGCTGGACCAGTTGATATAACTATAATAACAGTATTTTAATTTAAATCAATTTTTTCCTTTTTGAAGCTATATTCGACATATATCGATATTTTGAGGGTAATCTGCCCTCTTCTTCAGTGTCTATTGATCTATAGACACAGACACAGATACAGATCAATAGACACTGAAGAAGAGGGCAGATTACCCTCGAAATATCGATATATGTCGAATAAAATAAATAAATCTAGCTTCATAAAGGAAAAAATTGATTTAAATTAAAATATTTTCACAAGCTAGGAAAAAATTGGTACACAATAAAAACAATATAATAACAGGTTGTAATGTACCGTACCGTTTTGACGTGAGCAGAGCGAGTTTTTGAGATTCGAGCGATTACGAAATTATCCCGCGAATCAAGTGGACGGGTCGTGATTTGTGCTAGTCGAGTTGCGGAGTTCTTGAAATTTTTATTGTTTGAAAGTTAATAAATATATTTTATAATTGTGCATCAAAGTGTTGAGTTCCTGAGCCTTCGTGAAAAACATGTACAGTGGCTATTCGTGATGATTGCTAGCCAGCCGGAAGTTTATATTTAAGAGTGAAATAATTAAAGAAATGTTGATAAGGCATTGCATAAATCTTATTTTTGGATTAATTTTCAGGCGGTAAATGCGAAAAGAAATGATATTATGATATAGACGGATTATTTTGCGGCTATGCAATTACGTCGCGTATAAAGGGATCGCGTCTATCATTAATAGGTCCATTTCAACCGTTTAGAGGGTCATAGATAGGTCCTGTAAAAAAACAAAAGTTAAAAGAATGGAACACGATCTAGTCGTAAAAAGAAATTAGCATTACGTAATAGCCAAATAATTAAACGGAAATTTGAAATGGATCCTTTTAAAGTCTCTCTCGACAAACAATGTCTCGTCACTCCGACTTGTCCGTACCCTAATGCCTCAATTACATACATGACGAACGTTTCGTGTTTGCATTCGACACAAAAGTCGGCGAGCCGTTTGGCAAGACATAGGGTGACGATGGCTTATCTTATAAAAGGATACCTATCTGTCTATTTGCAAATCTGCACACTTAAACTTGGCACCCTTCTGTTTCGTGTGAAATTTAAGCATTTTTTCTGTTCAGAAATTTGTTTACAAATATTCGAACAGCGTGCCTTGTACCCATCCGCACGCAAACATCTTGCCCATATATTCATGGGCAAATCAAATAGTTTTTTGAAAATATCATCGAAGCCAGTACCTGATCTTTTTTCAAATCTCTTTGACTCTAATCGTAAAATCGAAATCATTTCGAGCGACCTCTGAGTAGGACGAGACCGTCATAAACACTCAGGTACCCTCATAAAACGCTCGTAGTTCCCTCATAAGACAGGCGAGAGCCGACGAAGAAGCCATTTACACTCTCGTGCTTTCCATGAAAACAAACAGGTGAGAATAGACGAGGAGACCATTTACATTCTCACTTTGGCAACGTTTGCCATAGCTCGAGGAGAGTGTAATTCCGCCTTAAGACGTAGCTTCCTTAAGCCCCAATTACATACATGGCGAACGCTTTAAATCTGTTAAGCCGAAATTACACTCTCGCCAAATGTTGGCGAGCCGAGAGTGTAAATGGCCATCTCGTCTATTCTCGCCTGTTTTTCACATGCCAATACATGGCAAGCACCAGAATGTAAATGGCTGCTTCGTCAGTTCTTGCCTGTTTTATGGGGGTGTCCTAGAGTTCCTAGTCTGCGGCTGCTCAAAATGTTGTCGGTTTTATGTATCGAGTCAAAGGGTTTTGAAAAAAGGTCTGGTGTTGGCTCCGATGATATTTATAAACCTATTTGGTTGGCCCATGAAATCATGGGGAAGATGCATCAGATCGCACAAGATGCATGAGTACGGATGGGCACGAAGTACACTGTTCGAATATTTGTAAACAAATTTCTGAACATAGAAAATGCTACTTACTTACGTACACCACATGCACATCAGCGCACTTCAACTTCACACCCTTCATATCTTCTCAATGTGGACAGGACGAGTTTTATGGCGTACTGAGATAAAAAAGGGTCTATCGCTTAAATAGACAGCTTTGAATGAAGACTTTGAATACTCTTCAAATGTCCTGGCAAGTAATTTCCCAAGTTGCTCGACGAAACGTTCGGCGAGAATGTAATTTCGGCTTTAGAATCAACCACTGTTGTCACGCCATATATGTAGGTACTATACTAGTATATCACGTGTACGAGGTTTATTTTAATAAGTAAGGGCCTTAAATAGTATACTAGCACTAGTTGCCATTCTCGGAATCTAATACTTGCTGCAAAAAGCAAATGATGTGGACTTTACATTTAAACTTAGATATACTACTTCACGGTGCGAAAACAAACATTCCGCCTAGTGCTTCACGTGAAATCAAAGTCTGCACTATCGCTTACTCAACTCTCTGCGACAGAGTGCTTTGACATCTAACTATCTCCTCTGTTTTCCGTAATGGACACATGAAATCCTTTGTTCATTATTTCAATTACCTACTAAGAAATCATTTACCCCATTCCGACATTGCATGGTATTTGTAACACTAAAGATATGCACGCATTATAATGCCATCAACATTTGTTCATGTTCCTGGTGCATATAATGTTACGCATCTGATATGCAGTGCCTAAATGTAATTGATGGAGTTGAGGATAATCTTAGAGCAACAGGCAACAATGCCAACAGAATTGCTTAGGAGACAAAGACAAAACCTGACCGGAACACTTGCAGCAGTCTTTTGTTTCTGCGGATTATGTGTGTATGGGGTCTTGAGAGAAGATCAAATTAACTTGCGGGTAAAATAATACACCTACTCGTTAAATGCAATAGCGTGGCGATATAGTATCGTTTGTGTAACTGAACCAAATTATAAAAATGTTAAAACGCACGAAAACAATAGGACGGGAACTTTATTATTGCAATCGAGGACTCTTTGCCCTCATTACAGCTCATATTGGCAGTTTCAGCTCTGGTGATTTTGTTTTGATTCGGGTGCCACAAGTAAAGTTATTGTTTTATAGAAACAGGTTGAAACATCCTATACAGCTTAGCACTTACGGGTGTGAGTTTTAATAACGCTTAGTCAAGAAGTTTTTATTGAAATTATTAGCGGTCTCTTAATAACAATAACTAAATACTCCAAATGAACAATACATGTGTAATGTTTCTGCATTCGGGTAAAACTTTTCATCTTCATATTATATGCACAGATATGTTCTTGGACGGAATTAAAACAAATGTGATTGTACGATTCATCTAGGCTCAGCTTACACACAGTTAATACTCTTACTACTCCTATCTTATTTCAGCTCAAACGAATAACCGCTTTCAATTGTTTGCTTATGTTCACTCTTCTTCTTTATTCCAGATTATGCGGCATTTAATTACGAAATCAACTCTTCATAGCTTCAAGCATTTCTACTAACCAGAGCACTGATATATTTAGTTCGGTGTCATCATGATTCAGAACCCATCAAAGTATCATCCAAATCCGCTTTCGCACTTCTTATCACTTCACAATTCCGCTGCGAGCCATCTTCATCATGCCTCATCGCACCCCAATCAGCCAATTAGCCAGCACCCACTCACCAGTTCGGATGTCACAACGTCTTTAGACGTCGGCAAGTCCTTCACAATAGCTGCTATTCTTGGGCTTCAGAAGAACGCTATCGAGAACAGTCAAAAGGAGCTAAGCAATGTGATGAATCTGTCATTGAACAGCCACCAATCGTTGCACCATAGCCAGAAAGGATCCTTGCTGACGTCGAATAATAACAATAGCAGTAGTAACAATAGTGCGCTTAGTGTAAATAATTTCGATTGTGATAATTTGAGTGCGGCCAGTGTTGTTCAACGGTACTTGCCGGCGGCAGCAGCAGCAGCCGCAGTGAATGGAGTGTCGTGTGCGAATCAGAGTCATTTTCGATTGAATCATTTCGGGCATCATATAGGCAGTGGTTGTGCTCCCGGTGGACAATCGGCATTACAAAGTCTTCAGCAACTTCATCAGCATCATGCGCAGCAAGTTAGTTTAGGATTTTCACATCGGGAAAAGACGAAATCAGGTTAGTATTTCGATGAAAAGTTCTCGATGCTAAATTTTAAATTGCGCTCAACATCAAGGCACTTGTGTATGGACATGTATCTTATGCGTTGTCAAATATCGCTCGTATTGTTGTATAGCAAAATGGTTTTTTACTGTTTTCGTATAAAATTAGTATTAGAAATACTTTGCCCAAAAACCCATATTTCTTTATATAAATCTACATCAACAAAATGGTTCAGTGAAATTATCTCTGGAGTACATAATCCTGAATTTCATGGAAGATATGTTTGTATGTAAGCTATGAATCAAAGTTAAGTTAAAATTAAGATACTTTTAACAATTTTCAGGTACTCTTATGTTTGTGTGGATAGAAGAATTTCGGAAAAAAAATGTATGCGAATTGAAAACTGATAAAGTTTTATGCTTCGTTATGATGTTGGTTTGGAAAATTTTGTCCCCATGTGGCCACAAAAGTGGTTAAAGAATATTTTTCGAATTTTCAAGACGTATTGCTGTTTACTATAAATAAGCATGTATGATTTTCGTTGTATGTACTTCTCTCTTTTCAGACAAAAAAACCCAATTGATTTATAAAAGCCAATGATGTTTCTACCCTTTAAGTTTGGAATTGTCAATATCCTAGGCCCCACAAGAACGGTAACTCTTCATCAAATTATTTATTTTTTGAGCAGTATAAAAATTTCTGATAACTCAGTATCGGAATATCAGATCAATATGAAATTCACACAATGTATTGACTTTTAGAAGGAGCGGGTTTAAATGTAGTATTTAGCCCCTACTATGGTCCCTACTGGTTGACGACCTTCTTGGAACTGTCAGCAGTAAGGGGTTAACCACTATCAGATACGCAGGTGACATCACGGTAATAATAAGAGGCTCACATTCAGATGCTTTGAGATTCAGAATGCAAAAGATTTTAACTGAAACAGCACAATAGTGCGAGGAGGAGAGTCTATCTATAAATCCTTACAAGACCAACATTACATTTACCAGAAAAAATGTAATGAGAACCCTAATAATTCAGGGCATAGAAGTGCGTCTACAAGAGGAATTTCTAGAAATTCAACTCGATAGAAAATTCACTTGAAACAATCAACTAAACAAAACGGCCTTGAACGCCACTAAGGCATTTTGGGCGATAATACAAACGCTTGGACCCAATTGAGGACCATATTAAAGGTAGATCAGCAATGTGGTAGAAAAAAACTGAAAACTGCTGTTAACAGGTTCAACAAGCTGTCTGCCTGCTGATTACAAAAGCAATCAATTCCACCTCAACCACAAGGATAAAAGCCTTTTGAAATCTTTAGCCACTACACCTCAAAATCTATGAGGAATCGTCAAAATAAGCCGTATAAACACACCAGGCGTACAGCTACAAATCGAGAGACCTAAAAGGTTATCTCAGTATCCTGGAAGACATCAGGCCTATAATGCGATCTCAGCGATCGAATAAAGACTAGGGCAGCCTTCGAAAAAAGGTTCCAGGTCACAATATCATCAAGAAATAAATGTAAAATGGTCCACCCATCTCCCAGAAAGGGGGCAAATCTGGTGTACGGACGGATCGAAGCTAGATTGTGGAGTAAGAGCCTATGTGGAGCTAAAACAGGACGTCTTCCTTGCAAAAAGTACTTCCACGCGATAAGCAAGGAGCGAGATGACTGTTGCAGAAAGTGAGGAACCATAACAGAGAGTGTAGAGCACCTTCAGTTTGTGCAGCACTAACGAGATAAAGATTAGAACTGCTTGGCTCTGCTTTTCCCTGTGACATTAAAAAAGTTATATTCAAACTCATATGGTGTGTGGAATATCCTCTAGAAGGAGGCACAGTAGACCCAGGAGGTTGCAGTGCCAGAGTCCATCGGGTCCCGCTCTATGCATTTATTTATTCATTTAAATGTAAGCAATCTTGTGGTCATCTTGAAGTTTCGTCAATCGAAAAAACACTTTCTTTCCCTATTACTTGGACCATTGGACCATTGTTTTTTGTCGACGGGACAATGAACCAGGATGTCTACAGAGAGGTCATCGAGGACATTCTAATACCGCATTTTAAGTATTTAAAGTCTTGTGAACTTTCTGACACCTTTATGCAGGATGATGCACCCTGCCACACTGCCTGGTCAATAAAAATTTTTTTTAGTGCCCATAACATTTCCGTTCTTCCTTGGAAAGGTAATTCTCCTGATTGAAATCCAATTGAAAATGTTTGGAATGTACTCAAAACAAAAG
This sequence comes from Nemotelus nigrinus, assembly GCA_947369275.1. Classification (NCBI taxonomy): domain Eukaryota; kingdom Metazoa; phylum Arthropoda; class Insecta; order Diptera; family Stratiomyidae; genus Nemotelus; species Nemotelus nigrinus. The sequence goes on from OX376372.1 coordinate 56,032,366, forward strand.
CTTATTCCCTTCCTAATCCTACACTAAAGGTCTTGAAGCAAAAAATTAGAGAAATGATAGAGCGATGCTATGTTAGTATGCCAGAACGAATAAGTGCAGTTATTAGTCTTAAGGGTGGTCCTACTGAGTATTAAAATATTTTTAAAATATATTGTTCAATAATTAATAGTCAATAAAACAATTATCCAAAAACTAAACTTCTTTTCTAACATTTATGCTTCCTTCGTGTTTTGCCAACAAGAAAAGAACAAATTTCAAGAAAATTTTGAGTGGTCCTAATTCGATGAACCAGGGATGTATATATGTATGTATATAAAACACCATTTATAACTCAAGAATGGCTGGGCCGATTTTTATGATCTTTGATTTGTTGGATTTGTCTCTGAAACATCGGAAAAATTCATTAAAAAAATTTTTGAAGAAAGTTCATTATCTCTATCATTATCTTTTTTATGAGAAGAAAAATTTAAATTCGTCTACAACGCCATTGAGCAAGCTGTTCAGACGTGTGCCGTGATTTTCCAGTGTTATTTACAATTCCACGAGCCTGAAGATCTAATTTTTCACCACGAAGCCGTAATGCAGTTAGACTTCGGTATATTTCGAATCAATCCACTGCAGATGAACAAGAAATCGCACGAGAAGAGCGCCGCGTTAGTACCCAACGGGATAAGTAATCCGTTAACATACTCTCCGTAGGCATTGTGTGTAATGCATGGAAGCACTACAGATCCATACCCGGTTCATTTCTTTTTAACATTGGATGTCCTAAACTGGCAAGGTATACACAAGGGGGCCTTTGAGCTTTCAGCTTTTTAGCTTTATAAAAAGAACTTTTTAGAAAGCCCGTGATGACATGAAGTATACTCAATAAATTTTTGTATTCTTGCATTCCCGCCATCTATGGGGAATGCATATTTAAGCTTGGACCCGCGGCCGATCATACATTTGCATGACCCAGAATGTGTACATAATGCTTGCTGAGTGGTTGCGACTCGCATTAGAAATTCTATCAGCGTATTATCGCATTAAGACTGGTACTGAGTTAATCATGAAGCTTAATTATGACAAGTCCCCATCCTTTGGTCATTCTTTCGAGGGAAAATTTTGACAATGGAGAAATACGGAGAAACTGCTCATTTTTTATGGATAAAAAGTCAAGAATTTTATTTTTCGATCAATTTTACACAACTCAATTTTAAAACTCAAACACCAAATGCCACTTTTTGCTCGAAAGAATGAGCTGCACATACTAAATTGGCGTGGAATGATTGAAGACATGTGTCAATGCCATCTGCATTTTCAAAGCAATTTTTCATGCTAATAACTGAGTACAACTCTTTCACGTGAAATTTTGTATGAAAATTTCACGTGTAATCGAAGACAGTATTATGTTTAAGAACCGAATACTACTCTTACTTTATTTCAAGCTAAATTTTCACCCAAACAAAATTCATCTGAAATTTTGTATGAAAATTTCACGTAAAATCGAAGACAGTACACGTTACTAGAGGGAATTTGTCTGGCTGCTTGGACCGGCGGCCAAGCTTGCCCCTGTATGACTCTTAATGAATAGTATCCTATACATTTTAGCTATCTGTGATAATTTGAAATGCTCCAAAATTTTCATTTTTTCGATTTGCATAGCAAACGCCACCCAAGCCGATGCATGCTCGAAAGTTTTTTCCCCTTATTTTAACGAGCAATGTTCATAGGTAAATGATGGACTTTTTGGAAAACTTTCAAGCGTTACAGCTGCATTGCTGAGAATGTTTGCTTCATGCATGCTGCTAGAATGCATTACAACGATTTCCGTTGGGTATGGCCCGACTTCGTACTTCACAAACACAAGATCAAAGAGAGACAGTACGTCAAGCGTCTCAATTGGCAATGAGAAATCGTCGAGCTTATAGTACAGGTCAACGGCATGATAATTTTCGTCGTGCAAGAAGAAATGCTTTTTTATATCACAAGGTACTTCAATGAAGCCAGTCGACTCGAGTGCAATCCATCCAGCAAATAGTTTAACAGAAAGTAGAGCAATTATGCTGCGCAAAACATTTCAATTCACTTTAAAAAAGCAAATGCCTTGCTATCACGTGAATTACATTCATTTCAATGTCATTTAAATACTTTTCATTTTGGTTTTTGTACATTTATTGAACATAATTAATTTTAATCTTAATAAAAAACTGAAGTTGTTTCCACTAGTAAGTTAGAACAACATTTATTGATTCTGCGGCGGTACGAAGTTCGCTTGGTCAGCTAGTACTACATAATAAAAATTCAAGTAGTAATAATGTTGCAATGAACATTGGAAAAATATGTTTAAATTTTAAATCTAATATTCTTTCAGCAATTAATTTTAATCTTCTGATGCATTCGTCGAATCGAAACGGGCGAGAGTGAAAGAGAGTTGATCGAAACATGATGCATATTTAATAAATTTTTATTTTGTGGCACTTGCGAAGGATTTCCAACTCAAGGAATTTTATTATTTTTGACCTAGCAGATGCTATTAAGGAATTTTCTTATGATAATATGGAATTTTCATATACAAGTAATATAACCCCTACAATAAGCAAGAAAGGATAAATTTTCTTAAATTTTAAAACTTTTCATGGCTATAACTTGCGATCCAATCATCGGATCTAAACCAAGTAGATTTGATGGTGTTGGTGCTAGCAAGTGGCTGCCAGAAAGGATTATTTTGTCTTTGTTGTACCAGGAGATGCTAGCATTTGATTTTCAAATGGTAAAATTTTTTAAAGAAACAGCATCTGTTTGAAATTCTAAATTTTTAAACAATTTTACGGCGGTAGCTCTGAAAGTCTCTCTATTCCCATAGCTTCCGATGCAGCCATCGCGAAAGACAATTTGGCCACTTATGCACTGAGATTGTTTATTATTGAACTTGCATGTGCTACATATCCTAAAAGATACTCTCATATATCCTGCTGAAGCACACACCCCCATACGCTAAAGCTATCATCGGACAATATTAATACGGCCTCGTCCCAGGCAAATCAACGATTGATCAGACTTTTACTCTCAAGCAAGCGATGGAAAAATAAAAACGCCGTCTATGACAGCATAGCCAGGATAGACCTATGTATATAAAACAACGTTATCTCAAACTGATACAAATATGTAGAATGATCATTACCAACGTAACAAGCCAAGCGACAAATAGCTCGATCGCTATGTAGACCGTATAACATTCTCATTAGGCTCCGACAGGGGGATAATCAGGCCTGTCTCTTCTTCAACTTGGCGTTGAAGAAAGCAATCGGAGAATCGGGCACGTTAATGAGAGGGACTAGCTATTGCAGATGATATTGACATCATTGGAAGATCTGAACTAGCTTTACAAGAATCATGATCCAGTGACTGGCTCAAAAACTGCTGCTGCACATAAATGAAGGAAAGACAAAGTACATGGTGAGTGAAGAACACCTAGATTTGGTCAAACCATCGGAGTGGTGGAGCAGGCATTTAAAATGCGATCCTTCAACCACCTTGAGTCAAAGGTCAAATCCAACAAAGCCTCCTGCAGTCTGTCAATGCTCTAATCTTAAAATCTCACCCGAACATCAAGGTTCTGCTGTACAAGAACATGATCTTGGCTGCACTCACGTATGAATCAGACGCTTGTGTGGTCAATAAAACGGACTCTAATCTCTTAGCTGCGTTCGAGAGGAAAGTCTTGCGGAGAATCGCTGGCACGATATTTGAAGAAGAGCGATTCCAGAGATGCTACAACCATGAGTTGTCCGCTATCTAACTAGAAGCAGATATAATTACAAAGATAAAGCTCGGTAGATTCTGGTGGGTTAGGCACCTAGCTCCTATGAGTGAAGAGGAGCCTATGCGGCAGATTTTACCACAGACGACAGCGGGGGAGGTCTTGTTTACGTTGGAGAGTTGGCGATGACAAGGATGCTTGGGGCTTAGGGGTGCCTAATTGGATAACTCGGCTCGCGATCGAAAGCGGTGCAAAAATTGGTTGAACGAGGCCAGGATCAAAGTCCGCTTGTAGGGCTGATGATGATTATATGTATGGTGTGATGACCTGGTTGTGTGTACAAGAAATTGACTTGGTAAACATTTCAACCATATTCAATGCGAAGCGAATCTACACAGTGTTTGTTTTTCCTCCCTGACAATACAAGATATACCACATGGTGATTATATGTTTTTTCTCCGCCTAAGATTGGGCATACTCTTCCTTTTTTTGATGATACCAAGTGTTTTCGAGATAGCATTTGAACAAATTAGTTGAAAACTACATTCTGTCGCAGCATTGTTCATGATTTAAATGTAGTATCTATATTGCATTGCATTATCGAATTAAAGTTTTAAACGGTGCTTTACTATTCAACTCCAAGCTTACCACTGTCTCACCGAATCATTAATACAAAATATATTTCATCTCTTTCAGATCACATATCAAGTAAAAAATCTTCACTTAAAAGTAAACGAGTTCGAACGATATTCACACCCGAGCAACTGGAGCGCCTGGAAGCCGAATTCGAACGTCAGCAGTACATGGTAGGGCCAGAACGTTTATATTTGGCACACACTCTTCAACTGACCGAAGCTCAAGTTAAAGTCTGGTTCCAAAATCGTCGTATTAAATGGCGAAAACATCATCTAGAAATAACACAACAACGTTTGGCGTTGATACGACAACGTCAAATACCCGCAGCCGAGGAAGCAAACAATGCGAATAGCCCTACGATTCCGGAAAAGCCAATAGCCGCTACTCATCTCCACCGATCCGAATCGGATTTATCAATTTGTAATGATTCACTGGACACAGAAAGTATTCACGATGGTGAAGATGGCTGAAAGTGTTTTTAGCAGATATTGTTTCGATTAGAATATGTTTTAAATATTTTTATTATTCGAATCCCAATATGTAGCAAATAGATGGAATAATAAATTAAAACAAAAACAGGGTGTTCTTCGATCAAATCAAATCGAAGAAATGTGCTATCCTATTTTAGTTGGAAATGAATGTAAATAGACTTCGTAGTAATCATAAATAAATATATAATTTATTAATTAATTGAAAAGGTTCAAAATTAATTTATTCAATTAAACATACAGTTTTGGTATGTAGTAGATAGAAGCCTGAGTAGACAAGTGGGTAAAGCGCTGGCTGCTAATTTGTCTGGTGCATGGTTCAAATCTAGTCTTGATGACACCGTGCTTTGAATCAAACTAGCTCCAAATAGCGAAATGTGGAACTTATCACTACAGATTGGTATACCACGAATGTGGAAGATGTCTCTACCAACTTCAACCCCCAGACCCAACGAGGGTTGTAATGAGGCTACTTTACTTTCATAAGTATCATTGGGGAACTTATAATTGAAATGGAATTGCTTTTTTCTCAATTTTCATTTTCAATTTTAATCATCCCACAAAAACAATTCCATATGATTCTGCCTTCGGAGGCTTATTCCGCAAACGATCCAGTTTCCCGCATCAAATATTCTCTGAGACCGAATTGGCGATGAGATCATTTTCAGCTCACGCCGAATAGACTATTTGCAACGTAATGTTCAATTAACGGAATTCCTTATTGGTATAGCCCACTACATAGAGATAATTGTAACCTGTTCTTCGCTAGGCCGCTCATCATCCTATGTTGAGCTGGGTACATTTTTGTATTTCGATTGTGCGTTTGACTTATCCAAGCAGGTGATGAAAGAATCTGGATGGCACCCGGCCATCATTTCATTCGTCCGTGTTTCCTGTGCCGATACTTTCAGCAACTTTATGGGGACAAAATTTCTTTTCGTGATTCTAATTAGGCTTCTTCTGCCGAGCGCTAGATGTTGGTTTGGCTCAGCAATAAATAATTGATGGCCCTTAGATCCCAATCTATCTATCTCCATATGATACTTTTTGACAATTTGGCACTTTCATGCTTTTGGTTTCATGTATGTACATACTTTCATGTTTTTCAGTTCACTGGGAATGTATTGTAGAAAGCTATAGCCTTTTGTATTGGATCCATTTCCAATCTATCCGTTCTTGGTTTACAAACCAAAAGGTTGCTGGCTGATCTTGTTTCCCTGCTAGTTAACTCTCCAACAGTCCGAGGAATATCTGGCCATTTTAGCCCTTTGTTGATAATTTGGTATATTATTTTGCCTTTTTCGAGATTGATAATCTGTTGGATGTTCAACAATCCTGATCCAGTGTACACGGCACCCGTTGGCGTTAAGGTCGGCAGCCTAAATAGAACTTTTATCGCCTGAGCGACAAGCCTCCCAATTAGCTCGATGTTATGCTTAGTTGCTTGGCTCCACAAGACTGCTCCATATTTAACAGTAGACAGGATGAAAGCATTTAAGATTAGGAGTTGAGTGTGTTTTTCCAGGAAATCATGCATTCTCAGTGTTGCGATAAATGGTGCAATTTTACTTCTGATGTAGCTGATGTGATGGGTCCAGGACATTTTTCATCCAAAATCAATCCCAGGTATTTTATTGAATCGACCTTCTCCAGTTGAACTCCATCAATTTGAATACGGGGATTAACAGGGCGTTTATTTTTTTTTTTTTTGCTGGAACATAATGTATTTGAGTTTGTGGACATTTATAACGAGCTTGCTCTGATGCAGCCACCTCAAGTATTTATCCAAATCCATATTTACTGTACTTTGGATGGCTGACTCATCTTTTCCAGCATACAACAGGAGCGTATTGTTAGCAAACAAAACCATCTTACCAGAAAGCCTGAGATCTTGAACGCTGTTCACATAGATAAGGAAAAGTATAGGCCCTAAGATCGATCCCTGTAGAATACCTTTGTTTATAGAACATTCCCGACTGTTGTAGCTTCCTTGTTTTGTCATTATACTCCTATCCAACAGGTAGTTTTTAATAACAGATTTAAATTTCATGCAAATTCCATACTCTTCCAGTCGCAGAAACAAAATCTCGTGGTCAATGGTATCAAAAGCCTTTTTTAGGTCGACGAAAATTGCTGCCACATAATTATCTTTATTAAGTGATCGATTTATGAACTGAACCGCGTCAAGGGTAGCCGCAATAGTGTTGCTGTGCTCCTGAAAGATAATTTCTTTGAGATAATGACATTGGCTCGCGATCTTGACCGATAAACAATTTTTTTTAAGGAGGCCAGTACTGAATCCCAATTGTAGTGTCTATGATCATGATGAATACATTGAAGTCTTTTACTATAGTTCAAGTCGAGGCTTTCTTATGTTTCTCAATATTTCTGCCAAAGATAGAATGAAATAAGATTTATTATTATTTTTTTAATAAAGCTGATATTTCACATGCATTAAGAGTTGAAATTTTTGTTGACATTCTGAGTATTTTACCATATTCTAATTACCATGTTTTATAAGACCACCTATTAATAATTCAAACGTTAATCAGGTCATATGGATGTGAAAAAGCCGAATCTATTCTTTATAATATTTTTGTATTTTCATTTGTTTTTAAAAAAGTAGCGTTTCCTTTTTCATTTAGCCAGCAGCATTATCAAATTTACCAGATACAGTTCAGCGGAATGAAAAAGAAGAAGATCCACTTTAAATGTCATTCTTTGTTTTCGTTCTTTCTGTCACTTTAGCAAGCAATATTTTAGGTATTTGCGGTATTTGTTACTGCCAGTGGTTTTAGTCACCCAATGACTTTTGCATGGGTTTCCGTTTAGCTTTGCATGTTATAATCGTGTAAAGTAATATGGCTTCGAAACCAGACATTAAATTCCCGATCATCCCACCGGGTTTACGTGCCTTAATTGATGCTTGTCTGACAATCTACCCGGATCAACCAAACCCACTTCAGGTGACCACTCTTGTGAAGTATTGGCTTGGTGGTCAAGATCCTCTCGACTACATTTCTATGTACTCGAACAAAGGTGATCCTGAGAGAGGAATCCCACCCCATTGGCACTATATAAGCTTTGGTTTAAGTGACTTGCATGGAGATGGCCGAGTACATGTTGCGGATGACACGAACATAGCTGACCCTATATCTGGAATGGGATTTGAATTGACATTCAGGTAAAAGCGTTGTAGGTATATAGCATGTCCTTAATGAATTTTTAATGGTTTATACAGATTGGTGAAGCCCCCGTCGACCAGTGACCAATCTGAAAAACCACCAACATGGCCAGCGAATATGTTGCAAGCTCTTGCCCGCTATTGTTTTCAAACAGGAAATCGTCTCTTTGCTGGTGACAATGTGCCATGGAAAAGACCACTAGATGGTTCGCGTTCAAAGATTCAGCATTTACTTATCGCCGACGACGCTCAGCTTGCCCGCACCCGGACGCCATATGGCTGGGTCGACTTTTGTCAGATCGTTGGAGTAACCGACGAAGAACTAGAACAAGCGTCAAGGTGGAATGGCAAAGGAGTTCTGAACATTTTAAAGCGGGAACCTGCCACAGGTGGTGACTGGCTCATCACCGACATAAAACGGTCTCAAAGTGTTTTCGAGTTGTTCCCCGACACACTGCAGCAACTAGAGGACGACTTAGAGAAAGAAGGCTCTGACTTGGCTGGCGTTAATGCCGAATTTACATTCAAGGAGATAAGCAAGACCAAATGCAAGACTGAGTTTGATTCGGGGATTAATATTGAGAAAAGTGGCAGTAGTGAAGCTACCGACGAGACCATCAATTTCAATACTTCTAATTCATCGTGCAGCTCTCTGCACAAATCATACCCTACTGGATACGAAGCCAGTAACATTGTACCTTTCGAGGGAATTGAACTTTGTTTCGCACCTTATGCTGCGAAATATCTAGTACTGGCTGTCAAAGACCGTATACGGCACGGTCGTCATTTTACATTTAAATGTCGAAATCTGGCCTTAACGTTTGTGAGTGAGAGCGTCACAGGAAGTGCAGTGAGTAAGGGATGCCCGTATGGAGTGATTGGATATTGGATACAAGTACTGCTACCTGATGATCTTATACCTCATATGATGTCAGAATTCAGTCGCTTGAAACTAGCAGAAGATGACGAAGATCGAAATCGCGAAGTATTTGATTTTCCGGAGAAACACCTACGAATAATTATTGAAAAATATGAAAACATTCATGGAATAATGAAAGCAGTTGCCTTATAATAATAAACTCTCTACATAGTATAAGCTAAATAGTTTATAGTGGAGATGAACGAAGAAATATGTTCTGCGTTCACAATAGATTTTCCGAAAAGTACTAATCCAATATTTTTTTAACATGAATTTAGTATAGACTAATAAAAATTTTTAATCTTAGGCGGTTTTGCGTTTCGTTTAAAGTAGATAGAAAACTTTATTTAATCTTCTCTAAAATATTAATTAATACATAACGCAAAATAAGGACTTTATCTGAAGCTAAAAATATTATAATAGTCTGAAAATTAGTGCTCCTAGACGCACAAATGCAGATCAAAACTGATCCATCGTAATAATATTGAATACTTTGAACTCGAGCGGCAAAACTGTCACATTCACTTGACTGGCCAATGGAAATAAGGATCAGAGATTCAAATTAAACGTGATATAGTTTTTGTTTTGAAAGCAATTATACAAAGTTATATTCAAGCAAATTCTTCTGCTTAAATTATTGGACCTTGGATTTATCTTCAGGAGCCCTCTGAATATGGCAGAAAATAATCCAGCTATTCACAGTACTGTGCATAGAAACTGTGAATTTTTTCAGAAAAAAAAACTTCTTCGATGTGACTATGATTGTTGATCTCTTTTTGATCATTAATTATTTTATTGCACAAAACAATCTTTAACAAAAATTTATTTTGATTTATTTTGCCTAGCTAGCAAAATTTAACAGTGTGAATATGGATACGCATCCAACTTCATTGCTCACCAATAAATTGTCAAAACGTCGTGCGTGTGAGGCACGGCCGTGTGACAGTAGGAAATATTAGTTTTTCGTATTCGTGTAATCACTTTTCTTCTACAGTTTATATTTGAAAAGAAATGGAACCATATGATGTGATAGTTAATCAGCCCGTTGTTATTGACAATGTAAGTGCAAAAGTCTAATTGGATATTGGTTGATTGGGAGGGGTTTGTTATACAAATGAAGAAACAAAAATGACATCACCCGGCAGATGTCCATGTCACAGTAGACAATTATTGCAATGTCAACTGAGTCTTGCTCTTATTATTAAGTTTTGACTAAAATTTAATGATAACATAGCCCAATCGTAAAGTGTAAAAGAAGACAATGTGGTCCTGTACATTTTAATGAAACCTGGAACAGTACTAAAACAAATATCCTCTCACAAGTATAACACGTTTACTTCCAGACATGGTGTCTCCTAAAAAAAAAAAAAACATTTCATGTTTTGCTAGTGTGTAAATGCTGCTGAAATATAGAAAAACAACATTTAACGTTTTACTGAAATTTAAAATAAAAAAAATTTATGTTTTGTAAAAGCCATACACTAGTGAAAACCAAAATATGAACTAAATTTGCATTGCATGCCCGCAAATATAGGAATATGAAATTCTACTTTCGTCCAACAATATGTAACAAGCGAAAGCAAAGTGATGCAACTAGAACAGAGTTCAGAATAATTTAATCGGAATCTTAATTCATACAGAAGTCCAATTATAATCTAGAGTCTTTAAACTTCGAAGAAGTTCATATAATTTTGGCCAACTCGCTGTCAACGTCAAAGTGCAAATGTAAAGGTCCAACTAGTGATGAGTCTGCGCCCGTACGTTGACGTATGCACCGAGGTAAACCACGCAAAGCATATGTTGCACCCAAACATAACTTCCCGAACAGCCAGAAAAGTGGCATGCTCCTTAAGCAACCTTTTGCTCATTTTTTACTATGAGCTGTCCGTACGTAAAGTGGTAATGAGATACGACTTGACATACGTTCGCTTATGCGTTGTATGGGCACTTAAATTCACTCATGTTTGCGTACGTCAAAAAGTGCCTTTTTTGCTCTAAAACCGGTCGGTTTTGAGTGACGATTACGGCCGCAGACTCATCTTTGGTTAGGGCTTAAATCTTTCCGATGATTCATCTCATAGACCAAAACAGAAAGCGACGTCGAACAGAAGAAAAAATTATGAGTACAGTATAGACGAAAAAAAATATATGCATGATTTGGTATAGTTTTCCGGCAAAAATGGATAACTAGTGACCATCGCTTTAAATATTTCACTGCATGCTTTTATGCGATTTGATGGTTGTTCGGATTATGATTTCTTGTTTACTAAAAGCAGAGTATCCCTCGCAGTGAATTCTAGTTACATGAAGTGAAGATACACCACTAAAATCATTTTACAAGCTAAAATATTTATGCTAAATATTTGTTTCTAAAATTCACTAATAGTTTAATTAAAACCCTTTCAGTTGGAAACAAATATTTAGCCTTTCAATGTGCAACATATTCTTATCAAATCAGTAATTTTCTCCATATTTTCCATACAATCGTGGATTGGTACAAAGGAAAGTACTTTCCTAATTAGTATATTGGGTAGAGCACTAGCTCCTAGTGCGCGGATCTCTAGGTTCGAAGCCAAATTCGTACGGAAAACCGTATAACGAGCTTTGAATTCACCTGCGTGTGACTCGTAGAACTTATCACTAAACACTCATTTACATTGACTGTAAATTTGTTAAATAAGCTTTCTACCAGCTTCAAACCCTAGACCCGATAAGGGTTGTCGTGGGATTATTTTACTCTCCTCTTTTTTTCGTTATACTAGACTTAACTGATATGTATATATATATATGTATTACTTGTCGTCATACCTTGCGTCCAGTGTCCAAACATCTCTATATCCAATATTTATGTAATGAACTGCGTCTACCAGCGCAGCCAATGCTGCGTTATTGGAATCCATCTTGATTTGGTGTTAAAATTAAGTTGAATTAAATAGTATTTGCGCTTGAGCGTTGCTTTCAAATATTTCGCTCGTAACATTCGTCACGCCATTGGGCAATAATTTAAAGAATCTGTCGGTACATCTCTTTTGGAGACAGTTCAAAATGAGAAATGTGCCATGCTCAGTGATTAATGTTGTTAGAGGTTGTTGGCTCTTTGATGTACGAAGTCTAATGATAATTCATTAAAACATATATTAAAGAAAAGAAGATAACTGTTGCAAATACTGTATTTTTGAAAATCAATGAAATCAAAATATTTTCTGATCCATACTATTTCCGAATCTGACTTAACTCGTCACTGCTATATTTTATCTAAAATACAATTTCGCCGTGATATCAGTCCCTATATTACTTGCCTTCCAATGTAAACGTCCGAGTGAACAGTTCGATGAATCAATGGCCGTTGAAAATAGTAAGCATAATTAAACCTGTCTTCACATAAGAACTAACCTTTCGTCCCTCTTCATCCGTTATTGACTAATTCCTTGTGTCACCGACCAGGGTAACCTCCCTGGCCAGGTTCACGACGCTGGATCCATCCATCAGCTGATACAACTTTGTATTCAGCGGAATCATGGCCTTCTCTTGACCGCTGACTCAAACCTTCATTCCTTGCGATAGAGTTGATTGCGACCAATTCGCAACTGATATTGAATCTTAAATACAAAATCCCAAATAAAAAAATGGCAGTTCACGAAATCTACGCTCTGAAGAAATTGACGAGCTGCGATATGCCCAAGCATAGCCTCTCCACAGTCTTTCATAGTTTAAGTAGAAAGAAAAGCGACAAACTTTGTCTTCCGTGATTTACCGCACGATATTATTCAGCTCCATAATATGAGGAAATCGTTAAGATAACGTCTTACCCGCATCTACTACCGACTTCTCAACACAGAGCCTTTCCGAATTCACGTCTTTCCTCATCTTCAGCTTGTTATAACAGATGGTGACGTCAGCAGATTAGCTGAGCTATTCTAACAGTTTGAAGTAGACCAAGACGAGGTGCCCGAAATCTATGGCTTTGCTTCGTAACATTGCCTCAAAACACCATCAAGCCAACGAAAAGTCAAATAAAAACGTGACTTCGTCAACTGTTACAACAAAAGCGCAATGACAAGGCGTAGATAACTGAATTCGGATAGGCTCGACTTGATCTGATGTCACAAGCTGAAGGCGAACGAGAAGACGTCAATTCGGAAAGGCATTGATTAAATGCATCAACATCCTTATCATGGTGAAGACTCGAACTCACGTTAACAGGAAATTTGAAGAACATCTCCGGAAAGTAGACGCTGGTCGAGATGCTTCAGGAAATAAATAGAATAACAGGCCCGTAAAAGATTAAGAATTAATTTAACTTCGAATGGTAGCGTGCTTCCTGATGATAAGTATGTTGTAGACGCTATCACTGCTGCTTTCACAGTAATCTATCGTGGAAAAAGCTTAGCTCTCACATCCACTTTCCATACATTCGTCAAAGTCTTTGTTTCTTATTTTCGTCAGCAAATTGATTTTATTCGCCGAGACCACGCAACCTTCGTGCCCTGGTATCGACCCTTTTCTCGAAAAAATCCTCAGCAATCTCAAATTTCATTATACGAAAAGCATCCTTCTTGCTTCTTTAAACACCTTTGTGTTCACTTTAACTCTTGTCTTCACACGGGATTTTTTCCCACTGCTTGAAAGCGTGCTAAAATATTCCTTGTCCCCAAAGCATCAGGATCATGTGATGTTCTCAACGCTCGCCTTTTCAAATTTGGGAAAATTATTTCATAGAGTAATCCAAAGTTAACCCATTCCATTGAAGATAGTTAACCCATCCCATTGATGGGAAACAAATTATTTAAAGCCAAACACTTGATAGTGGGTACCTTAATGTTTATGCAAAGAGCGGCCGAAGATAGCATCCCGAACAAAAGGTCTTTTGAATGCCTGCCTGATTGATTTACAGAAAGTCTACAATCGCGTATGCATTGAGGGTCTATTTTAAAATGTCAAATTTCGATTTCTTTGTTGGATCATCAAAATTGTAGACAGTTTCTTTGGTGGCAGACAGGCATTCATCACCTTTGATGGGGATTTCTCGGGGGACTTTCCTATTGAATCAGGTTATCACAAGTCACCACCCTTGGAACAATTCTCTTCGATATTTTCACCGCTCATAACCAAAAAAAAACTCCAACAACCCCAAACCCAAAAACTCAAACAACTCTTGCACAGGTTTAAGTGTTAATCTTTATGCAGACTACATTCTCTTCTGGAATTCCCAGCCCAGCCCACACTTTGTAACAGCGGTCTTAGAAAGATATGCAAACACTCTCATAACATGCTACTCAAATTGGGGCTTGTGAATCTATGCTAAGAAGAAAGAGCTCATCTTTTTCAAAGGTCTATCTTATTCTTTTTCAGTGAAATTCGCAAAGACAGCAAATGCTGTCAAAGCAGCCAAAATTATCATTAATAACCGAAAGATTTCCCATTTAAAGACTGTTAAATACCTGTGTATAAAACTCGGCCCTCACTGGAATTTCAGCCACCATATTTAGCCAAGCCTCAACGAAGCAGCACTTTCATGTCATCTCAGGAGCTGGATCTTCATGCCAAACTTCATTATCTCCACAAAAGCAAAAAAAAAAGTGCTAAAAATCGAAAACAAACTGTTTAATCTAAACAATGCAGAGAATCACGAGACACGAACTGTGTTTCAGAAAAAAAACATAGCAATATAGTAAGATGCACAGGGACAATGCACATTGAGTGGTGTTGAGTATGGAAGAAAGAAGGCACCTAAAAAATTGCTAAAAGAGACCCCAGATTTTGGTTCGAAGCATAGCCAAAACAGTGCTTAGAGTTTTTGGAAAAATTTCGAATTTATTATTGACTCACGAAACAAATCGTAGAAATGAATCTTATGTTTCATTAAACATTTTTGATTTATTCATCAATTTTTGACCAAATATCTGTTAATTTACATTATGTACCGAAAAGCTAAAAAAAACAAACACTCACTATTTTAGAACTGACACTTCACGTCCCATACTCAAACTTCACTAGTCTTTCTTCCAACCCAAGCAAATTGGCTTGTTTCCCTCGGAGCAATATGATTGTCCACTTACATATTGGATTGGTTTATCGCCAGGCCTTAAATTTCGAACGTATCGCAGGGGTTGGGATGTGTATACACTAGTGGGGTCCGGAGCGGATGCATATTTCTTTGACTTTTTTTCGAAACCGGGTACCGGTAAAATTTTTCCTGTTGGATCTTTGTAATAATCTCGGTGGCACTGACTTGCACTGTAAAATTGGTCAATAGATGCAACGCGCCCATAATCGATAGTTGACAGACCAATTTTTGGGATGAATCCTGTTAATACGCTTCGATACTTTCTTGCATTACGCGCAATTAATAAAGCATCGACTTCCGGTAATATCACAGCTTTCATTATGGATCAGCTAGAATTTGATGCTTACGAGTGAAGGAAATATAATTGTACAAAATGATAAGCGAAAAAAAACATATAAATCTTGCTAGCATAAAGCGCGACGTAGAAAACGCATAAATCATTTTATTTTAATTTCTAGGGCTCAGGCATTATTAAAGCAGGCTTCGCTGGTGACCATATTCCAAAGTGCCGATTCCCGAACTAGTAAGTGACAACAAAATGAGTTCTCATCTAAATGTTAATTACAATAATTGATTTCAGCATTGGAAGACCTAAGCATGTTCGTGTTATGGCTGGAGCTCTCGAAGGTGATATATTTGTTGGACCTAAAGCCGAAGAGCATCGCGGTTTATTGTCCATCAGATATCCTATGGAGCATGGCATAGTTACAGATTGGAATGACATGGAAAGGATTTGGAATTATATCTATAGCAAAGTAATATTTCGCTGCTCGATGCAACTAAAGTTATAACTATTTTATTTTGTAGCATCAACTCTCAACCTTCTCTGAGGAACATCCTGTTCTATTGACAGAAGCCCCCCTTAATCCGCGGCGGAATCGTGAAAAGGCTGCCGAAATTTTCTTCGAAACATTTAACGTACCCGCTCTTTTCGTGTCCATGCAGGCAGTACTTAGCTTGTAACAACGTACTGGGAATTATCTAACAATGTGTTAACAATGGAAAATTTTCAGATACGCCACCGGACGAGTTACGGGAGTTGTACTGGACGCTGGCGACGGTGTGACGCATGCTGTTCCTATATACGAAGGTTTCGCTATGCCGCATAGTATTATGAGAGTCGATATTGCTGGCAGAGATGTCACTAGGCATCTTAAGTAAGCAAATAAAAACATCGTTTACAATATTCGTTCACTAATTTTTACGTTTTTGTTTTCTATGTAGAATGCTAATACGAAAAGAAGGATATAATTTCTACACAACGGCCGAGTTCGAAATAATTCGTTGCATTAAGGAAAAAGTATGTTACTTAGCAAGCAATCCTGTTAAAGAGGAAACCATAGATACTGAAAAATACTCATACTCATTACCGGATGGAAACACATTAGAAGTTGGTTCCAAATATATATACTTCAAAGAACAGAACATTATTTTTTACTTTCTCACAGATCGGGCCTGCAAGGTTTCGTGCGCCTGAAGTTCTGTTCCGTCCCGATTTGATCGGCGAGGAATGTGAAGGTATTCACGAAGTGCTCACCTACGCAATACAGAAATCAGACATGGACCTGCGTAAAATGCTTTTCCAGAATATAGTTCTGTCGGGTGGGTCAACATTATTTAAAGGATTTGGTGATAGACTCCTAGCAGAAATTAAAAAGCACGTAGCTAAAGATATGAAAATTAAAGTGAGTGACTAATCATAATTGCCCATTGAATATGCTAAATGGTATGTTGAAACTTGTCTATAGATCGCGGCACCGCAGGAACGGTTATATTCAACATGGATGGGTGGTTCGATTCTCGCATCACTCGATACGTTTAAGAAGATGTGGATCTCAAAGAAGGAATACGATGAAGAGGGTCAGAGGGCAATACACCGTAAAACATTTTAATTTATACAATATCAAAACAACGCATAAATCCAATACATTTTTGTATGATAAATTACACCATACGATCAACTCTTAGAAGCTCTACATGGTTAAAGCAGAAAGGAGTGATATAGAAATATATACAAAAATTCAATTTACTAGAATAAATGTTATATTTTGTAATTTACGCATATTTATTTTGGACAGCTTTTAGGTTTATATTAAATGCTTTATTGCGCGAATTGTTTTTAGTAGAGACGTTGATTGCCAAACTTTCATATCAATTCCAGTGGCGGACAAGTTTATTTACTTATACCTAAAGCCAAGCATTATGATCCTGTTCAAAAAACGGCTACATAAAATTCTTTATCACTTAATCGATAATGTTTATTTCAAAAACTCGTTATCAGTAACGTAAAGTGAAATGCATTTATTTAATAGCCTGAAGCACAAAAGCATTTTCTTGCATAATTGCCTTCTAGAAATAAACGAATATTGTGCGAAGATTGTCCCAGAGGCATTGTATTGACTTAATATTGTGGAGCTTATATTTTAAATCAAACCGATTCAAATCGTGTATAGGACTCGAAAGTAATCGCGATCAGTAACAATAAAATCATGCAATCTTTGTTCTATGGATAGTAGTCCGGAGTGTGCTTTTCAATATGTTAGAATAAAAAATTTATTCTTTTTATGCTTCGTGAAACTGTAACGGTTTGTATAACCTTTTGATTGATTGTAGACCAGCATTCTATTATTGAAATGAAATTTATTTTACTTGAAAAGACAATTATTATATTAACGTTTTATTTATTGTCAAATAAATAATGACTCAAATGAAGTTGACCTGTCTCTTTTAGTTTTATCATTTATGGTAACTTAGTATATCTATTTTTCATATTCCTAAAGGAACCATTTTACGGATAAAATTGCGATTGATAGATAATATTGTTCGCGGTAGCATTATCCGTGTTAAAAATCGAATGATTGACTTTTGTTCTGATGCTGAATTTGAATATTCACAATTTATGATGAAAAAGGTCCTGATCAAAAATAGCTATTCGTATCTTTCCGTAAACGGAATGGCTTTGGTACGCCTATATACCAATAGAATTTTTGTTTTCTTTAACAGTTTGGAGTATGTTCAGGAAATACTGTACAGACCATGTGATTTTTTTAAATTTAAAACTGACTGTGCCGAAAAAGCTTTAGGCTTAGCAATGATTGGTATTTTTTCGAAAACCGTAAAATTTTCATTAGACTCGATGGATTGAGAAAATATTTTCTAATTTTTATAAATATTTTAAAAATAATTTTCTCTTACCCGTCGGACCTACATGTCAAAAATCACATATACACATAGTGTCAGGCACTACGCGCCCGCTTTGGATAAACAATTTTCAGTGTATTATAGCTAAACAAGAAACATCATCAGTTTTCATTTCACTTACATACTTGCTTTTTTCGAGTTTTTTCTTTCCATAGAAATATATGGATATCTGAAAATTCACTAAAATGTCCACCGCCGTCAAAGGGCTGAACATATCTAAATTTTAACTTAACACATGCCTACTTCTTTGATGCATTTTTTAAAAGTTAAGTTTGATCAGATGACGCCCTCCTGAAATAATCTCACCCGCAAAATTCGATTCGAGCCCAAATTCACAAGTCAGGGAAAAATCGCAGTTTTTATTAGGTCTCTGTGATTTCGGTCTGTGATCACAGTGTTTTCCGTCGTGTTTATATTTCGTTGTGATTTTTTATGTTGGTTTCATTTTTGGTGATTTCCTTCGCTGTGATTTTGTTCACTAGCATTCTGCTTACTGTGATTTCGTTTACAATGATTTTGTATGTGTAATCTTTTTTCGCTAAATGGTTCACTTTTTCAATGAACCGGGGGCTGGTCTTTACCTATCGGAACTGGCCATTGGGTTCGACTTTTTATTGAATTATACACTTTTTTCACTGATTAACAACTTTTTCACTTTTCTCATAAATGAGTCTTTACGACACTTTGATTCACGTATGTTCAATGAAGAATGATTTCGCTTTGTAGTTTTTCGGCTACAATCTTCCACCACAAGAGACCATACGTGAATGGAATATGTAGTCACTGCTGCTCTCAGTGACTTTTCGTTAATTGTGAAAAATATCAGTGATTGTATCAGCCAAACACTATAAAATGTTACCGATAGTCAATTTTCTTCCGAACCAAAACATTCCTTTGATAATCGAAAATACAAACGCCATAAATCATAAGTACGCCGAGTAAAAATCACAGATGCTATATCATGTCGAAAGTCCTAACACTTTAGTTCCTACATAAATAATTAAATTTAAATATCATTTTGCATGGGGGCTGATATAATTTTGTAAAATAGAACATGATTGAAACAATTATTGATTAAGTATTTAATATTTTAATTTTTCATTTGGCTTTAATTTCAAAAAAGTTTTGAGTGTGATATTAAAATTTTACAGTTTCAGATAATCCATTTTATGGTTTTTTGGTTCGTTCAGTGGTACGATTCACATGAACGGCTGGTGTAAGATTGAAGTTCATCTTGATCACATCACAGAACAAGGCTAGAAATATAAATCCCGTAACAATGTGATTCAATCGTTCAGCAAACGCCCGATGCTCTGCACCCTTATGCAAGCTTACTAATCCAAGAAAAATTAGTAAAGCACCGATGATTATCTGTAAAATTTGCTAGAGTATGTTATGTCGTATAAAATCATGTAACTTTAGTGCAAAGAGGTTTGACAAGTAGTTTCCCCTCTTAGGGAAACTGTGTTATGAATACTGAATGGAAATTTTTCAGAATTTGCTATGTTATGTTCTTTATCATTCGTTCAGAAGCTTGAGCTATATATTACCTATTTAGCTAATTTTTTTTTGTTTTCCAAAATAGTTCAGTGCAATAAATCAAACAATGTCCAATTTAAATACTCAATGATTTTATTTTACAAATTACTGTTTACATCCTGAAGTAAAATAAGCGGCTGGCTTGAATGTTCAATTCCAAACCCAGAAATTATTACATTTACAACTGATATCACAAAAACCATTACTAGTATTATGTCATTGATATAAACTGCGGCCGTTTGATCCTTTTTACGATTTATGTTCAGGCTGCCGATTATTACGAAAAGTATTCCGACAATCATCTATAGCATAAGGTAATACAAAAATAAATTAAACATTCATTTTCGGGAAAGTAATGAAACAAAACAAAAAAACATATTTGTCTATTTATTGCTTTTTTAAAGGGCTTTATTACAAATCACATATTCTCATTCTGGCTGAATAATAGTTTTTACTTTATAATAGATCATATTCATTACGATTTAACCCCAAGTGGATGATCTGGTATCGAATGAAGATATGAATAAATTAACAATAATTGTGAGAAAAGCTAGAGCTGTTCGAAAGTGGTTCATAAGGTTAGCTGAACGATGATATTCAGGTAAATGAAGACGACAGTCACGCATCAGGCTTAAAGAAAGACTTAAAATGCCTGATGCAACCTATTGTGGATTTCATTGATTTTGTGCTGCTTTAAATGAAAATTGTATTTTACCTGCAGAACTATCGATGAGGAGATCAGAATTAACATTAGTTTGTAGAACTCATGTCTTTCGCCTACTTGGAGGATATATTTGAGTTGAGATGCATTTGCTGTTAGCAAGGCAATGTCTAGCATTCCTTGTGCGATCGTCTTTTTTGTCGCATAACGATTTGCGTCCATTGATTTCATCTGAAAAGTTAAATTTGAATTAAAGCTTCGCATTTTATGCATGTACGTACTATAATTACAATAAAATTATATATAGCCCAAATTTAATTGTTTAGAATTACTTAATATTATGATGGAATGGTCGGGGGTGAATATTGAACACGACATTACTAGCTGAGAGCTATTTTGTGTTACTCCTTTGTGTAGCTAACATTATTTGGTTTTAAAGCTAAACATAAAATCTGACGAAAGAGTGTTGGGAAATTGTTGGGAGTGTTGGGATACGTTGAGAAGAAGGGGACACCAAATGTGGCCACTCTTCTCCTCGCTACAGCTGGACACTGGCACATTAGGTGCAGGATGGTATCCTCTGAGCTACCGCACCGACAAAAATCGTTGAACCTTGCGCCATACCGTTGCGTGTTCCGTCCTGTGAGATAATGGCTCGTAAGAATCTCCACAGCGCAACTTAGAGCACTGCAGGTTAAGCCTAATAGCTGCCTAGTGCGATGCTCGTTCATGGAGACCCAGGACTGTATTGTTATCGCACAGTATGAATCATCGGCACAGGACTTCCTAGCGATATATGTAAGTTCGACAATTACGGACACTGTACAAGGACCAGCAAGGGACTTAATAGCCGCTTGGCTATCGGTGAAAATACCAATATTGACTCCAAATATTTGATTACACAGAAGCCAGTCGATTGCCTGAAAAATAGCCACGATTTCCACTTGAAAGGCAATAAAACGGTCTGTTAGACGTTGGGACATCCTTGGCTTCAACTCATCCGAGTATAGGTACATCACTCCCGACTTGACTGTTTAGCTTTGAACCATCGGCGTACACATGGATAAGCCCACTATCGAGGGTGACATTCAACCCTACCAGGAATGCAAGTTGTAAGCTGCAAACCAGAATCGATTTAGCTAGCAACTATTGGAGCAAAAACTCCCTGAGATAAGATTCTATCATGGTCCAACTGCATCTATTCCATGTTAAACTAAAATCCAGTCTCACAGCAGCAAAGTTAGTAGATTGATTGGTAACCAATGAAGCGGAACAAAAAATGCTTTAGTAGAGATGGTTCGGTGAGCTCTATTGGCCAGGAGTGCAGCTAACCTACGTATTTTTGCAAGCCGGTGTTAGTTGGTAGTCTTAAGAGCAGCTTGCTACCAGAACGCCACCCCAAATAATAAAATTGGTTCAACCACTGCGGTATAAAGCCAAGCAACAACCCCAATTTGCTTCAATGGTTGTTTTGCTGCAATAAAGTGCACCGAAAGCCGCCCACACTCTTTATGCTATACTGTCGCTCCATAGTAGCTTCAAGTCAAGGATCAGCCACAAATATTTTACACTGTGGCTCATTTCAATAGAGACCCGGTTCAATGTCAGTAAGTCGAAACGAGGAACTTTGTACTTCCTTCTAAACAGTACTAGCTCCGTTCTGCTTGGATTCACATTCAAGCCGTTCTCATGGCAACAACGTGAAACTATGTAAGCTATGACACTACTATGGCTTGGCTATGTCGTCTGCATAAGATACCACTTTGTCATTAAAAGAGTATTTATCGTGATGTTCCATAACACAGACAGGAGGGATGCCTCCATCCTGATATGTGTTCGTACTGACCCCTCGTCATACGAAAGTCTTCTCCAAGGAAGATATTATCACTTTATTCTTAAGAAGCTGCACGATGATAGCTATCAGCCGCATATGAACATACAGCACCGAGAGTGTCTCAACAATTGCATCAGACTTTACGCTGTTAAAGGCCTCCTCAATGTCTAAGAAGGCGCTAAGCGTATGTTCCATAAGAGCAAGAAATTTCTCAATTTACTCAACGAGGACATGAAGAGCCGTTTCAACAGACTTTCCTTGGATGTAAGCATTCTGTGACTGTAAGATCAACAGCCAAGAATCCTTTCAGAATCTTCAGTAGGACAGAGTTAAGGCATATCAGTCCATTGGCTTAACACGCAGAAATTTTCCTGCTTTAGGAGTTAACACAAGTCTAGTTTCCCGCCAGCAAATGGGGACAATACGGGAAGCGCAAGCAACTGTTGTAGTTTTTTCTTAGCCATGGTAACGTTTCTTCTATGGACTACTGTTTATCAGCCGAACATTTAAACGGCGCAAAAGAGTTAATGACCTACCTCAAATGAAAATCGGATATATTAAGAGACAGCACTAGGCTTGTGGTCTCCTCCATTTCGTACGCCGCTTCTATAAGAGGACAATAGTTGCCAGAAAATGTGCGTCCATGACAACTTTTACAGTGTCTGCGCTCGAACTAGTTCAAATGCCATTAGGGCTCATGATGCACTGCATAGCCTTCTATTCATTATTTTAGCCATCAAATTATTATTGAAAACATTTGATAATATGGTGCCATGTCCCGTTATTCCAACGAACATGCGCTATTAACCAGAGTGTTCTGAAAAAATTCAAGATGAAGATTCAATTCAAAATTCCAAGATGATATTTTGATTCAACATTGGCACAAATGAGTTTGGCATAAGCGAAGAAGATTTAGATGTAACTGACGGGACTGTTTTTGATAATAATCTTAAGGTGTATGTTTAAGTATCAAATTTGTTCATGTTATTTAAATTCATATATTATTTACATATCATATTGTGTTTATTTTGATGAATTAAGGTAGCAATATTTAGCCTTATGATTTTACTGGATCCAGCATTATTTATCATTGAATACCATCATATCTGGCATTTTCGGAACTTTCTTACGATTTGAAGTGAGGAAGATTGGTTCACTGCCAGCATTGGCGATGAATAGGCCGTGGACCAGGATGAAATCAAAGAGTGCCCTAACTCAGCCATTTGTGCCAGAGCTGCCCCACACTTCATTATGAGCATTAGAGTCGGCTCCCAGAATAAGAGGCAAACCAATTCTCATGACCTCAGCCACAACACCCTTGACAATGTAACAGGGAGGACTAGTGCCATGATCGTGTGCCATGTAGCAAGAAACAAACCAGCATGCTCTTGAATTGATTTCCGCTTCAACAGGTATGTTATCCTGGTCCAGAAATTTCGAGAGACAAGGACATTATTACTCTTCTTAACAGACTAGTGGTTTCTGGAAGACATCGGGCCCTATAAGTATATATCCATTAATATCTAGCCTGCTAACCCGGTTATAAACAATCAATGGTTCTTGAATTAAGATTAGATCCTCCCTTGTCCTAGACAAGCAGAGCTGCAGGGAAGCTGATGCTGTTTTGGAATGGTGAAGGTTAACTTCCTTGGACATCTTCCTCGGACATAACAGCTGCCTCAGCCCCCTACTCTGTATCAAGAGTCAAGATGTCAAGGCAGCCACGCAACTCAAAGATAGTTCCAATTCTCATCTGACTCTACCTCAGACAGGTGATGGACCCCTTTCCGAGTAGCTCCTCTGCCATTTGAGGCTCTTATTTTGGGTCAAGCTTGGTAAATTTCGGATCTTTTGAACCAGAGCTCTATCGCCTGTTGCTTCAGTAGATAAACAGGGCCAATTTCTGGACCCCATATCTGATAATGCTCTGATAACGACCGTGCACCAAGTTTTGAGTAGGTATTTGACTCAAATCAGGCGCCCAGAGAGGTGTGAGACTAAACATTTGACACTTAAATTTCGATTATGAAAACAGAATATCTACCACCTGCACAAATGGGTCTGTTGTGGGGCAACTTTGCTTAACTCATACTGAGTTTTAAGTCACAAGCCACACTGGATACTAGGGCCTGTAAATTTGCACTGAACCCTCCTTGCCACCCCTTGAATACTGCGTTTTTAAAACAACACAAACAAATGCTTCTCAATTTCTCTAGGAGGTCCTACATACCGAGTTTCAAGTCTCTAGCCAACCCTTTTTATAAGATATGAAAATGATGGATGAACTGAAACCCCCCCCCATTTTTAACCCGTCATTTCAAATAGTCAGTAACGATAGCAGACATGTATACAATATACACATTTTGATCCTGATATTTGAGTCAGCTAAGATATTTGAGTCAGCAAACCGATATTTGAGACAGCTAACACTAAACTAGCTAGCTAATACTTTGAATTAGGTGAAGGTGGTCCAGGTGTAATTATAAACACTGTTAACGACCTAAGAAACCGCACAGCATCAGAAACCATAATTTATATACTCCTGGTACTATATATCTACCTAGTTGATTTTGTTGATAAAAATATAGCGTCTGACATCACAATGCATAGTAAAAAATAGTAAAAAAAAATTCGTAGAAGTAGCCACTATGTATTATAGCGCGCAAAGTCACGTAAAATAGGCCTCAATGCCATGTATTATAGTCTACGGAGCTCTCAACGCTATAAATTGCAGCCCAAAACGCCGTATATTGTAGCACTTAACGCCCAACAATATAGACTTGATGAAAAGCAAATTAAAAGCGAAATTCTCTCCGCTTTAGACAGTTTCGCAATTTTTACAACTGTAAAAGATGAAAATTCCTACATTCACTCTTGAAATTTTATTTCTTAATTTATAATTCTTACAAATAATTCCTATTCAAATCCGGATTTAAATCCGAGACGCTATTCTTTAAGAGCCAACGTTCTACCTACAAGGCTGCATGATCTTATTGGAAAGCTTATTAGATTTAGTTTATTTAAATGATATGCACCAAGATTATGTTCATAATAGTTGGAGCTATCACTGTAAAAATACATGGCGCCAGACGCCATAATTTATGGACTTCTGGCACCATGTACATAGTTGATTTGGGGATTGTGATAAAATATAGCGCCACACGCCATAATACATGGCGAAAAGTACATAGGAGCAGACGCTATGCTTATAACCCTCCACGCCATGTGCTATAGTCCTCCACGCCATGTACTATGGCCTCCCCACGCCATCTACTATAGTCCTTCACGCCATACACTTCATGCAAACTAAAGCACCACAATAAAGGTCTAATAAAAAATTTAACTCTTAAAATATTTGGACGCATGTGAACGCCATATATATTACCTCCATATCATTTTTTTTTAATTTTCTTTTTTTAATTTTTTTTTCTTTTTTCTTTTTCATAGTGCCTCCCAGACAACTAGTTTGTTTGGATAAGGGACAGCACAAAGTTTTCCATGCCAACGTTACGTGGTATTCCCAAGCGGTCCCCCATTTAAGTACTAACTGCGCCCAACTTCGGTGATCTGACGAGAATCGGTTATTCCAGTGTGGTATGGCCGTATATTCAAATATACTTCAAATAACGAACAATATCTAGATTTGCTCACCTATAAATGAAGCTATATTACATGGCTTATGGTACTATGTAATATGGCGTGTGGGGTCATAATTTATGCGCCATGTAATTATGGCGCTGGGCGCCTTACTGCATGGCTCAGGGTACTATGTACATAGCGCGTGGGACCATAAATGCTGCGCCATGTTACATGGGACCACGCGCTATGCAGGTTCTGACATTATGGCGCTGTGAGCCATATTGCATGGCTTAGAGTACTATGTACATGGCGTATGGGACCATAAATAATGCGCTATGTTACATGGCTCTGGGCGCCATGTGGATTTTTTTCAGTGATGTTACATAAGAGATACATAGCTATGTTTAAAGAAAATCGAGAACATGTGCACTGAAAAAAATTCACATGGCGCCCAGAGCTATGTAACATAGCGCATTATTTATGGCCCCATACGCTATGTACACAGTACTCTGAGCTATGCAATATAGCTTCCAGCGCCATAGTGTAAGAATCTACATAGCGCGTGGTCATATGTAACATGGCACAGGAATTATGGTCCCACACGCTATGTACATAGTACCCTGAGCTATGCAGCATGGCTCCCCGCGCCATAATTACATGGCGCAGAAATTATGGCCCCACATGCTATATTACATAGTGCCATGTAATATGGCTTCAGTTAAATATAACTCACAGTCATACTGTGTGAGGGGACTTATAAATGTCAGCAAGTGAAAGTTTAACGCGAAATTATAATAGTGCGATCAGTGAAGTGTACGGAATTTAGTGTTATAATTATTTGTGTTAATAAAAAAATTATTAGTGTTGTAAAAGGACACTGTTTTATTTCACGAATGTGAAGAATATCGAATCCACGAAAGGTGTTTTACACAAAAATATAAAGAGTTATTTTACGTAAAATTTTGTGTGAAAATTTCGCCTCAAATGGACCTTAGTACTAAGCTTAAGGGGATAAACTCATATGCAAGTTTGCTAGTATTAGGTATGTGAAGACGAGATACTAGAAGTCCCTCTCACGCAGGGGTTTTCTCAGGAATTTTTCATGGGGGGTGTGTTCAGAATTTTAGGAGGGGTGTCCCTATGGAATAAAGGACACAAAGTTCGCTTTGTGTAGGAAAATTGTCCGTGTTAGGGGGGGTGTATGCACTTTCCAGGGGGGTATTAGGGGGGTGTTAGGGGGGTGTAGGAAAATCTCTGCTCTCACGCCATAAATATAACACCATCATGGTGAAAATAGAAAATTGCAAGCAACAGTAATTTTCGCACAGAATCAGGTTTCGCTCAACATAATTATATTGAAATCGTATACAATCGCTTTCCTGTGCAGAACATTATATTCCGACTTGTGTGACCTAAAGCTACAATTTTAAGTTGCTCGTTTGAAAACAAAACAACGGAGAAAAATGATATTTTCAGCTTAAATTTTGAAAACATGAGTTGAATTGAAATTTTTATTCCCATACATGTGCTAACAAGGTACTTCAATCGATAAAAATCTGATTATCAGGTAGATTAAGATCTAAAGTATTAGGTTGTATTGCTCAGCTAACGAAAGGCATAAAATATGCATGTGCGCTTATAATCATGTGAACATTCACCTTACACTAGCAAGTTTTTCAAGCTTTCTGAAATATGCATATGTTTTCTAACCCTCAATCATAGAAAGTCCCATACAAGACATGTCACCCCATTTAGGCTCTTTGTGTAGTAAGCACTCAATATCGAAATCAGAACATTGCTATTGATTCTCAAACAATTCAAAACATCGAGCAGTTAATCAAGCGCAACACGAATCACGTAATTTGTTATTTATTTTGCATGAACAATAAATTTCAGATTCACGAACAATAAAATGCCATGAGTTCAACGTATTTAACCAGATTTAGATGCATCAGATGAATCAGAAGGCTATATCAATATTTGGCCATAAGTAAAATATGTAAACACATGCAAATGTGTATACACCGCAGCCACAGATAGGCGTGTTCAATACTTTCTCGGCATGGGAAGCACAAGTGTCTTGGTTCTCAATGATATCAAAATAATTTGAAGGAGAATCTACGCGTGTCATATCAATTATTAAGGTATAGTTATAGTTCAATAGGTTAGCCAGAGATTTTCCTACACCCCCCTAACACCCCCCTAATACCCCCCTTGGAAAGTGCATACACCCCCCCCTAACATGGACAATTTTCCTACACAAAAGGAACTTTGTGTCCTTTGTTCCAAAGGGACACCCCTCCTAAAATTCTGAACACACCCCCCACGAAAAATTCCTGAGAAAACCCCTGGGTTAGACCTACTGAAATAGTTCGTTGCCCACCCTCCGAATAGTAGAAAAGTTGGCGCCAATTAGTTGATTGCTTTGGGGTGGGCCAAATATAATCAAATTTTGGACAGTGCTAGTTGCTCGACAATTTCATACTATACCTGGAAACGTAGGTATATAGTTATTTGTATGTGTATGAAACTTGGTTGCATTTCGATTCACAAGGTTTTAGACTATGCAATTAATTTTATATTCTTTTTCTATTACTTTGCAGTTTCAATGTCGGTCAAGTACAAGTGCATCGGACTGAAACTAATAGACTTCCTTTGCTTCACAAAATTAATCACCACACAAAACCTTGTATGTTTCCTCCATAGAGAGATCAACATGAGTTATGAATAAACTTAGACCTCCAGAAGATAGTCCATCGCCATACATATATAAAAATATGAATCCTTCGTCCTTTGTTCAAACACCCACTAATATATGTACATTATTATTGATCTGTGCTAGCTAGCGATTGCAGCCAGTGTAAACACTTGAATGTATTTATAAAAATTCACATTGGCATTTTTAGCAGGTTTCACAAGAATTACCTCGGTGGGTTCACGATTTTCGTTATTTGTATTATTAAGAATCGACGTCATCTTGATAATGTGAACACTGAGATCTATATCCGAAAGCTCGAAACTTGACTAGAAGCAACTCTAAAAATATTGGGCCACCGTTTACGCGTACACACTAAGCATCGAATGCAACCTAACAGCCAAACAGTCGATTCTAGACTAAAAATGCTAGCACGAAAAGCCAGTAACGCTTCAACGCTTTGAATGGAGGTAACGTTGGCATGGAGGCCTGTTAATGTTATTGATTTGGTTATAGAAGGGGATGTGTTGGGGTCGTTGCCGGCTATGATGACTCAAACTATAAACATTTTGGGCTTGGCATCCACAGCACATGGTTCCAGCTTACTACCATTTGGGAAGTTAACTAAGTTTGGGTTGCATGCTTTCCGCATTCGCGCACTGTAAGCAATTCACCAACAAAGAGAATGTAAGCACTTTTTAAAGTAGCTTTCTTTCGATAGGCTTTGTTTATGAAGCGACGATTCGTTACGTAAACACTGCATTTACATGCAATTAATCGCAACAAAGGCAAAAGTGTCTGAAATATTTATGTTTGATGTAAAAACAAATGCTCAAAAGAGTGTTTGGGTTTGTCTGAACGGAACGGATTAGTCTTTTGCCCATAATCGTACTTTGGAACTGATTACCATATTTGTGCACGAAAAATAATCAAACCATAAATGAAGTTAGGAACCATTAACAGGATATTAAATTTAACCTTTTTTCGAATATAAACATTGACATTGTGCTACCTATTGTGTGACACAAAAGTAATTAGAGCATAATAAAATAAATCATTGGTTTCTCAAAATCTCACATCAACGACTCTTTTCATTCTGCATTATTTCCACATAGATACTACGGACCTACCCAGCAAACAATTTAGTGAGCGTTCACTAAAAACGATAGTTTCTCGACAATCAACAGACATATCCCTCAGACGAAACCGAGCCTGTTCGTAAAACGATACGCAGCAATAATTTTGCTTAGGATGACCGACGCAATAAGTTATGCAAGCCATGTGTATGTGCCCTATGGCCTATGCGGCTCAGTAGCAGATTTTACATAGATTCTTCTCCTAGTTTGCTGGTCAATATATACTCGCTAAAACCACATTTTTTCTAACTCATTTACGTACGAATCGTTAAAAATGATTCTTCTCGGATGGCCATTTTAGTAGGACCAATGAATCGTTTTCAATTCATTTGCGAGCTCGTTAACGACAAAAACATTCGTAAAATATGACTCTTTTATGAATTAATTGCGATGCATTTGGTTTGCTGGGTACTTATAAACATTTTCTGGCCTCCTGGAGGAATTTTAAAAGAGTTCATTCAAATATTCAGAAGAAATTTTCTGTGATCAAAGGTACAGAAAACGTGAAACTATCTCTTAAAAATTCTTATCTTTATCTTTAATTACCTTAATTACGCTCGTGATTGCAGGACCGAAATAAATCATTTAACTAGATCGCTCAGTATCTGGTTTCTTTCCATGAAATTCAGTATCCTGGTTGGAGTTCATGTAAACCTTAATAAAACTCTCAGCAGTAACTAAGTACATGCCCTTTTCTGTTGCTGAATATTGAATATATGATTATCCGTATTTCATTGTGCTTACTTTTCAGCTCTATTTATATCTGCTTATATATTCCTGTGTCAGTTTTAAAAGTTTTCTTTGTGGAACTCTCAATTTTCCTTAAAAGATATTTCTCTTTTAGAGTTTATCATTTTCCGTGGTGACTATTACATTCCGACTTTAAATTTATATGATGGCTTGTCCAGCATCTTGTCAAAGAGAAATAGTTTCTCTAGTTACGTTTTCTTCCCTCTTCACTTGTATTCGATTTCCTGATTCAACAATGCACCTCATGCTAATAATAGAATCAAATACTTGATTTTAGCTTATCTTCGAAAGTCTTCAATTCGCCTCACTTACCACTTCACCATTTGCCATTTACAAATGCGTCCTTAATATAAGAAATTGAACAAAGAAAACTAAATACTAACAATAATGCACATAAGCTGAATTTGGCGAGAGGTGGCTATCAAACTATCGATCTATTTGTCGAAATTTAAGCTGTGCTATGTTGAGCTAGGTTGAGATATCTTACCAAAAGAAGTAGAGTTTTTCATTAGTGAATGGTCAGGTTGAACTTCTAACGAGCAATCAACTTTGAGAATTGCATCTCACTTGCTCTAACTTGCCTCTAAAGTGCTTTAACTTGCTCGACTTTTTCTGACAGCTGCTCTATTTCAACTTGCCTTGAGTTGCTCTGCTTTTTTTTCGGAGTCAGTTAACACAACTATAATTAAGTTAGCCTTGAAAAATGTGAGTTGACTTGATGTTTAAAATGCTCTCCTAGCTAGTACTTCCTTCCGTAAATTCTCTACTATCTTCTAAGACTTTTTAAGGGAAATGTTTGTTTGATGGCAAGATACCAAACGTAAGTAGTTCCAGGTTCCTCCATTTGATTTTTCGCTCTTCCAAATCCAAGTAAAATATGATGGCTCAACAAGTATACACCAACTATGCAAACATTGGCTATGTCCGTTAAATACCAGATCTCCAAACTTTATCTAGCCACATACCACGAACTTTATCTTCGTACCACCCAACGTTACCAAGTATCCAGTATTTCCGCCATATTCGCTCTCAGGATCGACCTAGCAGCTCCAGTGATGATGGTGAAGCTACAAACTTCATTGTTGACTCCCCTTGCAGGCTTAAATCATTCTCACGCAAATATAAATAGCCTGGCAGAGTCATTGCCTATGGCTATGTTTAATATTTAAACTTGTTTTCTATTGGCTATCCTGTCGTTCTCCAAGGAGAAGTGATTATGTTCGACCGTCTAGACCCCCTGCTTTACTTTTATCTTACCAAGAATCCTAGACAGTACCTAAGCTCTTCCTTTTTGTGACAGCTATAACTGAGGTATCCTATGTTTCCGCAGTTCCAGTATCGTCTCATTGCAACGTTAGAGACTGCGAACTCTAACGTTGCAATGAGACGCCCGCTTCACCGATTCGTAGGTCCGACCGTCGGCCAAAGAAATCTTCAGCGTCCGTTTATCAACCTAATGAAGTGCCTGTTTAAGTTCTTCATCACTTCCTCCCTGGTTGAAATCATCTCACACCGTCTCATCCCGATATTTTGGATCGACGTCGAGTTGAACAGAAGTGGTAACCACTTCATTTCCTGCTGCAAGGGTTGAACACGTGCTCTGACCTGCAAACCTTGAACTTCTTTTTGATGGTATTCACCGTATGTTATATCCAAAGTACTCACCGGGTTTGGCTGGCTGGAGTAATTGTCCACTGGAATGGTTTGAAGAACTTTCGCTACGGCTCCTCTTAATGACATCATCAGGGTGGTCTTGTGTTCTCGATAACTTCTATGATTGTATTCTGCAACAGCCGCAAACTGCTTCTTCTAGCTGGCCCAAGTGTTTTATTACCACTTGATTCAGCTGGCGCCGTTCCTATGACGCTCACGCGCTGTAAATCTGTTCTCAGCAAATCCATTTCTTCCTCAAGTACTACCAGTTTTTACCCTTGCTCGCCGAAATATTTTTTCACTTTCGTCGAACTACTGTTGGAACTGTTGTTAAACTTCTAACAGCTGCTGCTTGCTTTTTCTGGCTTGCTGTTCCAGCTGTTGCTTAATGTAAAAGGCTTGTTGGTTGAGTTCTTGGGCTTGCGATCGAGTTTCTAATCCAATTTCATAACTTGCTGCTCGGGTTTCTTGTTTAGTTTCATAGCTTGCTGTTTTCTGCCGTCAGCATATAGGAAATTTTCAACAGCAAGTCCTTAATTTGATTATCTACATGCTGCTTGGTTCCTCCTAAACGTTCTTGACTGCTCCGCTCGTGGGATTTTCGAGTAAAAATTTTCGGATCTTTTAATCGTGATAGGTAGCGAAGCCGTGTTTTTCATCGCTTTCGGCACTCTACTTTCAATTCCCAATGGTAATTCGTTTATTAACTTCTGCATTGCTCTTCCCTTCCCTTCCAAGTCACTGTCCGAAATTTCTTACTTCTTATTTAGTCCGCACTCTATGAATTTTCACATTCAACAAAGTTCACTATTCGCAACTTCCATAAAGTCACTTGTGGAATCGCGAACGCACTTCTGACACCGGTTATGCCATTTTTTAAAACATACTTCATACATTTTCTGCGTTTTCCAAATAAAATTAATTAATTAGTTATCACAATAACTCGCTTTACAATTACTTCATCCTGTAAGTCACTCGCTTCGCTTTTTAAATCCTGACTACCAAACAGTGTTCCCACTCTCAAATTTATCAAAAAGTGTCAAAAAGGGTATTTTTGTCGAGGTACTGAAACTATAAATAATAATATAAAAACACTTAGTTTAGAGCTACTATATTTATTGAATAATAGGTAAGGTTAGTGAAGAGGGCTGCCGGGAACGCGGCTAGCATTAGGCCACCAGTTTGGGCCCATTTGCCACCCTCATGGATAATCAAACACATTCACACTTACAGCCATGGCACTGCCGGGATTCGAACCCGCAGGCCCCGTAGCACGCCGCTTTTCAGCCTGACGCCTTAGCGAGTAGAGCTACCGGACCCCCCTTTTTATTTAATAATACAGAGCCAAATAAAATATCACAAATTGCCTTCGCCCTTTGTTTTCATTTGTATATTGTCATCAACATTGAAGCCACACAAAATAAAATTATTACAAAATGTGGGTTCTTTGCGAATGCGCTCAAAATTTTCAGGAAATTAAAACGGAGCGCCGGTTATTTTCAGGAAAGTCGCTGTTTTAAATTTATAAAAGAATTCTTCGGCTTAAAAAGGGAAAATCCTATCGGAACTCTGATGATTTGATGAATATCATGAATAAAAAGAATAAAAGATATTGATTCACCTAAACTCGGTTTATCCCAAAACGATTCAACATTCATTTTCCTGTTATTATTTAAATAGCTTGAACACTTCAAATCTTCAGTCATCTAGTATTATATATCTTTCGTACTTCAGAGTGTAAAGTAGGTTGAAGGGGGCAGTTATTACTGCTAGAGAGAGGAGATTTGGTTGGCACATGGTAGCAAAATTAAACAAATTGAATTTATTTACTGGATGACAAAATGTATCATTTTGCCATAATTCTGTGAGTTGCTGTATCATTGTATCAAAAATATAAGTTTCAAATAAAAACGTATCAAAATGATACGAATGTATCAAAAGTGGGAAAACCCTGCTGCCAAATTTCTCACAAGGGATATTTGTATTTCTATTTATATATATATTTATAGGTATTTAAATTTTTAGAATAGTCGACTATATGCTTCTGTGCTATTCTGGACTTCGCTCATCCTATGGGAATTTCTTTATCCTAGACTTGGCTACCAGGAGTTTAACTTAATGGAACATAAATTTGATCCCTGCATATTTAAATCTGCTTATCTCGTTTGTCTTTAGTTGCTTAGTTAATGTTGAAAAATTTGGTGAACTACTACAATTACTTGATTATTATTATTACTTTTCACTTTGTAAAATGCAGTTCCGTTCGGTGCTCCAGCTTATTCAACAAATCTGATTTTGAGTATAGTATACGCTATTTGGTGTAATTTTCACGCTGGCTGTATCATCGGTCTTTATTTTTTGTAAGTATGAAGATGGAGTTCGCGCAATAGCAAATAGCTAATGATACCAAACGATGATCGTTAATTATATATTTCTGCGAAAGCATGGACAGATGATATATGGTTCCGGCAAGATGGCGGAACGTACCAAATTGCCAATAAAGCCATTGAATTATTCAGGACTCGATACAACGACAACATGAGTCGTGTTAGGATAGAGCTGGTTAGGATAGTAGCATTGAAAACAACAATTCTGTCCCAGTTGTTGTTTTCAATGCCATTATTTTATAACAAAATGAACTAGTATATTAGTGTAGGACAATGTAAAGTATTTGGTGTGTACTAATAAATGGCAAACTATTCATTCAGTCAATCATTAGCCAAGTAGAATTCTATATACTCGAAAGAGTGGCCTGAAATCGAATCGAAAGTATGCGTATTGTCGAAAAACGCGGACTTTATATGCTTGGAACTGTGTTCAAAACATAATGCAGTGAGCCATTGTTATTAACAATAAAGATTTATCACGGAAACACAATTCTTGGCGTTTTTTAAAGCTGTATTGCCCTTAACAACACACTATATATTTTGCTCTGTCTTCTTTAAGTTGTCATGTAAGTAAAATGTTGTTTGTAAACGAGAAATTTAATGTTTTAACTATAATGTACAGGCAAGGTCATTTTTTAGTTTCCTTGAATGAATCATTAATTGCTCATTTGTTACACTTAATTTATACATATTTATTTGTAAGTGAGCAGAGCTTTTATCTCAAATCAGACCATTATATTTGCTTAGGTGCAATACTACTTGATTTAAACTAATTCAAACAGAACTGAATCACTGCTTACTAAACTCACAAAATTATTACCACAGACATAAGACTTGATTAATTAACCTATAAGATACTTATAGTGTATCCATTTCTTATTTCCATATGAATAACGAAGTTTTCAATGTCAAGAAAGTGTATGCAAAAGCTGTTGATCTTTAACGACCAGATTTAACTTAGATGCATACACACATATAAGTATCCATGTGTATATAGAGCTGAATACATACAATCTGAGTTATAATAATATTTGTGGTGCACTGTGTTCTCAAACATCTTAAGTTATTACCCAATGCGTCGAAACTACCGTCTTATTACTCGAACGAACATTATGTTTCGTAACTGCACATAGCCTTACGGAAAAATAACATAAGTTAGTAACACGCTTTCTCTCAATCTTTTGATTTTTCTTTCATTCGTGGATACAAGTGCTCTATGAATGCAGTGAACGAATAGATTTGAGTAACTTTTGGATTGATGTTCTGTAATAATTGCAAGTTGTTATTTTTCTTCGATCATTTCGTTTTTTTATATATAAACGGCTTATGCTGATAGCTCTTCATAATCCATTTGTTTATCTTCCAATCAATATTCAGGTACAACAAAATAATAGGAAAATTGGCTCTTGGATCAGGGTTTTTCAGTATATGTTAGTACAAAATTTGTTTTAAGGTACTGTTTCATCTAAAGCAAAATTTTTTTTAACGAAACACGTGGGGTCGTAAATTATTGTATCAAATGATTTCGAATGACTTGAAATATTTGTCATATGTATATCGGTTGAAGCAAGACTTCATTCAAGAACAAAATTTACGGGGATACTAAAATGGACATGTTGCCATTATGCGCTAATCCTCTTCATATGATACTAACCCCTTATTAATATATCATTCGTGCTCAATATAATATTGAAATAGACTGCGTTATGTACAGTTAAAGTAACGTTGAGTTTCACGTATGTTTACACTACTTTGCGTTACTTCTATTGCAAATGAGACTTGAAACTTTCGGCCAAAAAAGACTAATAGAACAATTAAAATGGTATCATTGCAAAACTTAGATAAGTGGTAAGGGATGTGTATTTTTTTATATTATCATTTTATTAAGCTGCTTTTAAGAATGTTCGCTGCAACGAACAAAAGTATCCCATGATGAAATTTTGTTTGGTGTAATCAAAGGTTAGACAACATTCATTCTACTATT
The DNA here is from genome assembly GCA_947369275.1 of Nemotelus nigrinus. Classification (NCBI taxonomy): domain Eukaryota; kingdom Metazoa; phylum Arthropoda; class Insecta; order Diptera; family Stratiomyidae; genus Nemotelus; species Nemotelus nigrinus. The sequence continues at coordinate 56,068,824 of OX376372.1, forward strand.
TTTCGAAGCAAAGCATGCCTTCAACAAAAACCATTTATAAGGTATGATAAGAATATTTGAAAAAAATATATATATATTTGAAGTGTAACTAATTTTCGAAGATTATTAGTGTCCTGGGAAACCAAAACAATCCTCCATTGATGCGGTGTTCCAGCATAGATGTATTTTGCAAGTTTGTGCGATTTACGAAGATGGAGGAAATGCCAGCGCATCTCGTTTGAACCGAAGCTCAGAAGAGAGGCTGCCAAAGGCGAGACGGCCCCTAGTCCGCATTAGTGGAACCCCTTCTAGTTCACACACAGCACATCAAGCATAGACTGGCAAGCCAGAGCTAGATGAAAGAGAGGGTTGCCGAAAACCCCAAAAAAGTTGCAGGGGGAAACGCCTCAATGTCGGAAGCAAACTTAATTGAATGTAGACAAATCTTCCGCCTCAAGTCATGCTGGGGCTTACGTCGCCCTGTAACTCCGATCTTAAATAACAAATTGGCCAGGAATCCCTGCTTAAATTTAACAGGTCAGCCGGCCTAAACAATATCTTGAAAAGAAAGTCATTACGGGAATTCTTTCAATAATTAGACCACTATTTTCGGATTAATTCAGCAAATTCATTACAAAACAACGGAGCGAATTTGTTTCTAACTATAAGTGTCACGTTAATAAGATGATATAATTCAAATAACTTGTTTTCTTGGGTATAAACTATAAAGAATTTAATACAGGTTTTATCATGTCTTCTAACAAAGCATTTATGCATTAATCTTCGAATTTTATATCGCAATGCACTAATGTTAGTAAGCACTAGGACAGATACAGGTGAATTCAATTGCGTGTGTCAATCCAATTATTGGCATTACGATTCTAATCAAAAGAGTCTTAAAGGTCCCTGTAAAGCAATTTAGACCACGGTGCAATTTAAAAGCATAGTGACTCTAAAGATAAGTATCTATATGTTGCATCTTTGCGTATCGTATCGCCGTTAAGACCATTTTGCCGATTTTAGACTTCGAAAACATTATCATATTGAAGTGTTTTGATTCCGAAACTATCAAATTTCTCCCTAGAATTCAAGCTATGTAGCAGATAAACGCAATGATTTTGCAGACAGGAAAGCAAAAGGCTGACTGCAATTTAGCAAAACTTCTGTGTGACATAATCTCCTACAACAAATGGTCACATCAGTCAAGTATGCACTATGAGCTGATGTTTACCTTCGAAACCACTTAGTTAAAATGCAGTTTTTGATGGTATCGCAATCAAAACACTTCAATATAATATAAGGTACTGTTAATTGCTTACATCGTCCTAAAATGCTTTCGAACAATTAGACATACTTTTACTTGTTGATATTTTTTTACATCAATTTCCGTTCGATAATTCATATAATGAAATACGTGTGCGTGTAGGCAAATGATGAAGGTTTAATGACTTAATTGACAACTAAAAGTTTTGCTGAAATATGTTTAAAATGTGCAAGAAAAGGTGAAAATTTGTGTGATGGGCTTTGTGAGTTTGGTTTCTTTTTCCCTTTTGCCCGAATACCCTTGAGCTGAAAAATATGAGTTTATCTCAGTAAAAGCTTGGTGAATATTGGTAATTGAAGGTATATTGAGAGGGAAATAAATAGTAGTCAAATGTTAAAATAGGGAGTGAACGATTTATAGTATAGAGTACGTCATATAATTGTTTAACGATGCTCACCTTTTTTACATTCAAATGTGAGCATATTGCAAACGCAAAGCATGTAAGTGAATAAAAGGATGTCGTTTAGGGGAGGTAATACTTTTACTATTCAAATTAATTCTTGCGAAATCGGACTTATGGAAGGAGCATATCTTTCTGGTGTAATAGTCGCGCTTTTAACGTTGCGGTTGAGACCTGGGTAGAAGTAGATAGTAGCTCTTGAAAACAGCAACCCAACTAATATTGCATATCGCGCAATAAAGAAAACAATCTCACAATTCAATGGATTTTCTTGAAGTCACGGGACACGCAAATTGCCAGGAGTTCCAAAATTTAGCTTAAAATTTACAAGATTTAACAAACGGATTCGAACGACTAAACGACTAGACACCTCAAACAATCACATTAATAAAACACTTTGTGTCCTTTTTATAAAATTAACTCTGGGTTTATTCATTTTCCTGTGATCGCAAGCGACCGTTTGGATTTGTCAAGCGGATTGACAGTTGCTTCGCGCGTTCGACGATTTCCTTTCGTTTCTTCGATGAGACACCATGTGCAATTTCGCCACAATAAATGCGATTCTGCATCATCAGGACTTCCAATTCCCGGACGTTATGTACGAGGAACTTTTTGAACCCAGTTGGGAGCATATGTCGAGTACGTTTATTCGACCCATAACCAATATTAGGCATCAAGTATTGTCCCTTGAAGCGACGACGGACTCTGTTGTCAATACCTTTAGGCTTTCGCCAGTTGGGCTGTAACGAAAAGTAGGTTGTAAATATTCCATGTTCGGACTACTTGATCATGCTTACCGCCAATTTGGCATATCGGTCCGACTGGTGACGAATGAAGCGCTTTGTGCGCTTCTTCACAATTTTTGGTCGGTATGCTGGGCGAATCGTCATTTTGTTAACCTAAAATGACAACAAAACTTGTTAGACAGCACTGACATGGAAATTTCGCAGCCAGCAAACAAAATTATTGCTTTAGCGCAATCGGAGATCTGTTGCGAACATTTAAACGCCATAGTTGTGTTTAGTGTTGGGCAGATGATAGTTATTTTTCAAGATTTCTTTGGAGGTACCCACCGATTATTTGAAGGTAAATCTGAAAAGACAGCATGAAGTTGGCGTTGCTTTAAAATCGAAATGACAGCTTAATTTTAAGTCTTACCAGCGGAAGTAAAAAAAAGGTAATCGGCATAATTTGCTGAAAATATCCTACTCGGTATAAACTGCTCTAACGAATTTTGTATTAAAATGAATTATATCAATCATATATTAAAAAGGGTGTCTATAATCACGAAAGTACGTTTTAGATGGTACTGATCATATTTAAACTTTTTCATGGCAGCGATAAGGTTAGCAATGAATCTATTTCAATTTGAAAATTACATGATCATACAGAATCATGTAAATAGGTACATATGTCTTGCATCGAGGATCCCTAAACCAATCCGGCCGCAAAAACAATTAACGCGTAAAATAGCAGTCGTAAGGAAAAGCCAGTCCGCACAACAATTTTTTTTACAGCTGTGAATAGGTCTGTTTCCGTACTTTCAGCAAAATGCAGCAGTAACAGAATTTGGCAGCTGGCTTCTTTTTGCTGCAAAATTTGGCTTGCATTTGGCTTGCAGCAAAAGTACGGAAACGACTTGCTGCGAATCTATTTTAATATATTATAATAGATTCAAGTACGGAAACAGACCTAATGTCTGGCACTAACAACAGGCAAATACCTAAGAAATAACGGGTAAACTCGACTTGAGGCACCACAGCCGGAAAATTCTACCACCAGAGGGCGAATAGATGGTAGCAAGGGTTGAAAATTAAAGACAAACAGACAAAATTATACAAAAAAATACTCGAGAAGATAACACAATCAAGAAAAACAAACAAACAAAAACAACCCCAAAAGCAAACATAAAACCACAAAACACAAACATACTAGCCCGAAATCTATCGGCGAAATTCATTGAACGGCTGTGTGGTGCATCAAGTCGAGTTTTATCGAAATAACAGTGAATTTTAAAATAAAAAAATCGGGAAACACAGCTGTTTCCTTAGCATTAGCTGTTTCCAAAACAAATCTGGGGTTGGCTTAGGGGGCATTGCATTCACTTCTAACTGTAGAATGACACTGCATTAAGAGTACTTAAAAAAGCAAATTATAATTATTAACATCTGATGTCAAATAATTTATTGTGTTGCATTACCTCGAATTTGCTTTGGTTGAACAATTAAATGGAGCCAACAAAATTTTCGGGTCTTTCTCAGCAATTAAGAACTTTTACTTCTTGACACAAAAGTCAAAGGAGATGGATGGTAGTGAAGCCAAAAAACTTGACAAACCTCCTTTCAATGTAGCTAATAATGATTTATTCATGTATATTTTTTTGGGAAATTTTGTTACACTCATTAATAAAAAGCTATTAAGTTGAATCTTAACCTATTCTAACTCTCCGATGTGGCCACGGCTTGGTATATTTCCATTACGCTAGCCTCCTCTGGTCTACAGAAGCCAGTGGCAATATGCTCTTGCAACGATATTTCCTTCGTAAATGTTCTTTCACAAATGGGGCAGTTGTGTTTTCGTTTCCGTGGAAGTCCTTGATGCGAACGCAAGTGGGTCATCATATTGTAACGTTGTGCGAACGTTTTATCGCACTTGGGGCATTTGTGCGGCTTAGCTCCAGTGTGTACTTGCAAGTGTCGTTTCAGATGTGAATTCGATCGCAAGAGAAGACCACAAACTTCGCATTTCTTTTTGCGAATATCGTCATGCGCCAAGTTGTGCATATGGAACGATGAGTAGTGTATGAATTGTTTGCCGCATTTCTCGCACTGGTACCGACACTCACCAGTGTGAATAGGCATGTGACGTTTTAATGCACCTTTTTGTGTAAATTTCTTTCCGCATACGTCGCACTTGAATGGACTATCGCCAGTGTGCATCAGCTGGTGAACACGCAAAGCATTTCGTATTTTATATGTCATGCCACAAACATTGCAAGAGTGGCGTTTCGGTGGCTTTTTATGAACGGTACGTCGATGTTCCCGAAGCAATTCTTTCGTCGCAAAATTACGCTCGCATTGTAAACAATAGTTTGGCTCCTGCCTCTCTGTAGATTCGTTTTCATCTGTTGGGCGAGTTTGACCACCTTCCTCGTTATCATTAAATTCCTTAATTGAGTTTGTGTAAACTTTGCACATATAGTCTTCCTCGCTCCCATCAGAATCGTAGCTCTCGACGTCCTCTTTGAGGATTGGATTTGCAGTGAAGAACTGTAATTCGAACTCATCGGTCTCTAAAATGAAAATTAGTTCCATGCAAACTCAAAGAAAACATGAGTATAGTGCAGTCGCCAACTTACCAGTGTCTAGAACTTCTGCTTTAATTGTTTCTGGAGGCACAACTGCATTGCTCTCGTCCTTTAGAAGAAATGTAGTCTCCTCGAAATCACCGTCAACCTCTTCAATGATGTCAGCAAACGAATCTGACATACCATCATCTCCGCCGTCGTAGTTTTCATTTCCATCAATCTCGCTCGCCGCATTAACAGCTTTCCCGGCATATTTACTATCTGTTGAACTTAACAGTTCCGTTAGCTCTTTTTGCACTTGATGGGCCGTGTAGCAAGCTAGGTCGTAGTCGTTTATTCGACTCAGACATTCGGCACAACAAATATTGACACTCGAAGTCCGCGTCAGGCTATGTCCAATAAACTGTTCGAGCAGCTCGTTGATAGGTGTTTTTGTATTTTCGGTACAGGTAGTGAAAACATCCGTTCCTTCTTCGAGAATAACATGATCACACACGTAGCATCTCGAACTATTATCCGAAATATCGTTCATCTTGACGACAGTAGCGAAAAGAGAAGACGGCTTGGAATATTTACGCATGTCAATTTGACATTTTGGCGTTGTGGGTATTGATGCTTTAGCATTAGTGGGTATTATTTTAGGCGTTCGGAAAATTGAAACTGGTTTGATGTAGCCAAGACACACTGAAAGTTGTTAAATTATACAAAAGTGAATAGTGCCACTTTTGTGCTTCGTCAATGAAGATGTTTACATTATTTTAAGAATTATTTCTTATGCGAAGTAATCATAACTGCAGCTTGAAATCAAGCTAATTATAATTTTCATAGGTTATACGCAGTTGGGTTTAGGAGATCGGCAGTGGATTATTTACAAATATGCCGCTTAAAACAGCTGATTTCCATGTAGTGGTCGACGCGATGCAAAGTGTCATCTGTCCTGTTGACATGTGTTGGCGATTTATGCTTGAGTTACAATCAATGCAACCAACATTTGCTGCCAAGTTTTGTTGGTGGAACGAGTTACAATCAATGCAACACAACATTTACTGTCATCTGTCACTGGCTATATTAAAGAAATTGCTGTTCGATAATTTGGATCCTTTAAAGTCTCGGAAAGAGATATCAGTGAATATTTGATCCTCTAAAAGCTGCGGAATATAATGTAAAGCAAAAATGAGACAAAAAAATACAAATTCTGATTGTCATTTACATATGACAGTTCCGATTTCCCGAACCCTCATAGGAACAGGTGGAATTGGGTATTTTGTTGCCATGCCAAGTTTGAGGTATGAGCAAACTCTGCTGCCAAGCAAAGTTGTGTTGCATCATTGTAACTGCTCTCATACGTTCTCATGGGTTCAAACTCATTTTGACGTGCAACAAATGTTGGTTGCATTGATTGTAACTCTAGCTTTACATATTTGATTGATGGGCGATCTGGGCGATAAAGTGGAAAGTTTAGTGGAAATGTATTAAGGAAATAATCGTTTTCTCCGATCTTGAGATTCATTTAAAATTAAAAAGTATTTATAATGAATACAAAACCCAAATTAACCTGTAAGTATTACAGATATTACAATATTTGTTGATAGATATTTATGTTCGGTGAACAAAGTTTTATTACTGTTCTGATTGGAAAAACAGATCAGGCTGTTATATTCATAGGTTGTGCTAAGAAAATACAATATTTTGTGTCTGTTGTTCTATACTACGTTAAGTGGTTTAATACACATCATTGATGATTCTGCATCTTTTCCTACAAATCGATTGATATAGCAGCATTTTAAAATAAGTGCATGTCAGGTAAATAAAAAGTTCACAGATAAAAATTACAATGCTAGAATTCACTAAAAAACCGACAAATTGCATGACTCTAAAAAAAATAACTCTTGTGAAAAAAGATTTTTTTGTACTTTCCATGCATATTACTATAGTATCGTATTGTTGTCACCTCTTCGTCCAGATAAGAAAGTTTCTTTAATAATGTTCATCAAACTGAACGGAACATTATGCCCTCATGTTATGAATAAAAATTATATCCGCTTGCATTGTATGAGCACTAGAAATGAATCAGTTATTTAAAGACAGAGATTTTATTGCGGATACTAACTTTTCTAATTGAAAACCACTATTAGTTTGACCTTTTAATCTTTGATTTCCTAAAAGCAAGAAATTGTCTTTAACACTAGATGTTAAAGATTAGTTGCATGTCTACTCATCTAATATGAACTTCGGCTTTGCAATCATAAAAAAAGCAGGACATCATCCATATCCGTGTGATAAGGTGCTTCACTACAGCCTAAAATTCATTTACACCTACAGCAGTATCAACGAAAACAACCACTGCAACAATTTCAACAAAATCTTTTATATCTATCATCTGATCATTCGCGACTGCAACGCTATGAAAATCATATCAACTCTCAAAACCTAAGCATCACACAACCTGTAGAGGCTTGCAGTGCTCTCAGCTGTCTGTAAGCCAGACGTCTTCGCAGCCTACAGTCCAGCAAATGGCTATGCCAGCTATGCCGACTCACGCTGACACACCCGCCATATTTTCATTTGCATTTAACTTTCACACTTTGTTCCGTCTTTAACGGTAACGAAACCGCCACTGGACACTGTAGGTATTTGTGTCGTACTTCGCTTATAGCACGTCAACAGCGGAGATTGAATTGTATGTTGGGGCTAGGTTGAAGTGTTTTTTCTCTCCGTATTTGCAAAAAAAACTGACGAAGACTAACCTCAATAATCAAACCATAGCTTCATTCTGGATTACACTTTCACCTGGCTTTAATAAATGATTTATGGCTGCCTATCACCTTACTTCAGGAGTTTATTCTGTGCTCTCGTAGGCTCAAACTCAAACTCTCCTCTACTCTTTCTTCTGATCATGTCATCTGCTTAACCGAAACATGGTTGGCTGGGGATATTTTCGATATCGAACTTTTCCATTTTTCACACAGTTTTTCGCCGTGATCGTGGTCAAGCTACATTGAAAACAAAAAACAATGGCTGTGGTGCGTTAGGTGATGTTCAAAAGGCTCTTCAAGGAACTCTCTGTAGGAACCGAAAGGTAGGCTTTTTATTAATGTATTGCTATTCGCGTTACCCTTGCTCCCTGCAAAATCCTGTTTCTTGAAATTCCTCAATTGCAGTCTATGGTAAATTCTTCGATGAACTATCCAGCTACCTCAACATTAGCTAGCTTCCGCTTTGCTTTAGTATTGCTAATGCAGTATATGGTTCAACATTTTTGATGGAATTCTATGGAGGGCATGTTTTAATTGGAACAACGTTTTTAGCAATTCGCTTATTTCGACATTTTAATTATCATTTCTCTAGAACCCATCATTTTGAATTTGAAGCTGCTGCCTAATATTGACACTTTGTAGATATTGTATGATTGTTCCTTTGTGTATCAATCTGCTGATTGGGTGGTTAATAATTTAATTACATAATATAATAAGTATATGTCTTCCAATTATATGGTCTAAATATTTTAGTATAAGTAACTATTTCTTTACTAACAATTATAACGATAATTTTATTAATTGCAATAATTGTAATAATTATTGCCTCACTACTATAAAAAAAATGATTATAGATCGTGAAAAATCGTCAACATTTGAATGTAGATTTGACTCAAAAAGATCATCAACACTACGTTTTTCTTTAAGATTTTTTTTAATTGCCATCATTTTTTTAATTTTTGATGTAGAAATTGCACTAATTCTTCCCTTTATCCACATTATAAATGTATCAAATTTAATATTATGAACTACAACAATTATTAGCTTTATTCTAATCCTTTTATTAAGTCTTTATCACGAATGAAATCAAAGTGCACTTGACTGATCACTTTAGATTTTATATAAAAAGGGTTGTAGTTAAATATAACATTTGAGTTGCATTCAAAAAGTACTAAATAAATTAGTCTTCATTTCGCTTTGCTTCCGCTTTAATATCCGCTTTAATTCTGCTTCAACTTACCCAACCTAGTACAAAATTATAACTTTTCTTCCTTAATTTTGACCAACAACTATCCTTGATTAAATCATCTTTTCTTTCTATTTTTTTCTCTTTTTCGTTTCAACTCTGTCCCCAATATAAACCACAAAACAGTAGATTTTTTCCTATCTTATGTTCCCTCTCACAATATTACTTTTGACGACACCCCCCGTTCCATAAGTACAAACTGACTTGCATAATCCTCTTTCGGTCTCAATTTATGTTAATTTCCAGAGCAGTAGAGCTTCGTCTTAAGCTTAAACTAACTTCATTGGTATGGCGTATGAAATAGACTCAATAAACTAGATCTTCTTTTCCCGCGGCCTCAGTATTAAGGAACTTGTCCTCAAATTTCCTAACTTCTTCTTCAACCTAATCTCCGCTTCACTCCTTCCAACCATCCTCGAAATCCAATGGCACTCCTCGGTTTTGACGTCTTGTGGCGTTCATCTTCAAGCAAAGAGACGCAGCTCGTGCTAGGTTTAGAATTACAGGCACTCATGGTGACTTCCTTGTATTTTCGAGGCTGCGCACTGCTGCCCAAATTCCCATCGTTTTCCCGATTTCATGTTCATTGATAATGCCCCTGCTAATCAACGAGAAATTTGCGTCCTCTTTGCAAATACTTTTCTTCTTTCTTTTCTCAACGCAATCCACCTTGAAAAATTCCCCATATTGTTCCGTCTTCGTTCTCTTTCATGCACACCAATTCTCTAGAAATGAGTCCTTACTCGAATGTCTTGATGTTAATGTCGGTTGTGGTCCTGATGGTATCCCGAACTTGTTGGCCAATCCTCTGTGTGTTTCTTTGTCTATTATATTTCACCTTAGATTTTCCTCTGGCTCCTTTCCATCCAACTGAGAGTCTGCTTATATTTTACCTATCCACAAGTCTGATGACCTAAGCTGCATTTCTCGCTTTTCTTGCTTTGGTAAAGTCCTCGAAAGACTTTTGTATAATAGGTTGATTCCTAACCTCCACCTTTTCATTGCTTTTGAGAAAAATGGTTTCATCAAAGGTAGGTCTCCCAAGTCAAATCTTATAACCTTCATTGATTTGATTGTCTCTGGTTTAGACCAATAGAAAGAAGAGGATGTGTTATATACCAACGTTTCTAAAGCTTTGATCATAGATTTTTTTCCTGGAAAGCGTGGAGGCTATGAGGTCTCTGGTCTTCTTCTGTTTTGGTTTTCTTCCTATGTTTCTGGCCGTATCTGTGCTGTAACTGTGCATTCCGCTGCTTCCCATTTTTGTTCGCTCTCCGGAGTTCCTCAAGGGTCGATTCTTGCTTCATTATTATTCCTTCATATGTAGTTTTATCAATGATCTTTCTTCTTTTATTCGTTCTCTCTGCCTTTTTCTAATTGAATCCACTGACAGGTTTTATGTGTTATGTTAATGGTCCGCTAATTTCTGTTACTGTTGCTGACTGCGCTATGTTATAAAACAGTACGATATCAGGTCGATAATACTCCACAGTCCTATCGGTGATAGCTGGAAGATCCCAATATAAGGTTACTTTGCTAGATTCTAGCACTCCTGTAGGTGTGTTCTTGTAATAACAGATCGGGTTTTTGACAAAATGATATTTTTGTGCTAGTTGTAGATAAATAATATTGCGACCTGATTATACCTGTACAAGTAATCGCTTTTCGATGTTGCTGGTTATTCTCCAGATATGAGTTCGATAGTTTCACCAATGAAATTACAGTTTCTACATTTACCCGTGATATCCCTTTTCAGCGCATACTTTGCATAAGTTTTAGTCAAAATTACTTTGTTCTGAATACCAATAGTGAAACCTTCTGACGCCGAGAAAAGCTCTCCTTATGTCGATAAAGTCAGACGAAATTTGCACTGGATACTCTTCCCATGAATACTCTTCCCTCTCAAGCTTTCTATGGAATCGTTATACCTAGCCACTGGGGCGGATGAATACTTGAGGGCTAAGAGAGATTCATCGCTAGCAACGATTTGTTAGATTTTCGGATTAGTGTGACTCGTAAAATATGCATGCAAAGCTCTTTCTTGCTTTACACATAGTTTTTGTTTTGCGTTTCATAATCCGCGGCCCCTTCGGATCGTGGGAGGTATTATTTGTTGACTGCTGAGTTAGGATGTACCTAGTGAAATTTTCTTAGTCATCTTCGCGTTAGCCTGTCCAGCTCGTCTAAATTTGCTCCGCTTCATTTTAATATGTCGAACGTATAGGTAAGCAAAAGAATTGCTCGGGCGTTAATTGCCTTAACTAGATTTTTCGAATTTAGTTTAATATTGCGAAGTTTCGTTAGTCTGTTTTATATCTGCTCGTGAATTCTTTCTTCGAGTTTCTGGGTTTTTTGTATAGTTGAATCCCCAGGTATTTCTAAGAGTTTTTTTTCAGGCAAATCGCTAATATTGTCGATTGAACCGTGACTCCCTTTTAAAATGTGTACAGTGGCACATTTGTCCAGGCCCACTTTCATTCGGTACCAATTTCAGGTCATCCATATACAGCAGGTGATTGAATCGTGTATTTTCTCTTGTGTGAAGTCTGTACCCAGCGTTAGAATTTGATAAAATTTGCGATAACTGGTTAAACATTAGACAGAACCGGAAGATACTAAAGCAGAAACAGCGGGTACTAAGGCAGAACCGGAAAGTACTTCGATAAAATTTGCAATAAAGGGCTAAGCGCCTGGCAGAACCAGATGGTATTAAGTGGAAGAGAAGAATCTTGTAAGATACCTCTTTTTGTTTCAGCACCACTTCTTTTTGATTCGTAGCATTGTTGCCCAGGATCTCAGTAAGTCAAAAGAAATCTCATAGAGTTTATCTTATAAATTTCCAAAAATTTTAGTCTAAGTAACACGTGTGCAGGATGTGTGAAGACCTTTTTAAATGCGCGTGCTAGGGGTTCATACTCTGTCAAAAAGTGTTTAAGTTAATGCCTTCAGGTCTATCGACCTTTCAGTTAGCGGATTTTTTTAGTATGTTTATAAATCTGATGCAGTTATTTCAGCAAATCCCATTGTTTGGATGTGAGCAGATTAAAAAAATACTTCTTCCATCCATGTTGTGTTAAGGTTTGCTTGACCATGATTGTCCAAATGGATCTCCAATAGTCAGCATATTGGTTCCGGTCTAAGTTAGAGACTCTATCAAGATTGTTATTTAAAGAGCTATAAAATCTATTTTTGTCACAAAAAAAGCTCGCATTTTGCTGTTTCCTTTCCGTGGTTTCGTTATACTTTCGCAGTCTTACATCTTTAGCTTTCTGCCTCAGTTCTTCACAGTAGTTATTCTACATAAGTATCATCAGAGTCATTAGGGGTCCGCTATTGAAATTTCTTTATATAGCCTTCACTTTGCGTAAAATTTTGTTGAACAAATTGCCGTTTGGGTATTCGGTGATTAGATCAGACTTAGCTCTGAACCTGTTTTTGCTCATTGTTAGCCTACGTGTCCAGGGCTCTACTTTTAGTTTGCTTACAGTCAGTCTCCTTAGGTCGGGTCATAATATGGTTTATTCATTTATTTCAACTGTAGGTATTGCTGTCAGATACGTTGCCAAATCAATACCTCAAATGATGTTGCAAAACTTTATTTGTCTGACGATTCTATAGGGGTCGCGTTTCTAATATAATTTTGGCACTTTTGGCCGTTGTGAGGGTCAGATCCAGAAAAGAACTGCAACGTGAATAGGAAGATGTCGTGAGCTCCAGCGCTACTGGGTTCGAGCTGTTGTCAATCTCTGGTGCAGGTTCGTTTTGTTCGGCACGCTCTGCGAATTCTCTAATTATACTTCGTTTGGTGAGGGTTCTTCCAACTTCACGTCAGATTTCATCTCGCTCAGCTTAAGAAAGATACTTCTTCCTGATAATGACATGTTTCCTGCCTGCCTCGTTTTGTTCGGTAACTCGTAATTCTGGGTGTGCCAATGAAAACTCTTCATCAGCTTTTTGCCTCTATCCTAGAGGTGGAATTTCAGCGCACTCGATCACTAAGTAGAATAAACGTATAATAGTAATATTTAATACTTATTCCATTTGATTCGGATACCTGTAGTACTAGATGTATTGGCCTGAGGCTCAGACTACTAGCGGCCATCGCTTCCTTCGCCGTTTGGTTTATATCCCCACTCAATTTGAATTTTCTTCCTCATCCATCTCCAACCAAGGGTATGCATTTTATACCTACAGCCAGATAAAAGTATTTCGCCGCACCTATCATGGTGTGCCGACGCTACCAAGAAGTCGCTCATTATGAGTCCGTCGCGCTTGGATTTAAGTTAGTTTTGGCCTAATTTGGCTCCAACCCGAGTATTTGATTTTCTCAGCACCTGCTATATCTAGCGCCCTATAGGGGACTAAAAAAACCCCAAAGGGGTTATTATTATTATTATTATTGTATTTTCTTTATTTTTTATGTACTCCTTTAATTCGCCGAGGCATGAAATATGTGTCTTTTGAATTCGATGCATTATTGATTTCCGGTTGTTTTTAAGTACTTCTATTTCTAAAATTAAGACAGCCTGATAAAATGGATTTGAATAAATTTAATAAATAATAAATGTTACATTGTTAAGTACACTGTGAATTTCTGTATGATTATAAAATAATAAGTCGAATCAAATTGCTTGCCTTGCTAGACTTTCTAGTTCGATACCCGTATACCAAATTTATTTCAATTGAAAGTATCAATGTGCAGTAATAATAACAATTTTAATGTAGTATTATATAGGGAAGTAAAAGTTTGCTGAGGTAGTTACGAAAAAATGGGTGAATTAGTAGGAAATAGATTGAACTAAGTAAGTAAGTAAGTTGTCTATTATCATTGCTGGGCTTGATCCGTCTATTTAATTGAATAAACCATACACTTTCCATTGTATTAATAATTATAATTCAACTTCAACAATAAACTAATCGGAAAACCTGATATCTTACTTTCAGATTCTGGATCCGAACAGCTTTTTCGCTCCCTTGAATCGCACATTATTTCTGCAATTCCTCTCGATACTTACGAATGGCGTCGACCGTATGGTAGGCCAGTAAAAAATGTTCGACTTGATGCAACATTTCAGCCCTTTTCAACTGAACCACTCGAAAAATATAAGAAAGGCGAATGGAGTATACAGGAGCATCCAGTGTTACACATTTTTGTGACAGAGTGTAATGTAAGAATTTTTTTTTGTGCATTATCATCTATCACTGTTAGTTTATTCCAGGACATTGAGACTTATAAAACTGTCGCTAAAGATGAAATCGACAACTGGTTAAAAACTCTGCAACTTTACAATATTGACGACTGGATGGTCCTTCTGGTCGAAACAATTGATGTTCGCAAAACGAAAAACCTTATTCCACGCACTACCGTTCTCGATAAAATCCGTTTAGATTTTGCATCGAAAACTGGTGATCGATGCATTTCTGTACTAAATCCAGCCAAGTTTGAACAGAGGTCGACGGAATCTTTTCGATGCCTTGTTCAAAGAGTAAAGCATTTAATGGTCAGCAGCTACACTAAAAACATCGTGAAATATGAGGAGCTGATAAGAGCACAGCGAGAAAAACGAAATCACGAAGGATGGAGTTTCGTGAAATACTTTCTCTTGCAGGAAGAACTAGCTTTGGTTCTCGAGAACTTGGGCCTTCATGCTGAAGCGCTGGTGCAATATGATGAGCTGGATGCAATGTTTTCGCAGTTTGTAACGAATTCGGTATTTGGAGAAAAACACAAATGGCTAGATCTGTTTCGAAAGCCAATTGCAGAATTCTTTGGCATTTCCCTGAAGAAGAAGAACAAATTCGAGGCGAGGAATAATTTAATTGCTGGTGCTACTACGCTTCTAGAATTCCGAAACTATTTGTTTGAGCGACAATGCATTTTACTAGAACAGTGTGATCGCACAGCAGACATCGGCGAAAGATTGCTGCCGTTCTTGTTTTCCACGATGCGTGAGCTCGAGGTTATGAAAATCGAAGCGCCTGTCGGAGCATTGAGTTGCTGGGAATTCGTTTGTGCTCTAGAAGTGTTGGACGTGTGTGACCGTGCAATGGAAACAAAAGAGGTGTCGTGCTTCCAACATTGTGCACCAATTTGGAATTTGGCCAAGGACAAGCTATATGAGCTGGGCAAACTGTGCGGTTTGCTTCCCGGTTTCACTCCAACATCGGAACAGCTTCACATAGTGGTACAGCTCTCCGCAGGTATAGGAGATGAACCAGAAATTGACGAAAGTTTCGTTGAAGCGCAGCCGCAAATTGAAAAAAAGTCACATTCACCAAACCGTAAACCGAAGAAAAGCTCAACACAAAAACTTAAGGAGGCTCTGGGGACGAACGAAGCATTTCAGAAACTTTATCTGGAACTGTGTGAGCTAGCGATCAGCACTTACAAACACGTTTCTAGGTTGAGATCTGCTCGACTTGTCGGATTGGATCTGGGTAATTTCTACTGTGCGCTGGATGAGCCGAACAAAGCAGTTGTTTTCTTCACGGATCTGTTGCGAGAATTGAAATCGGAAAATTGGAATCACTTGGCTAGTCAAACGCTTCTAGAGCTGGCAAGTTGCTATAGAAAAATGGATGATTTGCTGGCTTACACGAAAACATGCAGCACTATTTCATGTTGCCTAGAAATGGAGATCCTAGTTCGAACTTTCTATTTCGATGAGTTTCTGAAATCGCTCAAAGCAATGAACGACAACTTGACTGTATCAGATGGCAGTAATTTGAATTTAACTGTGTTGGAAGATCATTTTAAAATATTAAGTGTTAAACTGATGAACGAGAAACCCATCATACAGGTAAGCGGCTTCTTCGAATTTTGTACTGTTTTGTTTACAATGTTATTTTTCAGGACGATCTTGTTGTCGTTCAGCTAACTCTTGAAAGCTTCTTTCCTAGAGCCGTATTTTCTGAGAAACTTTTACTTTCGTTTGACATGAATACGAATTTGGGCGATCTCGCACCTACGGAAAGTGAAATGTCTTTGCTTCCCATAAGTCTGCATTTGGACTACAAGCAAGATAACACACTGGGCTGTGCGTCAGTCGCTTGTGAAACTGTGAAAAATAAGCAGCCGATGCGTAGAACGAGTAGTACACGACGGAAATTATCGCCCACTGTTCGAACTGATTTCTCGAACAGTGTAACCATAGAAGGAGTATCAGTGCAGCCTGGAGTTAATGTTCTTGAATTAAGCTGCAAAGCGGTGCGGGTCGGAATTTGGCGATTTAAACAGCTATCTATCCATATTGATCGAATTGAGTTTCTATCTGACAGAATTCCGTTGAAAATTGAACCTTTCGAGATTACTACCAAACCAGCATCAGCTGTTCTTAGCTTTAAAAACCTCGTTGCTGGCATAGAACAAGCAGTGCAGCTCATAGTCAATGGCGGTAGCTTTATATTTCCTGTGGATGCGAAAATCGTTTTGAAATGTTCAAAATACTTAAAAGTTCGTCTAAAGGAAGACGAAAATGCATCGTTTGAGTCTCAGATAAGTATTACAATGCACAATTTCAAATCTTTCGAAGAGAGAATAATTGACTTGGAGGTATTGTCTGAGCTACCTGGGCGAAGTGCAGACAAAAAAATTGAACATAAAGTGGGATTGCTTTGTCCGTGGTCACGTAGTGAAATTGAGATTCCATTGCAATTTCTTCCGGCTCTCACTACTTCTTGTCGATTGCATACATGTGGTACTCAAAAATTTCTACACGTCTGCCTTAAAGGACTCGATGGGCATTTGATTTTGTCAGATGCGGCGATGGCATGTGAAGCGAAAGGTGTGAGTTTAATCGATTTGAATGCGAAATCACAACAGGAATTTGTAAGTAGCCATGCAACTCTATTCGGAATACAATCAATGATTTCTTCAATGTACTTCAAGCACTAATTAAATTGTATTATAATAGGAAATTTACAAAAACCTGACAGTATCCTATTTATGGGAACTTCAAGTTGAACCTCTGAAGACAGAAAATGAACTGCCCGTAATTAAAGTGAATTTCTCGACGAAATATACGAATTTCGAGAGGCCTGGAGTATATCGTAGCCTGGCGTGCTCGTTTGATGTGACTGATTACACAACATTGTTTCGTATCCAGGCATATATTGAGCCATCTGAACTTTGTCGAGTAGGATCAGTTTGTAGTTTGCACTTGAAAATAGCGAAGGTTCATGATAATCCATTTGTGGATTTGATGTATGAAGTCCTAGCTGATCAAAATATGTGGGCAGTTTGCGGAAGATCGGCAGGTAAGCTGATTTCAAATTATTTTTAAATTTCGTTAAGTATTTTGAATCAAGGATTAGACTTTTAAAAATATGCACTAATAACCCCAAGATTTTTTTAAAATATTTGTTGAGTCCAATATAGAATTCAATCGGTGTGCAACGTCTGTGTCAGTTCTTCGACCATACCTTAATTGTTGGTTTGATTTTATTTTGTAAAAACACGACAACCTTGACAGTCAGTAACTTATCACATTTGATTTATTTATCTATTTTTTAAATCCTCTAATACAGATTACTTACACAAACATGCACAAGATTTAATTAACAATTTGCAATAATAGTTTTCAAAGACAATGCCGACAAATTGAAATCGAAGCTCTAACAATTCTTATTAACAGCTCTTTCAATGGATGAGTCAGGTTCACTGTAGCCGGAATTGGTTCGATGAAAAGAAACGGATAAAAGGCTCACGCTCAAAAATCTGTGGCAATTTGTACTGAAGCCAAACTGACTTCTGACAGGAATTGTTGTAGTAAAAAGCTTAGCAACAAACCAGATTGATTCTCATTTTAACTTGTTCATAGTTAAAAGCCGTCTAGTATCGAAAGATATCAGACCACCAGAGCTCACGCTGGCAAAAATGCAAGAATTTTCTTTGCACTGATTCGATGTGGTCAATATACACCTTTTAATAAGGTAGCTAAATCAAGCATTCATATTCAAGGATTGGTCTCACTAAAGCACAATATAGTTTTTGTTAAAAAAATATAATTAAACTCCTTCGATCGCCTCCGCATGAAGCCTAACGCAGAGTTCGCTATTACGACGATTGTATTTATATGATCGTCAAAGGTGAATGAGCTATTAAATCCACCTGCAGACCTTCTGTGGATGGAATAATAATGTTAGAAAATTCCAATTGATTCATATGAAAGGTTTACAATGGAATGCTACGGATAATTTTACTACGTAAATTGTTGAATGAGATAAACGATTTTGTATGAGCAGAAAGTTGAGTAAATTTCTCCGCAGAAGCATTTACGTCTGAATCTAATAGAAGCAGTATATTTGTAGCAATAAAACCGGTTTTCATGCACCGCGTAAATCGACAACTCTCAGCTGTTACGCTTATACTAACGCCTTTTCTTTTTACGTAGTCTTAATTCTCCTTTTATGACTAGTTGGTAGCAGTATGCGTTGTTTTGGAACAATTATTATGAAATAGTGGCTAGATCTGTGGGTTCTGGCATGTAGAGTCTCTGTTTTAAATCTAGGGACGGACGGATTATCGCGCACCAAGTTTTGAGTTAACCTAATCTGAGTAGATACCTGAGTCAAATCAGAGGCAAAGTGATTTGTGAAATTAATAATTTCACAGTTTGATACCACGACATGAACAGTTACATTTTGCGAGGTTTGTTTTGCTTTATACGTGGTAAAAAAGTATCTGTAGTGAAATGAATTCATGTTTAAGCCTAGAGAACCTCCAGCGAAATGAACTACGCGGAAAGTACCCTTTAATTAGTAACGAATTAAAATGCCGACATTCATGCAAAAATTGTAGAATACGAGCCCTTATTCCTTTTCATTTCTACGTTTTCTGCCATGACAGCAATACTTAGTGTCTAAAACAGAATTTCCCACTTTAAACGAACAAACGTGAGTTATTTTGCTCAAAGAAAATGAAACCGTACCATTGAAATGCCGCGAAATGTCTCATTGTCTATTTTTTTTTAAATTCTTACATAATTAATAATTAACAAAGATTTCTGGATTTATTTATTGATAAGAAATATAATTATTTTTTTCGATAATGTTACAAGTCACAAACTTGACACCTTTTTTCAAATGTATAAATTAAATTCTGCATCATCGGGAAAACAGTTTCGTCGTCGTATACACTATAAACCCACTCGGTCCTTGTGTTATATTATTAATAAATGAAACCTCGAATTGTCTCGGTCCCACAGCCGCGTCCTCCAGGTGCGAAATCCGAGCAACGATGCGCAGTCTTCGGCGACAGAATCGAACTAACGTTTTCTGGGTTTCACACTGGCCTTCAACTATTGGCTTGTCCATTCGCTTCACGTGACCAGATCATTGCAGCATCCACAGTTGTATGACTGTGGTGACCTCTGAATCGTCAAGTATTTCATACAGCTTGTGCTTGTACCTTATTTGCCATTGGCCGCTCACATAATTTGCTATAATTATTCACATGAGGACCCATCGTTTGAAGGCTTTCAAAATGCTTATAGATGCTTGTGTGAGGATCCATTTTTCACATTCATAGCAAAGTATAATTATTGTTTCATAAACTTAGAGCTTTGTTTTCTTGTGTATGTAGCTGGTTTTTAGTAAAAGTAAAAATTTGTATTAGAAATAAACCGTTTTATTAGTGAGCTGTATTCTTCGTTTTATTTCGTCAGTTTTGCTGTATTTTGTTGTTAATTTTCCACCTTAAGTATATAAATTCGTCCCCATTTTCTAAATTATAATCCTCAAGAGCTATCTTTATCCTATTGAGAGTTCTCTTTCTTGTTTGATTCATGATTTTCAGTTTCGTCAGGTTGATTTTTAGTCCAACTTTTTTGCTGTTTGTTAAAATTTCAGCGGACGAAGAACCTGACAAGATATTAATGTCACCCGCGTGGGCTACTACTTGTCTGGATTTGTATAAAAGCGTACCTTTTGCATTGACAGGCAGCTTCCTTACCACGTACTCATGGGCTAAGTTGAATAGCAGAGTCCCAGAAAATAGCCCATCGCCTTGCTTTAGGCCGTCACTTGTGTCAAAGGCGTCAGTCAAATAGGTGTCCATTCTGACTTTTTCATTTTCTTCATCCGGACTAGTTTTGTTGCGATACCGAGATGCAGCATTTCTTTTATACATTACGTTTCGGTCAATACTGCCATATACTTGTTTGCAGTCTGGTAGAAGTCGATGTTAAACTTAGTGAAAAGTTGATTGTCCAGACCTAAAGCCTACTCCCCAATCACATTTTTACCGTAGATTTTAATTTTATTTTCAAATATTTTATATGATGAACAAAGCATCGATATCACTCTGTAATTTTCGCACCATAGTTAATGTCTTTTTGTGTGGATAGTAGCAGTACTCGTTCTTTATCGCTAATTTATAAATCACTTCCTCGCTTCATCCAGCTTCCTCGCATTTCATTAATTCAGCCAGAATTTCGTCAATGCCCGGCAGTCTATTGTTTTGCTGATTTCTTATGGCAAACTCGACTTCTTCCAGCAAATGAGTGGTCTCATCAGAGGCATATATTGGTCCTGATATTACTCAACCATGTGCAGTACTAAGTAGCTCTTTAAAATAACGAGACCTTCCCTCAATCTGGCTATCTTCGGCGATGATAATTCGTCTTTACAGAGTGTCGTCTCGGGCTAATTTCCGAGTCTTAATCTTTTCACTATTCTTACTCACTAAGTTTTCGTCAATGCTTTTCAATGCTCGTCATAATATTTACGTTTCAATATCTAATGATCTCGGTTGTTTTCATAATGTTCTCTCGTCGTCCTGGTGTTTCTTTCGCAAAGTTTATCAGACGTTGACCGTTGTCATCAGTGTCATCGCAAAGACTGCGCCCTCCAGTCGTTCCTCCATGTATTTTCTAATTCCCGACCTTAGCATTGCAGTGGCCGAATATAGTTTTAGCGTCATTTGATCTTAATCTTTCTAGTTCTTTCATTTCCTCGTGATTTTCTTCTGTCGATTATCAGCCATATTTTAAAAGAATTTGGCTTTAATGTAAATCGCTCATAATCATTCGTTTACTGCTTTGAAGTTTGAAATCCCTATCCACAATAAATGCAACTCCAAATTCACTGCTTCTTTTTGAATATTGTGTGTGATCTCATCTCTTGTACCTCGGTGTCAATCCATATCATTTCCTGGATTGCCAGCGCATTCAGTTTGTACTGAATGGTTTCGTTTGCCGGGTCGTTTCCATTCATTCAATCCAAGGCTTCTTCGTTAGTTCAGGAACGGTTTGAATTTTTGCAGAGAATGAACTGTCAGTCCATTTCTCCAACACTAAAGCCTGAAGGACCAGACTCCCTACCACTTAGTTCCCGATTTTCTTTTTTTTCCACCGAAGGTTTAGTATCACGGGGATATCGTTACCCGGTATCTGATCAAGATTAACAGCACCGCCGCGGGAAGGCGAGTTGAGAGAGCCATGAGGGGGCATGAGAGCAGTCGTTTCAAAAGAGCAGACCAACCACTTCCTTGCACGTCACCCTTCGCACATCCAGGTGCCTTTAGCTTTATTATTTAGCATTGTTTACCTTTAGATGATCAGTTAATTTTCTTCTTGTTTCAATTATTTTACGAAAAATTATTTATTTAGAAAATTTACTGTCACTCTGATGGATTTTCCGTGGCAATCACTGCGACTACAGTGGCTCACAGCTTATTTGATACCGTGACTTTTTAAAAATGCAAATCACTGTAACTTTGAAATAAAGAACCCTATTCAAAAAATTTAAACGTATTTGACTAGATGCATATTCATCAAATACAATGCAAACCAAAAATGTTCCAGCAATATTCCTCGGCGTCCCTTAAAAGAGAAATACCACTGGCGCAGAAAAATTCCAGCTCACAGCTTATTTGATGCAGACACTTCAATGCGAATAAACTTCTATTTCTCGCGGAGTTAATCTGTGTTGTTTTTATTTCTTGAATTTTTGATTGTGTTTAGACATTGGCTTAAGTAATTTTTAGCAAGATCTTGTAAGCTGAAGTGCCAAAATGAGCCAAAATTGTAAAATGGGTCATCGCACCACAATTGAACAGCGCGAATTGGTATTAAACCACTTTAAAAAAGGACAAAGTGTTGGAAAAATTGCTGAAAGTGTGAATTTGAGTGTCTCTACAGTGCAGCACATAATTGACCGCTCGCTTCCTACACGAAAATCGGGTAGAAAATAAGAGGAGAAATGCGCCAAACAATACTTTCACCGTATCCGACGAACGATACATTGTAAGGAAAGTGAAAGCAAACACAAAGATTTCCGCTCCAAAATTGGTTACTGAGGTTCATCGTGAATTACGGAAGTCATGTAGTGCTGAATCCGTCCAACGAGTGCTTCGCGACCATGATTTCAGGGTCCGAGTAGCTCGTAGGAAGCCTTTCATTTCCAAAAAAAACACAATAAGCCGATTTGCCTTTGCCAAAGAGCATGTGGGAAAGCCATCCGCGTTCTGGAATACGGTTATTTTTGCGGACGAGTCCAAGTTTAACATTTTTGGCTACAACGGAATGTTATATGTCTGGCGCAAGGCAAACACTGAGCTAAATAAGGAGAACCTCAAAGCTACTGTGAAGCGTGGTGGTGGTAATGTGATAGTTTGGGCCTGTATGTCCGCAGCAGGAGTTAGAAATTTAAAGTTTATTGAGGAAACAATGAACCAAACAAAGTACCTTGATATTCCGAAAAACAATTTGCTGCAAAGTGCTAAAAAACTGGGTGTTAGCGACCAATTTCGGTTGTACCAAGACAACGATCCAAACCACAAGTCGGGAATTGTGCAGTCCTGGCCAATTCGGGATTGCCCTCATTTGATGTCTCCGCCGGCACAGTCACCAAATATGAACGTCATTGAGAATCTGTGGACTTTGTTGGATAACAACATTAGAAAACACAAGATTTCTAATAAACAAGACCTGATGAAAGCACTGCTAGAGGTATGGCAAAAAATTACTCCTGACATCACAAAAAAACTCGTCGACTCAATACCGAATAGGCTCCTGGCTCTGCTTAAGGATAAGGGCTATCATACGAAGTATTGAAATCAACTGGAAACCTCATAATTCACAACAATTTTAATGTTTAATCAAACTGTATCAAATAAGCTGTGACATGAAATTTGTTATTACTTTTAGTTTTTTTTTTAAGATGTAAAACATCAACTTTGTAACAAATATAAACTCGTTTAATAAACAACTAACATTTTTGTTCAAAATGGTGTTCAATTTTTTTTGATATTGTTATTATGTTTTGAGTTATTGCAACTTAATTTTTTAAAGAAGCACTGTATCAAATAAGCTATGAGCCACTGTAGGTTTCCAAATAACTTTCGTTTCTGCCATTGATTTGGTTATCTAGCTATTAATTTTTATTCGAATAAGTCTTAGTTCTTTAATCAATAATATGTATAGATCTATTCACACTAAAACAAAATGAACTTACCAAAGATTAATTAAATTTCAGGCGTCATATCTATGTCCGACGTTGAATGTCATTCGATATCTCTTGATGTTTTACCTTTAAGTGCTGGATTTCTACCCTTGCCGAACGTTCGATTATTAAAATATATTTCCGGAGGAAAAAACAAACCAGAGACACGACCAAAACCACAACCATTTCCACCAGGACAGATATATAATTTGACAAAAAGTATGCAAATTCATGTTCTGGCTAGTTCGAATGCAGAGTAATAATAAATATAAGGACTATGTACAATATAAAATTAATGTACTCAACAGTTTTTATTAAATGCAATGTAAAAGTAAATTAATGTAGTTATTAAAGTTATGCATGTTATGTATATTAGCTCGAAAAATATGATAGAGAAATAAAAAGATGTTCACTGCATATGTGATTGAACAAAAAAAAAATGTTCTACGTGAATATGCCAAGAGCATTCGCTGTCAAAACGTTAAATGACTTCACAATTATACATCATTCAAGCCTCTCCAACACTATATCGCCTATAAATTTTTCAATATCAAGCTCAGATTTATTTTTCTAATAACTGATCAATTTGCTCTCTATTCAAACGATAAAATTGCCAGCCTTCATTCGATGTCAAATTAATAGCTCCATGTTTTTCATAGAATTCGCGGGCTGGATTCCAATCAAGTACATGAAAATCAAGTCGTGCGCAATCATTATCTTTCGCTACTTTAGCAATATATTTGAAAACTAGTCTTCCAACCCCATGCTTCCTGTACTGTGGTTTAACATAGATATCTTCCAGAAAATATGATTTTCCTTCCCACGTTGAATATGAGTAAAAACAAATCGCATAACCGACAGGAACCCTAAAATATTATTTGTTGATTCACTTTTTTGTAATACAATTGCATTAAAAACACTTTGATTTTAAAATTAGTTTAATTAGTTTGATATTTTTAGACATTTTATATTGGGTCAAAATCTCACCGTAAAGAGTTTTCATCTACACATTCAGCTATATAGCAATGCATAAATCCTGCCTGGTCATTAAGGCCTGCATCTCGTACTAAATCTAAAAATGAATTCAGCTATTCATGAGAAAATTAATTTTTTTTAAAGAATTACCCTCAGCTGACAGTTTCGGCCCGTCGCTCATTTTTTCAAAGTCTGCCAGCTCCTAGAATCGAAGATAGTCGCAATAAATACATCTTGTAATTTTATTTGTCCTATCTAAAAAACATCTAAGTAATTTTATTTGCCCTATTAATACTACGGCGAAGAAGAATGCACTTCATGAGGAAACGTCGAGTACAATTTGTTTTCTTAGATTTCAGCTGAAGAATATTTATATATTTATATTTTTTATTTATTTATATAAATTTCAAAAACTGTTGGAAAATGATGCTAATTTATTTATATATTCAAATTTGTATGAGAGTATGCTTAGTAAGGGTTTCAAATCCAAACCGCTTCTACGAAAATGGTCATGGTATTGTAAAGCGTGTGTAAACAAAGTAATAAAAGTGGGATAATCACTACAATAGATCCCTATGCGTAATGCTTAACAAAATTTTAATTTGCTGAGTCATCAAGTAATGTTCTGCACGAAAGCAGCAGGCAGAACTATTTTAACCTTTTTGGTCCTTTGGTTAGTGTCTTACTTATATTTTCTGCCCAATAATTTTGTATTAAAAAACTAAAAAATATCTTAGTGCAAGACCAAGATATTTTGCAGCTTTTAGAAAAAATGTGCAAACCTGAAAATTCCCTAAAAGCGACTTGCAAAGCAGTGTTGAATTGAAAATCACCATTCGTCCATAGTTTTTTTATTTGATATGTACGACGATTATTTTTATCTTTGAGTAGAAAATATGATTATTCAAGAAACTAGCCCTTTAATTTTGCTGCATTTAAATTTGCGGCGAACTACATTATAGTAAGCAATGTAAATTATTCTTATATTGCTAAGGCCCTGTTTACAAATTCGTCCATGCGTTTAAACCGGTTTTTTTTAGAACGCAGAAGTGAGGTGGAAGAGGGCGTATCACACCACTTCCACTTCTCTCCCGCCTTCTAAAAAACCAATTTAAACGCATGGACGCATATGTAAACAGGGCCTAAGCGATGAGAAATCACACTTAATGACAAAAATCTATACACACCTCGACTATGAAGAGCTTTTGAATGATTGCCTTCAAATAAATACACATTAAGGAACAAAAATTGTTTTTAACTAGTTTAATGAATATGTAATGTCACAAAGAGAGCAAAAATAGAATAAATAAAAATGGACTTTTAGTGTTGTAAATCTAAGATTAAATGGGACGTATATCTTCCAACAAGATAACGCACTCAATGTAAGATTAAGGCTCCTTAGCATACATTACTCAAGGAAAGATTATATCTCCTTTATAATACTCTAAAAGAACTGCATACACCACTCCAATGTCCAGGCATGGACCCCATAGAGAACCTGTGCGATGAGATCCGAAGAAAAGTACGGAAAGGGTATGTTTGAAATAAAAGAGAGCTTAAACTGGCTATATTCGAAGAATGGAATTTAATCGAAAAATCGACTACAAAAAACTAGTGAATTCCATTCCCAAAAGAAAGAAGATATCGGCAAAAATCAGTGCAAACATCCTTTTATAGTAAATACTTTTATGTAGATTTTAACGAATGTATGTGGACTTCTGTCATTTAATTTTCTACTAATTCCTGAAGAATAGTTGTATGTCTTTTTTTTAACGTAAACTAACGGAGGCTGTTTTGTTATTTTCTTGATTCTATATAGCCAATAAACTTGCTGAAAACATTTTATGTTCTTTCATTTGTGTTTATTTGGCAAAATCATTCGAAAACTCTTCATAGTCGATGAGTATTGAAATACAAGTATGTCAAGTATATATGAATTTAATCTGTGCCAGCTCAATACCAGGTTAGGTTCAATATTTTCAGCAATTACATGTATCAAATGTAATTCACGTACCTGGATCATATCGCGTACATGTGGTATATCATCAACTGTAGCTTTCCTTACAACGAAGTTTCCCTTGCAATCAGACATTTTTGCTAATTCAGAGCAGATTCGAGCACTAGACGTATCTATGCAAACGCAGACCAAATACACAATTGAAATGTCAAATCAATCTGGAGTCAAGATTATTAGATAAGGTCCATATGTTAGTAGTTTACTCTCAAGCGATTATAATTTATCTGTAATGCATACATATACATATAAAGGATGGGTTTAGGAAATCTACAATTCCATTTGTTTATCCGTATACAGGAATAGAATAGTGCTTATCTCTCTCTCTCTCTATTAATAAAAAAAGTTTTGGAAATTTGATCGGATTATATTTTTATTTTAGAATGTCGTACGGAAGAGAAAATTATAAAGAACATCGTTTTTGAGGAAGCGTTATGAGAAGGAAATGAAAATGAGACCCGCAGAACATGATCATCTATTTTTTTTGTTAAACGACGTTGAAATATTTGTCGAGGTTTGGATGAAACATTTTCTACAGATCTAAGTAAACAAAAAAATTGATCTCTGCGACTGTGAACATTTATTGATTTTCGCACGGCTTTAGTACATACGTCCAGTAAAATGTACAATTTAAAATCGTAAATGGTCTGGGGGTTGGTGAGCGAAACGAGCAGGGGGCGAAGCCCCCTAGTAAGAATAAGAATTATATAAATTTGTTGATTTATCTGAAATAGCTTAAATTATGCTGGTTATGTTATCACATGAACATGTTTTTAAACATATCGTTTTGTATTTATTTATTAGAGAAATTTCATCTAATACATGCTAGTAAGACTTACATTAAAACAGATGCTATTTATAAAATATGAAAAAGACAAACTAGAATCAAATTGATCGTAAGCACGATTGAAATTTCTTTTTATGGACGAAACCGGCTCATTGAAGCTGGTTCATTAAGAAAGCACAGATCAAATATTGATACTCCCCATGTGGAGGCACTTGCGACCAAATAAACATAAAAGGTGTATTCGCAGGAGTTGCTCCCTGAGAAAAGCTTAGCCGCAAGGAAGTTTTGAATTTTGAGGTACTCCTACATTTCGAAGCAGAGTAAATTTTTGTTAAAACAAATGTTTGGAAATGAAAACTTATTATGTTTAAAGCTTGCCTATGTTAAAAAGTTGTAAATTTTGAGCCGTGTGTGGGTGCAGCGTGCCTAAAAGTAGGCAAGGATTTTTTTTTTAAACTTTGATTCGTGATTACTTCTGACAAAAACATTGGATCATCGTGAAATTTGCTAAGCGTATTGATGTTGACTAATGTTTAACACATATGAATTTTCAAGATAGTGCGAGTAACCCTGTAGCTACGGCAGGCTCCTGAAAAAAAATCCTTCAAATCATTGACCCTCCTGAAAATTTTTTGATTTATGACAAAAAATTCAAATCATTGATAAATTTTGACTTTTGTTCATCATGTCAAATTGAAGTTTTTAAAATTCCGATTTGCACAAGAACGGCAACCCATTACTAAATTACCTCTATTTTCAGCACTCGAAAGTTCTGCTCACGAGAACTGACGACTGGATTATCCGATCAGAATGAAATTTACAGGACATGTTGGTATTAGTTAGGACCAGGTCTGATAGAAGTGATTTTGAAATTCAGGCAACCCTTTAGATAGCATTTGGTGAAAATTTGGCTGAAAAATTAGAATAGAGATGCCAGCTATGGTGATTTTTGTCTCATAAATCCTGCAAATTTGCTTGTTTTTGCTTGACCATTTTTGTAATTTTGTGCAATTTCGTTACTGTGCGATTATGTTATTAGATTCGCAAATGGGAATGATTCTGCAATAAAAATTAACAACAAATATTAACACTTTAAAAATTTGAAAAGTTTTGAGGGTGGTAACCCTAAAATTCTTTTCACAAATAACTTCCAGCGCTGTGATTCAATTGAAACGATATTTACTGGTTGGGTTTAACTTAACGTGAATCAGATTTGGTATATTTTTTTTTGCTGCTGACACAGGGTAACCAGCTTTAGCCATTTTCGTAAATATTGCACCAACAGATGCTTCAAATTACGTACTCATATGCAAAGCATTTGCAATAAAAATAAGAAACCAATTTTTAAATTTTCGGAGTTTTGAACACTTTTCGGATGGCAGCCTCAAACAACGTTTAACCGCTGAAACTTTCGATGAAATCCTCCGATGAGAACGAAATTCAAAGGATAGGTTGATTTAAGGTAGAACTATAATGCAATTAAGTGAGCTTTAAGTAGCTTAAGTGACAGTACGGTTGCATAGAAATCAAGCGGCATACCCATAATGTACTTATCTGCCGTTTCGTTAAGTTTCGTTCAATTCGGGCCACTTAAGTGGCCTACGACTGGGACCGTACATCAATTAAGTAAATTTGACAAGAGGTTTGCGTAACGACTACAACCAATAGAAGGCACGTAAAATATTTGAATATGTTTTCGTGGATCGTTTGGTATTTTTGCAGGAGGTAGAAGTAATGATCGTTCGTATGCGGTATTGTAGACGCAATAATAGGTATGTGAAATATTTGAATATTTTAGGTCTGTTTGCGTACTTTCAGTCACTGAATTTTACTGAATTTTCCTGAATCATGTGGTGGGGGACATTCATGAAAAGTACAAAAACGCTCACATTGCATTTCCTGAAAATTGACAAACAAAAGTGTCAGTTGTCGGTTTTCAGGAGAACAATAATGATAATAAAGTCATCCTAAGCGGTGATAAATTATCGTCACAAAAATATTCATCCTTCATAATATTATAACATTAGGCCAAAAACCGTTTGACAGTTTTCAGTATTTTTAAGTAGCTCAGACCCTACTGGAAAAGGGGAAATTTTCCGTTTTCAGTAAAACGGAGTGCAAAAACGGCTTTATTGCAATTAATTGCAATTAATCGTAGTACGCGAACATACCTTTTATTGTTAAACGGCTCATTGACAGTTTACAATATAGGAAGTAGTAATTAGATGTGTCGAATATGATTCTGCGTGACATTGTAACAAGAATAACAAGTATCTAAAATATTTTTTCGTCGATCACTTAAATGCTATTTTTACAGGAGGTAGGAATAATGAGTTTCAAACATAATTTCAAAGAGAAAACGCGTTGTACAACATACGAAATAATAAATTATACAGTAGTTTATTTACTTGTATCTTTAAATTACTTACTTTTAAAAATACAAGTACATAAACTACTTAAAATGCCGTCTCATAGCTTTTTTCATTCAAAGAATAACCACACACCATGCTTCAGCTGTGCACTATTGAATATTAAACTTCAGCAGTAAAGACCTTGTTGATTAAATATATTCCGGTCGCATACCAATATTGCTCAAAAAACAATTTCTTTCGTACACTTATTTGAATATAAGCACAAATTAAGAGCCTGCACCAAGCCCATCTTTATAGATCTAATAATCTACAGCAAAGTGCTGAGGTTCAGCTCAGCTACAATTTTCTACGATTTCTTGCAACAGAGCTAGCAGGCTATGAAGACAACTATATTTCAATTGCAGCAAAAATCTATTCAAATATATTGCATAAACGCTCACATCAGTTCATCTCATATGCCTCCAAATTCAAATTCATATTCGCCACTCTGACGGCAGCTTCATGAACCTTCACTTAATTCTATTATGGGCAAATTGACCGATCGACTTCAATTGAGTGAATTTTCGTTCAGTTTCAGCGCTCACTTAAGTTCACTTAATTGCATTATAGTTCTACCTTGTATGAGCTTGTTAAGGTAAACTTATTGCTGCTTCGTTGGGAAAGTGTTGCCAGCACTGAACATTTTCATCATTTGTGTTATAGTTGAGTTTTGTTGCTTTGGATAAGGAATGGTTGATATGATTCAACAAAAAAGTGTATTACGTCTGATACATGTAAATTGATACATGTAAATTGAATTAAAATCATTTAAATTCAACTGTATCATACCTGTTTAATGGCGTTTTCATCAGTGACAGTTTTTACTAGCTCTGGTGACGATATGCGAAACTATATTTTGTTCGATTTCACTCAAACGTTTTCGCTGTATTTCATTCCGTCGAACACAGTACTCAGCTTAATTAATGTGATCGTCGAAAGTGAAAGCATTATTTACAAGTATTCCTAAATCGAATAAGGAAATACTTTTCAACTAATATTCAAAGCTTAACGGAATAATTTTACGCGTGTCAGAAATAACGGTACACTTGAATATATAAATAATAGCATAAAGAATATGGAAGAATGATCAGGTCGTTAATATATAAAAAAAAATAGCAAAGGTCCTAAGTGGCTTCCTTGAAGAGCACCAGAAATTATATCAATTTTGATTACAGGGCTCTACGGAAAGATATGCATTGGTTACAACATTTCAAATAAGTTATCCAGCTGCGAAATAGCTGTGAAAATTTAACAAAAGGGTTTTACAAAACAATATTGAATGATTCAGCTTGTCAAAAGTTCGAATAAAAACACTTTACCTGAAGTCCTACCTCGATCGATGGAATAACAATGTTGGAGAATTCCAGTGGGCTGGTAGTAGTGGATTTTCATGTTTTACATTAAGTAGAAGAAAAGGCTTTGATTAGGGAGGATTTGTTGGATGATTTGGAAGCTATAGGGGACTATAAATGCAAAATGTTTTTGAATATGAAAATGGTGCCTTTCTCAATATACAAATCATTTATTCCCAAAAAAGATGTTGGGAACATTGTCGAGCTTTCAGTATAATTATTAGTGTTAATAGAAAGTTCCGTATTAAATGCGATACATAAAATATTGCTAATAATCAATGGATCAGAAATGATCATGCCGTTTTAATTAGAAGTTCTGGAATATACACCGTGGTATCGCGTGCAACTAAAAAAATTCCCAAATCTTCTTGGCTGCTGTTGAAAAGCGAACCTAAGATTGCTAAGGTGAATTCGGTAAGTATTTTTAGCCTCAGACTGGAAAACATATATGAATTCTACAAAAACGAAAAAGTCAGAATCAAAACGAGCAATATATTTTCCATGCTTTTGATTATAAATTTTTCAAGCGGTTCGAATTGCATGGAACTTTTTTCGCAATCACTTGAGAAAGAGATTAATACACAGGGAGCAAAGCATCCAAAGAGAATTAAGTGAGAACTGTACACCATCTTATCAATATATTATTCTGACAATATAGGGGACCAATCGCACCTCGGAATGAAACTAGTTAGTTCATATGAGTCGACTTTCTTACAGTAAAATTTACATGACGTGCTATGTTAAGAGATACTTAGACATGGGTTCGAAGATGATAATGATTGGGGAGTGAACAAAAAAAAATAATTTTTATCAATTTGAGCTAAATTTAAAATTCGTTTATGTTTGCAAATATCTACTACACTTTTTCATATAAACTTATTTTATGGATGCAGACAAATATCAGTAGACTCGACATATTAAGGTTGAAATCTCTATTACATTAATAAAGATTTCAATAATAGAATCTATTTGTTGAACTTGGCTGATATCATTTATTGTATTTAAAATACTTAATAAATATTGTATGTAAAATACTTATGAATGTGATTGTTAGTACAGAATTACTGTATGACCTTATAACAATATTTACTAAAAATAAATTAAAATTCCAACATACAGATACAGAAGTAAAGAAATTAGAAACAACTTATCTTCGATAGAAAAGCCAAGTATGCTGGCTAAAGTCAATTCTTTATTTAAAACAATCATCCTAGTCTATTGTATTCGATTTATTTAAGGAATCAAATCCTGAATACTGTTATCATGCTTGATGATTTCTTTATCGTTTTAACATGAAACCAATCCCATCGTCTTCGTTAGTTTCAATCCTGCTCTGATAAGGGTTGTTTATCGTTTTTCGTTGTCGTCATTCAAGATGCTGCTACAGTATGTAGTTAGTAAGCTGTTTATGACCGATGATGGACCATTAACTCGTTTGTTCACATGTTCTGAGAAGTGCTTGCAAGACATTTATAAATTTTTATCGCTATCAGTTAAATGAAGTCGCTTGATAGCGTGCAGCAGCACAGCACGCTACCCAGCTAGCAAGATAAGCTCATTACTGGACAATATATAAAAACGGGCATGAAATATAACGAGTAGCCTTCCCTCGGGTATTTGGTGGGCTGTGCAGCTATGATAATGATGCCGAAGGAAATGATCTTTGAACATTCAGAAACATGGTTTCTATATTGGTTATATTTAATCTGAATAACGAAGAAATGTTTGTAAATAGAGTTTTGATCTGATAGTGGAAATTACTTGCGTAGATGTTGCTTTAGTGATAAGATACAAATATTTTCAAATATAAATGATTTTTCATTATGGCTATGTTATGAGAAAGTTGATGAGTACTGCGCAAAGAACTCAAATCGTTATTTTTAGACATCTGTGAAGTACAAAATTTTCGATTATCGAAATAGTGTCTTTGAAATATAAAATACTTTCAATTTGAAGTTGAGCTGTTGTTACCTTTTGGTATGTAAAATGACGCTACCTGGATACAATGGCGACAATTATACTACCATACGTGTGTTTAAAGCATATGTCATCGTAATCGGCACTATTAAACGAGCACCGGTCCGAGCCTCCTTCAATAAGTTTTTCCACAGGTACCGATCGCGAGCCGATGTCGTTTGATCGTCCTGGACAATTCCATCACTCTAGCACAAAGAAGGTCTGAGATGAAATCTACCGCAAGGGTTTTTCTGACCAGGCTCCACATTACTTATCTATATGAGCTAGCTGCCCAGCCAATCAGAGTCTACCGAGCTTTATCTTTGTAATTACTCGTATATCTGCTTCTAAATGGAGAGCGTAGAGCTCATGGCTGTAGGGTCTCCGGAATTACTGTTCTTCATATGAGGCAGATGATTACTCTCAAAACTTTCTTTGCGAACGGTATTAAGAGCTCAGAACACATAAGTTTCGGGATCAATATGTGAATATTGGCAAGACCATGGTATGCACAACAGGAACTTTGATAGTCGGGTAAGATTTCTGAATTTGAAGAGCCTTGACAGACTGTAGTAGGCTTTGTTGGATTTGGGCAGCCACCCGCGTATTTCTTCCTTCATATTGTTATCGACTGTTTTATTTATTTATTTATTTATTAATGTCCAAATCAACAGAACAAATCCAATTATAGATTAGACATACCAAAAATAAGAAAACATATATATATATATATATATATATATATATATATATATATATATATATATATATATATATATATATATATATATATATATATATATATATATATATATATATATATATATATATATATATATATATATATAAAAAGATAAAAATTAAATAAAAATAAGATAAAGAAAAATTAAAATTAAGTGAAATTCAGAAAGGAAAAGTAATCAAAAGCAAAATTCGGCGAAAATTTAGCTTGAAAATAAGCAAGAGTGGTACTGTGTTCTTAGCATGAAAAGTTGCTTCGAAAATATAGATGGCATTGACACATGTCTCCAATCATTTCACGCCAATTTAGTTTGTGCAGTTCATTCTTTCGAGCTAAAAAGTGACATTTGGTGTTTCAATTTTTTTTTCAAGTTCAAATGTCTTTCCAATAAGAAAATCGATCGAAAAGTGAAATTCTTGACATTTTATCCGTCAGAAATGAGCAGTGCCTCTGCTTTTCTCCATTGCCAAAATTTCCACTCGAAAGAATGACCAGATAATGGAGACATGTCAAAATTTAGCTTCACGATTAGCTCAGTACCAGCCTTTAGGACGGTCCGAATCTCTAACAGAAAGGTGAATGCTGGGGTCCATCAATATACAGTCGTTGAAAAGTTTAAAGAGGAGGCACTCGTCGAGGAACACTCTACGTGACTCAAGGGAAGGAATTTGAAGGATGGAGAGTCGCATACTGTAATCCCAATACGGAATATTGAACTTATAGAGCAATGAGCGGGTGAATCTGCGTTGCACGGATTCAACCGCAGCAATCAAGTATGCGTAATGTGGACACCAAATTTGGCAACAGTATTCAAGAACACTACGAACGAAGGAAAAAAATGGATATAGAGGAGTGGAAAGATTAACAAAACGTTTAGAGGATCTAATGATGAAGCCGGAAAAACGAGAAGCATTGGCAGTGACGTGTAATATATGTAAATCGAACTTCAATTTGGAATCGAAAATTACGCCAAGGTCCTTGAAACTAGCAACAACATTGAGAGGGGAGCCGAGGATAGAGTAGGAGAAGAGAAGAGGGGATGTTCTGTGGGTGAAAGACATTTGATGACACTTCGAAACATTCAAAGTGAGAAAATTCGCTGCGCACCAGGTAGCCAAAGTATCCAAATCTTTCTGCAATAAGGAACAGTCACTAGAGGATTCTATCACTCTGAAAATTTTGAGATCATCAGCGTACAAAAGACAGGGTGAATTAAAGAGGGAAAGAAGATTGTTAACAAACAAAAGGAACAATTAAGGACCAAGAATAGTACCTTGCGGAACTCCTGAGGTAGGAAAAACGGTGTAGAAAAGCAAGAGTTAACAATCACAACACAAGAACGATCACAAACGTAGGAGGAGAACCAAGAAAAGAGGACACCAGAGAGACCAAACTCTGCTAACTTTGACAGAAAAATAACATGGTTCACAGAATTGAAAGCCTTGGCAAAGTCTCTATATAGGACATCTACTTGCTTTTGCTTGTCGATTACGGAAGCAACGGTGTTTGTGAAATAAAGACGAAAGCAGGCTTCTGAAAGAAGTTCAAGGTGACAGTTCTATCAAGGAACAAATAGGAGGATGGGCCAACTCCCTCGTACAAAGTAGCGCAAATATGGCTTGCGGATGGCTCAAAGATGGATTGTGGAGTGGGAGCAGGGATCACAGGACCCAAATGCGAAATATATTTCTCTCTCCCAAAGTATGCAAGCAGAACTATCTGCCATATTCAGAGCCACACTTATCATAAAGTTAAAGAATGCCAAAAGAGTCAGAATTAAGATCTTATCGGATAGCCAAGCGGCTCTTAATGCTATCAATCGCTTTCATCTATACTCTTAGAGTTGAAGGATGCCATAAATAAAATAAGGGTACAAAATGAGTTGATATGAGTGGCACCAACGAAACGAAGATGTTGATATTAAGATACGCTATTAGAGAAGGCTCAAGAATGCTCTTCACTTGTGCTACTCCGTACTGGGGCTTTACAAAGGCAGACTTGGACAAAGAAATCAAAATATGGAGCAAGAAAAAGACCGGGCGTTACGGTTTAACCTTGAAGGCTTAAAACGCTCAAAAAATACATTATCTTCGATATCAAAAGAGTGGCTCTCTACAAAAGAGGCATAAAAGCGCTATGTAGAGCATTTACCTTCATAGAAAATAGTACCTCTACAGAATAGATAAGGCGCGGGACAAATACTGCAGATACTGTAGAGAAATGGCAGAATATGTAGAACATTTTCTCACACATAGCTCAGTACTACTAGCGAGATGAACATTAGAGCTAAAAATCACCAGAGTGCTATCCAGGCCGTTCAACAAAGAATTCCGACAAAGTGATGGTTGGATCTTCAACCTGCCGTTGGATAAAGCAATCCGAGCCTCTGGACTACCGAAGATGATTCCTCTAGGAAGGGACAATTTTAATTAAGTCAGCCAGATACTAGCGTATGCAAATGAATTTACATCATTGGAAGATTCGAACTAGCTGTACAAGAACCCGTCATCCAGATCGAGTGGGTGCCAAAAAAACTGGGTCTGGACGTAAATGAAGGAAGGGCGAAGTACATTTGGGAAGAATCTTTAAACTACCTTTAGGCTATAGCTTTGAAAAAATCATAGATTTTGATAAAATATAGCGCTTGACACCGTAATGCGTAGCGGAGAATTCATAGGAGTAGATGCTATGTATAAAGCCACACAGCAAACATGCGCAGTAAAATTAGTTTGAGCACATTAGAACGTACACTCAAAAAATTTTTGGATGAATTTTACCCTTACAATAGTAGGAAACTGGTTTCCTACTATTATAGATGTAAATTTAGAAAAGTGCGTACAAAGAATATTTTACGTCTTAAATGTGTAATTTTTTTACGAGCAAATTGTGTAATTTTACCCTAAAAAGACGTAAATTTTGGACTAATACGCATGAAATTTATCTAGCAAAGGCTACTTTTTATGAGTCTTTTAGGATAATATTTACTACACCATTTATTTGTGAATATTCTTAAAATTGTTTACAAAAACTATAATAAAGATTGTTTTATCAAACAAATGACATCAAAAACTATTTCGAAAAATTTTTGGAAGTATACAGTATTTAAGCAGGAATTTCAGCAAGCCTCTAGCTAAGTTTCAATTTCAATAAAATTGCAATTGAAAAAGTTTTATGATCCAAAAGCCACACACTTAAGATAGGGAAGTGCTATAACATACACTGCTACTCCAAAATTAAATATCATTATCAAAAGACTGTAAATAGGTCACTTTAAATGTGAAATATAAAAACTTGTTGCAATTTCTTTAAGTTTATAATTTATTTGAATTTTATATATCCACATATGTACATTAATTTATGACACTTATAGCTACACCTAATTAGCTTATAGCTACACTTCTAATTTGCTTATAGCTACACTTCTAAACTTATTATACGAAACGAAAAGACTACACTTTCCACTTAACTGCTGCTATTCAAATGTAAGCAACGATCGCGAAATATCAGATTCGTGCAGTCACAATGTTACATCAATAATAAGTGAAATTCGGGCAAATGATACAATTTTACAGCTTTTGTGTAAATGCGAGCAGCGAAGTAGTAAATTTACACTCTTTTTGCTAAGGTTTACAAAGCACGATTTATTATTCAGCTAATATGACGTAAAAGCAAAAAATGCACATCTAATGTGTAAAAAAAATTGTGATTCGTTATTTTAAACAGAAAAATGAATATATTTCCTATTATCATAGAATTAATTTTAGACCCACTTTTTAGAGTGTATATGAGTAGTTATAATCGTCCATCACAAATTTGTTGCGCAGTGAAATTTGCTCAAACTCAAAATATTTGAAATTTATGATTCCAGTTCCCAAAAATGGCTGGACTTATTAGCTTCAAAATTAAATATTTAGTTCAATATTTCCTACTAATATATTGAAAAGGTTTTTGGATATTAACATCTTCTAAAACATCCGTGGATCGACCTTCGATACAGGTTCCAGATGTCGCAGTGGCTGCAATGGTTAAATGACAGCTGACAGTTGGGTTTGGTATAAAACTTGCACAAGGGTTTCCTGATTTACAGTAAATCAGCATCTTAATGACTTCTCATAACTTTCAAATAGAATATGCTTCTTGGTGATTATTTCTATCAGCTTAATTTTTTGTTGTTTTTCGTACTGTATTTTTGGCATCTTACAAAATATATATGCACCCTCTTTAGTGAATTTTTCCGTTTTCCTCCCCAACTGTTAGATAGAGTCAAACTCGATCTTACCGAAGGAGCTGGACTTCAGTCACAACTAGGAGAACTAAAACCGCTAAGTTGTGGTCATCGCAAATAAAAGTCACGTTTTTTTTTGCACCAATATCGAGTTATGGTTAGGTTAGTAGTATTAAAAACAACAAAAAAATCCTGCCTCAGTGATTTCGGAAAATGTATTTAGTTTTATTTTATATGATTTCAAATTATATTATAGAATTGAACCAAAAACTTTTTTTCATTAAAGGATTCTTCACAAGGACATTCTATATTTTTTATGCAACTGCCCATATTACTGAGAGTGCGACATTTGAATACATGTTTTTTGCCATTCATACTTACTTCACATGTTGCTGATGTTTTGCATCACTGCAATGAGCGCAGCGGCGTGACGATGTCCTTTCCGGCCAAAATTGTTGTTCTAAACCAGCGGTCGGGCAACTTTTTTAACCATTACCCCAAAAATTTTTGCGTAAGTCGATATCACCCCCCCCCCCCCCCCATTCTGAAAAGAAAAAATCAAAGTAAATTTTAAATAAGAATTATTTATTGAATTAATTTACATTTACATATTTATAAAGAAAGTTACATGAAAATAGTAAGTATGTAATAGACAAACAAAATAAAAGTAAATTGAAACAAACAAAAATTAATTGAAAACTTTCCCCCTTTAGGCTTTGTAAAAATGATGTTGCTTCATGTTTGATATAATTACTTCAAAATTGGGACTTTTTGATGTAAGAGTAATTTGAATACAGTCTTCGGCATTTAATCGATTTCTGTTTTTCGTTTTTATGTTCATTAGAGTGGAAAAGCCTTGTTCACAAAGGTAGGTTGTTGCAAATGGCAGCAACTTTTTTACCGCCTCCTCGTGTGCAATTTTGAAAGCCTTTGCAGCATATGACAACCAAAAAGACGACAGATTTGCTTTGGTCTCAAATTGAATACGTGCTTCAACATTGGATCGAAGTTCAAGAATTGCGTCTGCCAAACCTGGAGGTTCTTCTGGTATGTTAGTAATTTCACATTTAAAAGGATCTACAACCCAATTCACAGTATGTACATCAAGATCTGGAAAGTAGTCAGAGAACCGCTCTCTGAGCTTGGTAAGATGTTTTATAAATGTATTCTTGATGTCATCAAAAGTAATATTTTCACAGTCTTCCAAAAACAAAGCTAACTTTGAAAAAGAAGCTATCTTGTTCTGTTCTGCTTTATATTTCCAATATTGAAGCTTTAATCCAAACGCTGATAGTATTTCTCTGGCTGAAATGATATTAATATTTTTTCCTTGCAATTGTTTGTTCAATATATTTATATTATCAAAAATGTCAACTAAATATACGAGATATGCAACCCACGAGGGGTTTTTAAACTTATCTGCGAGAATATTCTTTTGATCAAACATAAAAGTTTCGAGTTCAGTTTTAAGAGCCCACACTCGATTTCGAACATTTCCGCGAGAGAGCCACCTTACTTCTGTATAATAAAGTAGATCCGTATATTCCGCTTCACCGTCCTGACATAATTCACGAAATAGCCGCGTGTTTAGTGCATGTCCTTTGATAATATTAACAATCTTGATGACATCATGCATAACGGCTTCCAGTGTAGGTTCCAAATATTTCACAAGAAGTGCCTGGCGATGGATCATACAGTGAGTAACTTCAATATTTGGATTATTTTTTTTCACCAAAGCCGAAAAACCATTAATATGACCCAACATAGCTGGAGATCCATCAACAGACACAGCAATACAGTTTTTCCACTTTAAATTAATGCTTTCAGCATTAAAATATTCATTTACCTTATTATACACATCAATTCCATTAACTGTGAATTGCTACTAACATCTGTAGTCTCATCAAGCTGAATAGCAAAATATTTAGCCTATTTTAGTGAGAAAATAACCTGTTCCTTTACATTTTCTGCTTAGATGGAAATCATTTCTTTTACAATTCTTGCAGACAAGGGCACTGAATTCAGTTTTTTTGCCTCTTTCTGACCACACATGATCTCTGTCATTTTCACAGCTGCTGGTTTAATCAAATCTTCACCAATAGTATATGGTTTCTTGTTTGGGGCAATCAACCAGGCTACTTCAAAGCTAGCCTTTGATGCTGAACGCTGATCAAAAGTTCCTAACCAGTTGATGTCCAATCTTTGTCTTTCAACAGACATTTCTAAATTTACAAAGTATTCTCGCGGCTTAGATGACAGATGTGGATGCAAATTATCCAAATGTTTCTTCAATTGATTTTTTTTTAAAGATTCTGAAGTCAGTATTTTCAAACATACAACACACTGTGGCTTCATCGTACTTTTGTCTTCTATTTGTGTAAAACCCTAATTAAGGAATTGTTCTTGGTATGTTCTTTTCCTATTTGCTGCCATCTGAAGGGTGACAGAAACAGTGGTTGAAAAACACTTACGTTCAATTAAATTTTCAAATCGCGCTTACCTTGATAGTTGAAATTTATGATGAATTGATGTGTCTCGTCAGTAATTTGCACACAATCTAACGACGCGTCGGAAACCCGTGCATAACTGACCGTTGACTGATAAGTTTAAACATTACAACGTACACAGCGCCTCTAGTGATTGATGCAAGAAACACCGTAACGCAAGCACGCACACACATGCACAACGCGCATCTCTTGCTTATCACGCACACACCAAACGAAAAACTTAACCTCAACCCGAATTAGCGGCCAGGCCAGTATATTGCGCTGAATTGTTTAAGTTTGTAAACATACTAACACGTTTATGAAATAGCAATAGAAACATTAGAAAAATTTCCCTATTACCCAAAAAAATTTCATTTTTACCCCATTTGGGGTAATTTACCCCGGTTCCCCGACCGCTGCTCTAAACGACAGATCGAGGAATGGCTTATTTGTACGTTTCTTAATTCGTGCTATTGTGGCGTTGGGTCCCCTTTTTCTTGTTGGCAAAGAAATGCTAGTCAAGTAAGATATTATTTGTAACTTGAAGTGTTTGAGGGTTCCTTTATTATTTACATTTTACATACTTTATAAGCTACAATATATGCGTTCATCAAAGTCACATCAAAGAAGTGATAGAAAATTCGTGGCCACCATTTTCGACTCCTACTGTCCAATTCATAATACTTTTTTAGCTGATCAAACTTATTTACGCTATTCATGTGTCAGTTGTAGTCGCGTGTTATTTGAAGACATTGAACGTTTTGGAAGTTTCCATCGAATCCTCGTCTTTGTACTTCAGTTACACTTTGAGGATTGTCTTGAAAATGTGATTGCCTGTTTATCCATCCATTTAAAATACAGAAAACCAGTATTACTAATTTTTCAACATGCATAAATACTCCTTCGTTTCAGTTCAACAAGAAGATCATGCAAGGTGAAAAAATTACCGAAACATAATTTATAATTGAGGACGAATCCGAAACAATCTTTTCATCCAATCTTTTCGGTTTTGCGTCTTCTTTTTTCGGATGTATACTTCAAAATTTTTATGTATAGCCACTTTCATCATATAGCATCCAAACTTTGTGGCCTCGCTATGTTGGCTTTTTCGGCATATATTGTTTCAAGGTACTTCTTCCATTGAATTTTATCATAGACTCGTCTATGGTAACATATTCACCGAGATCAAAGCATTTCTGGTATTTTTCTAACAGCATGTCCAAAAATGGTTGCGCTTTGTATAGGTTTTATTATGTAAATGATTTAAAATTAATTTTTAAATTTAACTATAAACTATAAACATAGTGTATGCAACCATAAATGCCGTTCTTTGCCTACTACAGTCTGTCGAGACTCTTTAAATCCTGAAATTTTACCCGAACCTCAAAGCTACTTATTTGATCTCTTTCATTCATAGTCTTATGCCCGATTTATACATTGGAACGAGCGTCTCGGGTACAAGAGTAAACAAAACTCAACAAGACATTGGACGAGACTCAACAAGACATAGGGTGTATTGTTTACTTAGGATATTGCACCGTACAACACGGACCATACACCATGCACCTTTCATAGGGTGAATTGTTTACTTAGGATATTGCACTTTGCATCTTTCGACAGTTGTGAGCTGTTTTGTTCAGTTCAGTGAACGATGACTGAGGTACGGGCTGTGGCTATTGCAACTGCCTGGTGTGCGTTGAGTTATTTCAATCTGGGACACGCAAACACATGTTTGAAGTCCCGGCGAAAAATTCGAAAATTTAAATGAGCACATGCTACCCTCTCGAATCCCTTTGACTTGATGCATAAAACCGACTTCGCTTCCAGCGGCTTCGAACTCGGACGAGACGGTCATAAACATTCAGGCACAGCAGTAAAAGGATCATTATCCCTTCGTAAAACAAACAAGAGCCGACGAGCAAACCATTTACACACGCGTGCTTGCCATGAAAAACACAGCCGAGACTAGACAAGGAGACCGTTTACACACTCACCTTGTCTTCATTTGGCATTACTCGGCGAGCATGTAATTCCGGCTTTAGACTTATCATCTAAATAATTGTAAAAAGCACACTCAGTTACTGAAATTCTAACAAATATACCGAAATAATATATAATTGACCTTCGTAAGATCCTGGTAATTTAAATAAAATTAAAAGTATGTGAGTACTTATGCTATTCTGATGAAGAAGGTATTGTTAATCATCATTATCGATCTTTCTAGATTGTGAGGTAAAATATAGTGATTTAAGTACAACTATCAATATTTGGCAATTAGTCATGAGAAACAAATTAGCAGTGATTTCTTTTCATTAAATTTAGATTGTTTTGTTCATGATAACGGGTTTAATTGTGCCTATAGTATATAATATGACTTTTTGATATTCTATAATTGAAACAGCAACAACGTCATCCAACGTTATCAAAACGATTGATATGATTTGTGTAAAGGCTACTTCTAGACAGTGTGGCAGACAATTTTATCTTATCTTCGAAGCAATAAAGGCGTTAGACTGAAACCTACAACAACTTGCCATGATTACTCAAAGTTATCGACTCCTCGTAGACGATAGCGATAAGAGTGTTTGATGATATATAATACACCAAGTATTAATCCGTTATTATTCATAAAACATGTAAACTACGGGCAATCAAATTTCTCCCACATAAACACTACCGAAGGATGAACTACCACTGATAAGAACTTAAAATTGAACTGCTGGGTGGGTTAAACCCAAATTGGCTTTGCATTCTTTTCGATATTCTTTCCAATTATATCATAAAATGAAAGAAAAAAATCGTGTAGGGAAGATGGCAGCAGTGATTTTAGTCATAGCACATTATTTTATTCGAATGGAAAAAGTTGAAAAGTTAGAAAAAAGGCAAATAATGTTGAGGGATTGTAGCAATATGTTTCCGTTCCTTATCAGTGCTGGGGCCGAGCTGTTGTTGGGTTTTGTCATTGTCGCCGTTGTCGTCCGTCATTGTCGTTATGTTTCGAGTGTTTACTAAATGTAAATTATTTGTTTCTTTTTTCAGGGACAATCAGATAGTACATAAATGCTCGTAATATTGTATTTTCCATGGTGAGTTGGTCATTAAAAATATTTTGAATTCTTTTGCGATATGAAAAAGCGTGGGTAATTGGGTGCTGCGTATAAGAGTATTGAAGACGAATATTGTTATTTTGAAATGTGTGAATTGTGTTTATTTCAATGCTGTGATTGCTTGATTTCAAAATTAGGTATACATACATATACATATGTATGTTCATATTTATATTTTTCCATACATAGCAAAAATGAAGACACACCATACATCGACAGGTATAAATACATGTTGATATGACACCTATGCATTTAAGGGGACGGCTGGCCGCACTAACTTTTGGTCGGTTCCAGCTCAATATTTGTTTTACAATCTAGTTAACTGCAATTTTATCGTTGGGGTATAAACAAATATTTTTGAATTATTTAATTTTCTTTTAATTTTTGCAATTTTTTAGCTATGAATCAACCTAACTATGCCACTGCTCAATTTTTATTAAAACGCAACGAGAAAATTATAGTTCTTTTATTTAAGAACAAAACAAAAAAGATCTATCAACATTTTTCAAATCAATTCTGTGAAAAAGGTAGATACA
The DNA here is from genome assembly GCA_947369275.1 of Nemotelus nigrinus. Taxonomy (NCBI): domain Eukaryota; kingdom Metazoa; phylum Arthropoda; class Insecta; order Diptera; family Stratiomyidae; genus Nemotelus; species Nemotelus nigrinus. The sequence continues at coordinate 56,112,869 of OX376372.1, forward strand.
TAGTATTTAAGTGTAAAAAACATGATTTTTCAGGACACGTCATCAAAGTTGGAAATGTTATTGGAAGTTGGAAGAGGAGGCAGCCGAGGCAGAATGTACGCCGTACAAGGCAGGATCTAACTACATTTCACGTACTTCTTGTATTTAAATTCATTTTTTTTACACTTTTACATACACGCTGAAAAATCATTGTTCTACCCTTAATATATTTTGCAGCTAATATATTTATATTAAAAACATTTCTTAACATTATTATATTGACCTAGCAATAACATTATATTGCCAGCACATAGCACTCTTAAAATTCTATATATTGACATGCGTGTGGTGAATTTGTCTGTTACAATATTATATTAGTAGGCTAATATTAAATAGTAAAATGGCAATAAGTTATATTAGCATCTTACAATACTATTGGTATACCAATAATTAATATTAACATGCCAATATATTATAGTAACATGGCAATAAGTTATATTAACGTCTTACAATAGTATATTGGTATATTAACACGCCGTCGATACGATTTTTCCATAGTCCCAAGAGGTCCCCCATCTAATTACTAACCGCGCCCAACACTGCTTAATTTCTATGATCGCACAATATTAGGTTATTCCAGTGTGCTATTGCCGTATTTAATATTAACATCCTAACTAACAATACAAGCAATGTACTTTGTTGTAAGACCAAAAATTTCACCACCCTTGGTTAATACATTTATATTGGCATAGTAATATATTTATGTTAAGATGTTAAAACATTTATATTTACAGATGTTCTTAACATAAAATGTTTACAGCTTAATATTTAATGTTAAACTGCAAATATAATATTGTAGCTTCCTAACACAAAATATTGAGCTGTTAAAATTATGTATTAGGGACAATGCTGTTACTATAACAATATTAAGATGTTAATATATTGATTTCGGTCATTTCTCAGCGTGTACATGATACATGATAATCATGCGAAATGGCTTAAAATTTGCACAACATATCAATGTATATTAAACCGTTAAAATCCGCAAATCTAGTTTTGTTTAAATTTTTGCGACCAGCCGTATCTTTAATGCTGTCGATAAAATTCGAGTGAAAATGTAAAGATTCTATTTGTATCACTAATGTCCCATAAAAATATTAAATTTAAAAAAAATCAGATTTATACTTCTGCTAAGTGCTAAAGACATTGATTGTTTTGAAATGAAGTCACATCAAATGGGATTACCGATTAAGAAAATTACTAGGACTCAATCATCAGCTAAGATTTTAGAGAGATGATCTTCTAAATCTCGCAGGATTTAATCGCAGTAAGTAAAAAAAACTCTATCGCATAGGAATCGCTAGAAAAACTGATTTTCGAAGAAAAGTCACTAAGCTGCACCAGCTTATTATAGAAACGTATTATTATTTAGTCTACTTTATGATATGGGCCGAGATTATGTCCATAGTAGTTGAGGCTATGTCATTTAGAAATTTGGATTATGTGCATAGCAGAAAAGCTCATAAGATATAGAAATTTGGCATTTTTAGCTGCATATGCATATGGTATAGCTCAAGGTGCTATGTACATAGCGTATGTGTCTCGTGCAACTCATGAAAGTTTAATGCTGGTTTATTTATTTATTTATTTACTGCCCAAATCCACAGAATAAATCCAATTAGAGATTAGACAAGAAGAAAAAATAAATATATATATATATATATATATATATATATATATATATATATATATATATATATATATATTTAAGAAAAAGAAAATAACAAGAAAATTAATAAATTCAGAATGGAATAATAATACAAAAAAAAACTCTAGCGCACCTGAACCGCTAGAAACACTAATGTTCGAAGAACAGTAGAAGAATCGTGCAGGTTTTGAGTGCATATTCCACCACATGCGCTGCTTATTACGGCCAAATTGTTTCAAATGCCACGTTTTACTTTTGTCTCAAGAATGCATTATAACTCATATGGTAGAAGGTTTCAGATATTACCACTGGCATGAATTTCAACGTTTATGAGAGCAAAACACGGGTTAATTATATTCGTTATCAGTTGCTTATATCACAAAATTTTGAAAGCAGCATCTCATATAATATCAATTAAGAAAATGCTCAGTGCCTGCAGCACTGTAACTGAAGTTGGAGTTTGGGGCTGCGATCCGAAAAATTTGCAGAACTTTGGGAATTGAAACATCGGTTATTTATTTTCATTGTAAATGTTTCCGGTATGAATACTAACTGTAAGCATTTATTGATACAAAAGTAGCACAACCGACTCGTGCTGGCAACCTTTCGCCAGTATCAAAGCCAAGAATATATAACATCTGCTTCACGTTGTTATATAACATTTGAAATTATAGGAGTATAAAGAAATTTAGGGTTACCTGCAGCGAGTATTTTCAAATAATCGAAAGCTTAATATTTGCTGTTTATTGTCACTACAATATCATAACCAATTGAAAATTCTACGATAAAACCGCTTAATAAAGATATTGCAAACAAACACAAAATCAACAATAGCTGGCAACCCTATCAACTTTTCAACCAAATTTGGCTTGAATAATGTTTATGATAGGTTCCAGTAATTGTATGAAATTCGTATTGATTTCATGACTGCACTGGAAGTTATAGGGCAAAAAGTTTTATTTTCCTGAGCGAATTTTCAAAACCAAAGACACAAAAATTACCATAGCTGGCAGCAGCAATCGAATTTTTCAACCAAATATCTATCAAACAGAGTTTAGAGTAGGGTGCAGCTACTGTGTCAATTTCATGAAAATCTGGTAACTTATTCACATTTCATAGGGCAAAAAGCATTTTTTTTTTCTTTGTAATTTTTCAAGATGGCACCACTGGAACAGAGTTGCCTACAATTCAAAATCGCTTCTATCAGACCTGGCCCTACTTAAGTCCAATGCATTCTGTAAATTTCAATTGTATCTGATTATTGATTTGTGAGTTCCCGTGAACAGAAGTTTTTGAAGCTAAAAATATAGGTTAACTGAGAAAGGGTTACCGTTCTTGTCCGACATGAAATTTCCAAAGTTTTACTTTGACTGTGTAGATTGAGCATAAGATTTGTATACAGATTGGTTTTATTGTAGAAACGGACATTTTTTAGGATATTCGATGGTTTGAATGTTTTCACTTCCAAATTTTAGAAAGACAAATTTAAGATACTAAAATTATTATAGCTGGCAGCTCCAACCGGATTTTTCAACCAAACGTGGTTTGAAGTAAGGTGCAGCTACGGTACGAATTTCGTCAAAATCGAACGATTCAATCAGAACTTATAGGGCTAAAAGCAGTTATCTTTTTTAGTGATTTTTTAAGATGGCACCACTGGCACCGAATCACCCGCATTTCAAAATCACTTCTATCAGACCTGGTCCTATTTAAGACCAATACATTCTGCAAATTTCAATAAATCCTGTTCATCGGATCGTGAGTTTCCGTGAACAGAAGTTTTTGATGCTAAAACTATAGGTAACTTGGGCAAGGGTTACCAGGCGTGCCCGTTATACCATATCAAATTTTTTTTTGTTTATGTAAACAAAGCACAATATTTACATATGAGTGGCTTTTTTTTTAAGAAACGATATTTTTTCAAGAGAGACGATGATTTGGAGGTTTTCACTTTCAGTGCCTGCCCTAGCTACAGGGTTGCTAGTACGCTCATTAAAACGTACATTTATCTACAACTAAATAAAACAAACATGTCCTGAAAATTTCGTAATGATTGAATAGTTATCGCAAACGTTATCGCAATTTAAAAATTTTCAAATTTTCCCGTTCTCTTTTTAGGCACCCAGCGCACACATGGGGTTAAAAAATTCCAAAACGTTATCCGATTCACATGTAAAACTTGTTCGAAATTTATGTCGTCAACTTTATTTTTGCAAAAATTATTTGTGTACGGAATAATAGGTATATTAAAAAAATCACTAAAATGGCCGCCGGCGCCAAAGCGTTAAAGATTATTAACTTTTTGTGAGACCTGGCACTATTCTATATATACACCAATGTGTCCTGAAAATTTCAGCTCAATCGGATGGCGCGTTCCTGAGATTTTTTCACTGAAATTTTTTGATGATATATATATATATATATATATATATATATATATATATATATATATATATATATATATATATATATATATATATATATATATATATGTATATATAGAAATATGAATTTTTGGCCAAAGTGATTTTAATACTAATGTTCTTCTTCGAACATTAGTAAAAAGAATAAAAGCTAATCGACCGAAAAAGAAACAAACAAATTGAGTAAATTTGTTTGTTTCTTTTTCGGTCGATTAGTAAAGTATATGAAAGAACGTTATTTTTTTAAAGCATTTTTAAACACAGATTACGTTGGAGGCAGAGAACCAAGGCTAAGGCTATTGGACTGACGAGGCAAACGTAAGAGGGGGAAAAAGAAATAGGTGTCGGTACGGGCAAATGTAACATTAAAGTTCAATAATGTTCTATTAGAACGGCCCGATTCTCTAACAGAAAGTTGAATGTTGCGGTCAACCAATATACTGCCCTTAAAAAGTTTAAGAAGTAGTACAACAAAGTAGTTTCGAAAGTATATACTGATTCTCATCAGACACCAGCCCACAGTGCATACTTGACTGATGCACTGTGCACTGTGAACTGGTGTCTGATGAGAATCAGTGCATACTTTCGAAACCACTTTGTTAAATAAAATTTTCAATGTAAATAAATTTTTTTTTCAATTTTCATCATCCCGCAAAAACAATTTCACTTTGTGTTTAGACGTTTAAATACTATCAAAAGAAAACATACGTTAAACAATTCCACTTGAGGGCCTCCAAGCGACATTTCGCGAAAAATTTGAAGTGTGCTTTGAAATAAAATGAATAAAATTGTTGACAATGAAATGGATAGGATGTATCATGTTTATATATAAACACAGTGAATCCTTGGAATCGAACCACCTGAACGTCGCAAATTAAATGGTCCCATTTCACACGTTGTCCAATTTTAAAAGTTTAAAAAAGAACGCTGAAGAAATTTTTCCTAATCATCTTGAGTATTTATTACAAGAAAATAAAATACAAAATATAGGCTTTTCATGTGATTGTTCTACAAATGTTTAATTTTTCACAGAAACGCATGTTCAGTTTAAAGATTTAAAGTAATTAGATATAGAAATCTGCCTATTTGCGTTCGTAAGATGTACCTGCTCCATTAGAACTTCGCAATCATTTAATGTTTGCAAAACTTTAGATATGTTCCTTTAGAGATCCTAAGCTTTGATGCTCCGTATTTGCTTGATTATGGAATTATTACTCTGCTGACGAACTTAATTTTCTGTTTCAAAATACTAAGATTTGAATTTACTATCGGAATTAACAAAAGCTGATATGGCTTCTTCAGTTGAGACCCCTTCAAAAAAGACATCTTCCCAATCTTTCGGGAGATACTCGTTTGTGGTCGTAAATTGATCAACTCCTGCCAAATTTTGAATGTCTGCAAGAGTATTTGGGTTTCAATCACTTTGAATTTGAACTCTCATCACGATTCCGCTTTTGACCCTCAGATTTCGAGGCAACCCACATTTCCAAAAACAATTTTGTAATTGTTAGTGGAGACACTTTATTCCCAACAGATCGCAATCAGCAGAGAGCTTCAAATATAGAAGCTAATTTTATTGAGTCTGAAGTACGATCAGTATTTTCCAGAGCAAACAATATAAGGTGCGTCATATATGTGCGGTAATTTAGTTTTATGTTTGGTATAATCCCCTGATCTAAGGGCTGTAAATGAGAAGCGCGAATAGGCGGGAAAATCGCAGCTTGATGTCTTCCACATTGTCATTGCTATCGCACCTAGCTTTATCAAAAAAGATGGTGATGTTTCGATTTTGTGTTTGCATTTCAATATCAAGTGTGTGCATCCATTCTTCAAAAATCGCACACGTCATTCAAGATTTTGTGTGAGCTCGCCAAGTTACACTGCATCAAAAAATTGCACGTACACCACCTTATCATAAATTAAAACTCATTTATTTTTTAAATAAACAAAATTTTCGTCATTTTTTATTAATTTCATGAGTTCTACACAACTGAAACTATCTGAAACAAAACAGCATTCCGTAATATTAATGTTAATTTTGAAAATTAAGCTATAATTCAAGTCAAAAAATTGCACGTACATCAAAAATTTCCACATACATTCAGAAAATTAATTACTTTTTCTACTTCTAATAGCGTGTGTGGTGTCCTTTCGCTGAAATTACATCCTTTAAGCAATCGTTCATTGAATGAGCTAGTTTTCTAGTAATTTCAGGTGCTAATTTTTCCCACTTTTCTCAAATAACCTCCTTGAGGTCAGCTCGGCTTATAATATGATGTTCCCGCACTTTTTTTTTTCGAAAACATCCCAAAGATATTCAATGGAATTAAGGTCTGGTGATTGGGGTGGCTGAGGAAGCACAGATTTCACGTTATACAGTAACCACTCTTTTACTAGATGCGAGAAATATTTTGGATCATTGTCATGTGCTAGTGAAATTTCGTCGCTAATTCCAATTTTGGAAGCACTGGCTCTTAAATTAGGCTTTATTATTTCTAAGTACTGATGCTTGTCCATAGTGCTTTCCACAAACACCAAATTTCCAACGCCATTTGCTTCCATCGCTCTCCAAACCATAACATTTTCATCTTCGTGTTTCTCAGTGGGTCCCAAATTTTTTGACTCCAACGCTGATTGACTCTCTGCCGAACAAATCGCCGCCCATCAGAGCCAAAAAGATTATACTTACTTTCATCTACAAAAATAACAGTTTCCCAAATTTAGTCTGACTTTTTTACATACTCTCTGGCACACTCAAAGCGTCGGGCAACATTTTTCCTCGAAATGAACGTTTGTGTTCTTGCAATGCATCCCTTGTAACACTTTTAATGGAGAAAATTTCGCACTGTTTGGGCATTCAAATATATTCCGTCGTTTCTTTTAAGGTCTGCAGCTGTTTTGGGAGCACTTGATTTTGGATCCTTCTTAATAATTCTCAAAATTTTTTATCCAATTGCTCAGCTAAAATTTTCTTCCGACCTCTTCCTTGGGCAATTGCAAAGCTTTTGTTGCTTTTTAACATTTTTATATACGTTTGCATGGTCGAACGTGGTGTGCCAATGATCCTTGATACTTCAGCATAACTTTTACCTTCCTCCTTAAAATTTACGATTCATTTCTTCACTTCAACAGGAGCATTGCGGTGTGTTTCGCCTATTTCAGAATTTAAAAAAAAAAAAAAGAATTACTGCACTGCTCTATTGAGCATTTACAACTACTACCTTCAATAAATGAGGATAGTGTGTAAATCTGCACTAGAAACTAAGTACCATTACTTTTCTTTTACAAGAGATCATAAGTTAATTTTGTGTGTATGTGCAATTTTTTGATGTACGTGCAATTGTTTTAAGTATATTTTTGCTGTACTGTGACAGTAAAAGCCAATATAACAAAATACTGTTTTGCTCTGAAAAGCTTTAACAGTATATAATTTATAAATACCTAAAGAATCAAAAAAGTTTTTTTTGTTTAATAAATAGAAGAGTTTTTATTGGAGTAAGGGTACTGTACGTGCAATTTTTTGATACAGTGTATGCCCAAACTTAGCTTAATGTCAATTATTCCCAACGATCTTGGTCTTTTGGCTTATTTTATGACCACCAAATCTTTCTTTTCGCCACTTACACAGCACTGTAATTGTCGCACGTTGCTTTGAAGGTTTTCTATCTGTACATGTTTATTGTTTAAAGCATAATGATTTTTGTGGTGTTGCTCTAAAAAACAATTCTGTCTCATCAAGATTATAGATATTTGAAGCATCAGAGCCATGACATAGTATTCTTAGCTGTAACTGAAATTCCTGAACTGTGTCTAAATAAACATCAGACTCCTTTGCCACAAAGTGTACCGAGTGAATATTGTGACCATTTCTGAATCACAAAGCTCTAATTTTGTAGCGCTTTGACGGGCTTTACTGGGAAGTAGCTGGCCAAATATTGGCGAATTCTTGGAACGTGCCTTACGGAACTATTGCACTGAGAAAACACATAGCGCCAGACGCCATAATTTATAGACTTCTGGCGCCATGTACATAGTCGTTTTGGGGATTGTGATAAAATATAGCGTCACACGCCATAATACATGGCGAAAAAAACATAGGAGCAGGCGCTATGCTTATAGCCCTCCACGCCATGTACTATAGTCCTCCGCGCCATGTAACATAGTCCTCCACGCCATGCAGATGGCGTGGAGAGCTATAGTACATAGCGTAGAGGGCTATAGTACATGGCGTGGAGGACTTTGGTACATGGCGTGGAGGACTATAATACATGGCGTGGAGGACTATAGTATATGGCGTGGAGGGCTATAAGCATAGCGTGTGCTTCTATGTAGTATGGCGTTTGGCGCTATATTTTATCACAAATCTACCAAAATCGACTATGTACATGGCGCCAGAAGTCTATAAATTATGGCGTCTGGCGCTATGTGTTTTTTCAGTGCAATAACATGCTTCTCGAGTGTAATGATTACGATTGATTTGCAGTTTATTTTTGAATTGAAGTTTTATTCGATTAAAATCCATTTGCGAAAATTATTTGATACCCGGGTCTCAGTTTTTTCGATTGATTATCGAAATTTTCGCAGCGTGATGATCGCTTGCCAATGTATGACGAAGACTTGATAAATTTTCCTCTTGTTTCTTCGTCACTTTTTAGGCAAACTAGTTGTATTTGGGGTGCTCCTATTAGCTAAACAGTCTTAATGCAGTCAACTAATCTACTAAAATAAAATCTCTCCTATACTCAAGAAGCTTGCTGACATTTAAACACCTCCTCACACAGTATGGCAGCGAGTTATAATTCGAGTGCCATGAGCCATATTACATGGCTCATGGCACTATGTAATATGGCGTGTGGGGCCATAATTTCTGCGCCATGTAATTATGGCGCTGGGAGCCATACTGCATGGCTCAGGGTACTATGTACATAGCGTGTGGGACCATAAATGCTGCGCCATGTTACATAGGACCACGCGCTATGTAGATTCTGACATTATGGCGCGGGGAGCCATACTGCATAGCTTAGAGTACTATGTACATAGCGTATGGGGCCATAAATAATGCGCTATGTTACATAGCTCTGGGCGCCATATGGATTTTTTTCAGTGTGGTTCAAAAATTTATCTATTTGGCAGTATGGCTAATGTATTTTCAACCGCTTTCTGCTAGTTTCTTCGAAATTTTACAATGTCCATTTTAGTTGGCTTTTAATTTTTAAATACGTTGAACCTGACTTTTGATAATTTTAAAGCTATCAGATTTTTGTTTTTGCTGAGCAATTGTTTTTTGAATGCTTGTATTATTTCTAACTTTTTGCGAACATTTAGTTCGTTGTATTTTGCGTATTAGATTTTTTCAGCTTTTTTTACGTAGCCTGAACAAACACTGATTTATTTACATCAAAATTATCAAATAAATTGCATTCATAGCTGCTAACAAAGGGCAAATATACAATAATGCTATATAAATCAATATTTTATTATTATCAGAATACCAATGAAATTGAAGCCAGCTGTAACGTACAAAATTCTACACATTAAATGAATTTTCAGCAGAATGTCATGAAGCAATTATACGATAAATTTTCCTTGATTTGAAACAGTTGAAAAATTCTGGAAAATTCAGTCTTGTACACTTTTTCATGCTGGTCTTTATACCGTTTTTGGTCGGATTAGCAAGTACTCCTGAACAAATTTTTGTCCAGCTAATCTGGTTCACGATTCAGTTCTAGAGATTGGCCGATTCCAGAGTGAATTTTCTTCAAGAAATTGTATGTGCGGTGATGTTATAGTTCAATTGTTCAGTTGGTTCGATCATACAGTCTCCCGATTAGTAGGTTTTACTCTATAGCGCAAATATAGTTTTTCATAAAAATAGGTAGCCCAAAAACCATCAACCCGCGATAGGAAAAAAAAACGTCCCGCGAATTCAAATTTTAGATAGCCCAATTGGCGAGAAATAGCCCAATCTGCCAACAGTGCCTCCAGTGGGCGTCTCATTTGCACTAGCCGCAGTTGTCTCCTTCAGTGCATCACTCACAGAAGGATATAAATTGTTGCCTTTTGCGCAGGCTTTTTCTCGGTGAATATTTTCCGAACATTTCGGTCAATCGGATTCACACTTGCATTTTTACCAAGAATTTCGGCAAGAACAATAAAATACTGCATTGGTGTAAAATATGGTATAAATGCAGCTTGCGTAAATTATGGGTCCATAAAGAGTGCACAATATTGAGCACCCGGCAGCGATGCGAGTTTCGGTTGCCGGTATTGTCTTTACCATGACCGGTATATGCTGCATAATTTATCTTCTTCTTCACCTGATAAACACTGGAGGAAAGGAGGACAAGTTACCATTAAATTATCGATGTTTAATTATTCGCAGTAAAATATGTACAACTGAGCTCATAGATTCTACTTTTTATTCGTACATCCAAAATTATGAAAAGTATCTATAACACACTGCAAAACAGTCATTTTCCTTCTTTTCTGTCTCCATTAAAAATTTAAATAAATGAGAGAGATACATTTTTAAACCATCAAGAGACTCGTAACTGCAAATCATTTGGTCTTTTTGTACCATTCGCATAGTCGTTGTGTATGTACATACCTATATATAAGCACTTGCTCTTTATTTATTTTGTATTGCTCGACTTCGACACCGATTGCTTTGCTACATGTATAACTGCATTTACAATAACCGCCATAATATTTGTGGAATAGCAAGAGCCCTAGTACCAGCTAGCAGTGTGTAGCCTCCATAATTCGTTTCAGCCATATTATAGGGCAAACAAACGCATGCGGGGTAGAATCTCGTTACCTTATGTACGGGAGCATATAAAATGGCTGGTAGCGCGTAGCAATCACATGCACAAAATCTGCGATGGCCGTATTTACGTATATAGACGCTTGGCACTCTGCCAGTCAATGACGGGAACTTTTTTAACAAGCCAGTTTAATGGGGCGAGCACGTTTCAATCCCTTCGTCCTTGTGGAAGGCATTCAAATATGTAGCCATGGTAGCACGACAATCTAACACTCCCTTCGTGCTCGATAATAGTAAGGAGCATGTTCGGAGTTGGAAAATTGCTTCTGGTGGCCATATTTGGGGGGAATGCATTATACTTTATGTTCTGTAGGCTAATACAGCTTTTCACTGCGCTGAAAAATCACACGATTAGCCATTGTTCTTCTGCCCGCCTCTGCTTTTTATTTAACTGTGAAACACCCCAGTGTAGTCAACCATAGCTCAAAATTGAATCAAACTCTGAATTTAACATAAGATAATGATGATTCGAAATTATTTTCACTGCAATGGCTGAGTGGACGACTTTCTGACTTCTGAGTTCTGACTGCTTGTCGCCGTCGTCACTGTTGCCGCTGTTTGCGTCTGTATTCATGATCGGTGTGGAATTGAAGTTCCTGCTGCGGCGCGATGTTTGAATTCAGTGGTCGGCGGTTTCATTCCACAGCGTTACAGTGTTTTATTAGATTTACGCTAGACACGATCGCGTTATTTCACAGATTTATTTGAATCAGAGTCGCGGTCGTTTTGTGAAAATTGTTCTAAGTGGTTGCATCTAACCCCAGCCGAGTAAATTGAAGTCATGTCATCGAAGGATTATTTTGGAGGTGAGTAGATCCTATATCGACTTATACTTAGTCTATAGCTGTTGTAGAGCTGTTCCACTGGTAGAGTTTAGACTGAGCTCCTAAAACAGGTCTGCGATTGTCATCAACCATTTCGCCGTGTTCCGCTCTAGCAATAGATATAAAGTGTCGAAGTGTTCGGCGCGGTCTCCGTTGCTTAATATTAAAAACACATGAATCGAGTCTGTTAGGACGATAACGCTCGATCGTTCGCAATCTTATCAAATGCGGGAAAACAGAGTAAAAGTGAGGCAGAAAGCAAAAAGCGCAACACGTCCCAAGAAAAAACAAAAGCATCGCGCAATGCACTCGCACTGAAAACTGAACTCTGAAAACAACTGAAGGCTGCAAATGTTGAACCAATAGCGAACACATATCGTAATAATGTACTGTTGTTGTTTCTGTTTCAGTTTCTGTTTCAGCTGATAACTGCTTTTTTATATTTTAAATTATCACCTTCCGATAAAGATATGATAAGAGAGGCTCAAGGTGTGATAACACAATCTAAAACTCTAATCAACTTTGGGTTTTACAACGCTTACTGCTTTACACGGAGCGCAGTCAGTGTTCGGTTGCTTTTTCGAAAAGTTTAGTTTTCTAGTTTGGAAGAAATTATCGTTCAAGTGGGCAGCATCTTCTATTATCACGACTTAATTTCAATTCGCGTTCGGGTCAAACATATTTGCTTTGCTTCGAAATAGAATAGGGGTCGCGTATGCAGTTGTTACTAAATTGTGATAGTGATGATTTTTTCCATTGAAATTTATTGTGAATTCAATTAAAATAGTCCTGTTCGTTAATAAAATAATGATGAAATTGAATTCGACTGGATTATTATTTCATCCTCTGCATGCTACGTGTACAGTTTTTCTTCTTCTTGTTGTTCCCTCAAAATGGCTGTCGTGATTTAAGTGCTTATTTACACCACACATTTCAATCAACGTCGACAACGGAGTCGGCGTTTTTTCGTAGCTTTTTGTTCCGTTTTGAAATTTCGAAATAAATCAAAAGGTCATTAGAAGTGACTTTAGTTTGAAATCTTCGACGATACGTTGTTATATATCGTCATATGTGTGCCTTTTATATAAGGTTGACGTATTTATATATTGTTCGTGGTGCCACATCGACCGCAAACGTGTAGTGGAATGAAAATACGAATATAATTTCATGCTCTAAAAACATATGTATGTGAATGAGGACTGAAGTGTGTTAGAATATGTGGTTTCTTCGTGTGCTTGTGAAAGAACGTTAATGTTTTTTTTATGGTTCTATTGACGTTGCTCGACTTCTACAAAGTCAGTTGAGATTCTTTCGAATTGGTTGATGTGATCGATTTTGCTACCGTATAGGTACCTGGATAGCTGTTACAAATCATATTTTGATTTAGGTGGATTTTATTAACATTTTCAAACTAAAAGAATGTAGCTGACTATAAAAAGGGAACTTGAGGCTCGAGACAATTGGTCAACCATAAAAGGCCATACGAAAAAGTCTGCAATCACGGTGCATTACAAAATTAAATTACTGTAAACCTGATATAGTGTAGGATGAAAAAGCTTAGAAATTAAATATTTCAACCTAGGAATCTTCCTGCTTCATATTTTATAAATATCGATTTTGTGATTTGACTCACAAATGCGCTATATTTGTGAATTGAGTTTGAGCAGCGCTCTCTGAACTTACCCATTGGTCTTTCGACTACCGTTGGAAAAAATATTTGAACTATGAATCAGAGTTTTCAATCTATGGATCTTTTCCGTATGTCTAGGAAATTTTTACATCCGTCGGGAAAATCTAAGAAAATTTTATCTAACCATCTAAATATGTAGGAGACCCCAAATTTTTGGACTTTAGAAAGGTAAAATTCGAATATTGCCTTGAACTAAAAAATAATGCCACATCGATAATAACTTTGCTGCATGCCTACGCAAAAGGGCATCGAATAATTGCTGTTTTTCATTTAAAGTAGACTTTTAGCTAGGGAAATTGATGAATGAATTTTGTTGAATAGGTATTTAAACATTTTTTTATTTCTCTATGGAATTACTATTAGATACCATTGAACAACACTGTTCACTATTTTTTGTAGTTCAGTGTTGTTTATTACCATTAAAAAACACTAGACTAACGATATTTTACCACAATTGGTGGTTGGAGGGTAAAGAAAATACTACTTATAGTCACATAGTTTTATGTCCTTTATTCTTTGTTTGAAGTTTTTGTTGCTTTCGTCCTGCAATTTTTTTTCTCTTTTAGAGTAAAACGTTAATCTTTTCTACCAATTTGACACAGATCCGCTTGATCCCAGATTGTTTACATTAATTTTCGAAGTTTTTTTTAGGACTTGGCAATGATTAAAGTTTAATGTCCGAGGTTTTGTGTTTGTTTTTAAATATCTGTGGTGGATTTAATTTTTTCCGACGGTGGTGAGCACTAGCATTTTGCTATTTGATATAATGTTAGGCAGTCTTTATTCATTTCTTCAGATGGTCGATTGTCCTTTAAGTAAAACTATCCAATTGACTTGTATAGATTTATTTGGAAATCAAACAAAGCTTAAAATGAGGTACAATGCATATAATTAGCAGTTAATGTTATACATACTTGAATTCTCGTAAATGGATTTGTTTAGTAATTCAGTTTCATAATAATTTCCAGGAGGTATTGGTGCATATGAGTTGACTCTTATATTTCTGTGAAAACAAAATAAGTGGAAAGTATAAGAAATGAATAGTTACGGCACGTACTTTAACAAAAAATTTACAAATCATTGAGTCTACTGAAAAATGTTTGCTCTTTTGGCAAAATAAAGATAATTTCTGAATTTTATGCTATAGATAGGTACTCATCCTATCAAGTTGAAACTTTTGAAATTTCTCACCGCACAAAAATGGTAACCTTCCATCAAAGCACCAATTTTTCGCACTCGCATTGATGTTATTAAAAATGTCAATCGCATTTTTCAATTAGTTTATGTATGCCTTCAAAAAAAAATGTTTTGTGTGTTCGTAAGTAAGCCGAAATTGAGACTTTCATTTCTTCATCGTTTGAAAACTTCTCCCACGAAGTCTTTCTTCAATTTTTTGAATAATTGCTGGGAGCCAGGTCAGGACTGTATGGTGGATGATTTAAAGTATCGAAAGCCACTTTATGCAAGGCAGCCAACGCAAAACTACTCTTGTAAACAGGCGCGTTGTCGCACATAAGGAAACCTTTAGTTAATTTTCCTCTTCTCTTGTCTTGGGTGGGTTCTTTCAACCAAACTAGAATTAAAGCGTAGCATTTTACGGTTATAAAGGCAAATTGTTTTTTTTAAAATCGATCAACTGTATCCTTCTGAGCCCCAAAAACGGTGGCCATTACATTTCGAGCGGACTGTCATACCTTTAACTTTTTGAGTGATTGTGTGCCTTTTTTGTGCCACTGCATAGAGTCTTGTTTGGATTCAGGCTCATAATGATGAATCCAAGTATTGTCGCCAATAACGGTTCGACTCAATACTCCATCCTCACTACAGAGGTCCAAAAGTACGCGACAGCACTTCGCACACTGTTGTTTTTGAAGTAGCGTGACCATTTTCGGCTTCCACTTTGCGCTAAACATGTCAAAATGAACGTGAATTACATTCAAAATAATTGTGTCTGATACTCCAACCATTTCTGCGAGCTGTTTTTTCTTTAGTCTAGCATCTTCTAATATAACATTTTTGTCTTCTTGAACAATTTCCGGAATGGCCATCTCGGTTGGCTTTCCTGGTCGTGGGTCGTTTTCAAGTGAGCTCCGTGTTTAAAAAGCCTATGCAATTGCAAATCAAAAGTCTCCGTGAACGGATGGTATCTCTTTCATTATAATTTGAGCCGACTTTCCTGGTTTGGTGAGGAAATTTCAAACATTTCTTTCATTTCATTTTCTCCACATTTTAAACTTTCTTCAAAATTGAATTGCTTGGTCGACGATAGTTCAAAAACTAATGGCTCGATTGAAATACAACTTGATATTTATACTTGTAATGAGTCTCTTAGCTCTTTACGTTTCGTTAAACTATCGTCATTAATGACCTTCCTACTCATACTGCGAATTTAACGACCAATCCTCGTATATGACAATTTCATCTAGTTACCAATTAAAGTACATTTTTGTTGGTACGTATCGGCGGATGGAACTTTCAAGTGTTACACATCGGCGGTACCCCTTGTTTCCGTAAAGTATAGGTCAGTAAAACCTGAAAGGAAGGATGTTCCAAGTAAGACCAGTCTCTTTTTCGTGGGAGCCGGACACTGGCAAATGAGATGGAGAACGGACTCTGCTTCATCTTCTGAGTCACAGCTGCAATCAATTCTCGTTGAACTCAACGGTACAACGAAATGGCCACGGTACAACGAAGGGTACTGCGGACTAGACCTATTAGCTGCCAAGCGTGATGTGGGTTCATGGAGACCTAAAACTGTCTGCCAACTGCAAAGGCTGACTCTTCAAATCAAAACTTCGAAACATACTCCAGGTATTCTTGCCTGATGGCTAGTTTGGTCAATTACGACGATGTTCCTATGAAGAAATGGTATGAAATCTCCATCGGTAAGCCACTGAGCCTTGTCAGTTCGTTGGCCGCACAGTTGCCCATACATCCAGGAATGCAGAATGCAGAATGTCTCGATGTCTCCCTAAGAGATGCACAGCATTCAGAAACAATTCTGGACACTGCATAAGGACCAGCAAGGGAACTCATAGCCACTTGGCTGTCTGTGAAAATGCATATATTTATTCCGACTATTTGATTAAACAGAAGCCAAGTGATGAATTGTTCCACCTGCTCGAAAAGGAGCCACCTCCTTAAATTTAGCTCAACCGGGTACATACCGCTCAGTTTTGTCCCAGCAGTATACATAGGCAAGGATGACATCATCATTCTCTTCATCCTTACCAGGAATGCGAGTTGAAAACTCGAAGTACAGTAGAGTGTCCTTATCTGGTGGCCAAACTCAGTTCTAGTCCATGCTGATAGAGTACAGATTAGCTTACTGTAGGCTTATTAGATTAGTTGGCAACCAGTATACAAGGACTAATTTATGGTGGCGATGAATGCATCGGAAGCAATAAGAACATTTATCGCCAGTAAAAAATTACCACCGACAAAAATTATGCTTAAGAAATTCAAACAGTTGCTGCTTGTTGTCATTATAAGGTGCTTTTGTTTATCATATGTAAATTTTATGTAAATTTAATGAAAAAGTTTAATTCCAATAATGAAAAGATGACCGGTACTGGCCGTCTGTTGTAATTATTTTTTAATCTTTTTGCAATAAAAAATATACTATAAACAAATATAAAATCCCAAATTTAGATTCATGTTTACTACCCCAAACTTAAGCTCAAATTAATTTTTGCTTTTTAAATTTATTAATTGGGCTCTTTTCGAGCTAGAGCGTATACAAAAACTCGTTTGAAACTTATCAAGATTGATTTACAACGAATGTGTTTACGATCAGTTTTAAACAACAAACATTTTTATTTCCACACTCGTAAGCCCACGTTGGGCGCATTTACTTTGCATCTTGCATAAGATGAATAAAATTATATCGTTAGCTTTTTATTAAGCTATATTTTAACAAGATAGAGCGTCGGCTCTTGAAGAATAAGAATATGAGTTGGAATTCAGATTCGAGCAGGATTTTTTTTGTCAAAACTTAAAAACTAAGAAATAAAATTTCAATCAAATAAATTGAAATTTCCATAATCTATTGCCGTCAAAAAATTTAAATTGTCAACACGGGGACATTTATGGGTTTACTTTGCTTTTCATAAGGATTAATATCCATGGTATTGAGGGCTTTAATACATGACGCTGGGGCTTCAAACCATGGCATTGAGGGTCATAAATAATGACATAATACATTTTCTCAATGTAGGTTGTGATCTAGGTGATCAGAAGTTCGTATAAATTACATGCTTTTCGTATTGCGTTTCTACATTGAAAACAATGTACATAGCACGTAGTCCTATGTAAAGAAGCATTTATGTTCGTACACGCTATGTACACAATACCCTGAGCTGAGCTATAAAATATAGCTAAAAGACCGAATTCCCATGCATTTTTTGCTTTTCTCCTATATACATGGTCTCAACTTCTATGTAACATAGCCGCAGCTACTATGATCATAATCTCAGCACATATCATTAATGTATGCTAAATGCATCCGCATGCGTCCGTGGCTTGAAGACCAAGTCCTATAAAGTAAGTCTTTCTTCTACTTTATCATCTCATGATATTATATGCCTTACGCAAACCTGGTTGAACGAGGATATTTTTAATGCTGAGATCTTACCACAGCACACTGTTCTTCGCAAGGATCGTGACGGCTTAGTCTCTGGTAAGTCTGATGGTGGAGGGGTTCTCGTTTACATGCGCAAATCTCTTGCTTGTTCCGTTTTTTTTTTACTATTTCTTCCTCAGTGGAATGTATTTTAGTGCTTGTTTTTTTGGCTCCTGCTTCATTGTTATTGATTGCTTCAATCTGTATCCCCTGTAATAGCCCTTGACCACTTAATGTTATGTGGTGATTTCAATATGCCCTCAATCGAGTGGAACACCTCCTTTTCAACCATTACTTCTAGTAATAATCTTTCCTAAATGTTGTCTTCCTTCCTTTCTTTATGCTCCCTTTCTCAATTAAACTCGGTACCTAATACCAATAGCAAAATACTAGATCTGTTTCTTTGTAATTTTCCAATGTCTTCCATTTACTTAGATTCCGCTATTTCACCGTATGTCCCTCCCGATCCCCATCACCCTCCTTTACTTTTAGAACTTTCTCTAAATTTTCCTCCTAGATCTCAAGTCTCTTGCTATTTCCGGTTCAATTTTTTTAAAGCCAACTTTGCCGGAATGGCAAACAAAATCAACCATGTTAATTGGTATACATTTCTTCGCTGTTCAGACGTTGACGAGGCTCTTCATAGAATTTACGTCTTCTTCACAAACTTCATTCCTCGCTTTACTCCCACATGTCGTTCCAGAAGGCCTATTGATGCTCCATGGTTTACCACGGAAGTTGCTGCCGCCCTTAGAGCAAAGGATGTTGCACGCAACAAATACAGACGTTCTGCCATGCTTTTTGATCTTCTTGAGTTCAAAAAACTACGCTCTAATGCCAAAAGGGTCGCTAAAGAAGCCATGTGTGCCTAAGTCGCCAGAGTTGAGGCTTCTATCTATTCCAACAATTCTAAACCCTTCTGGTCATTCATTCGCACCCTGAAAAAATCCCCCGCTATCACTCAAACCATGTTTCTTGATGAAATTTCTGCAGCCACAACTGAAGAGACCTGTGAGCTCTTTGCTCTTTTTTTTCGTCGTTTTCAACCCCGCAAAACTTTCTTTCTCCCCCACATGATTCTTTTTCAACTCCTTCGTCGTATCGTGATAGCCTGAAAGCGCTCTCTTCTTTCCGTACAAACCCTTTAGAAATTGAGTACTTAATGAGTTGTCTCGATTCTAGCTCTAGTTGTGGCTCTGACGGTATTCCTAACATACTAGCCAAGTCACTATCTTCTTCACTTTGTGTACCCTTGTCGATTATATTTTACCTCAGCATCGCATCTGGCGTTTTTCCTTTCTTATGGAAATCGGCCAATATTTTTCCTTTACTTAAAACCGGTGACCATGCTTGCATCTCGAATTACCGCCCTATATCGCTTTTGCCTTGCTTCAGTAAGCTACTTGAAAGAGTTGTCTAAAACAGAGTTTATCCTCTATTTGTGCCTTTCCTCACCACCGAGCAACATGGATTTGTCAAAGGCAAATCTACTGTTACTGATTTGCTATCGTTCACCAACACAGTTGCTTCTGCCATTGATCAGCAAAGACAGGTGGATATTCTTTACACATATTTCTCCAAGGCGTTTGACTCTGTAAACCATGAGCTTCCTCTGTTGAAATTAGACAAATATGGTTTCTATGGTCCGCTGCTTTCCTGGTTTTCTTCCTTCATTCATGAACGTACTTGTGTTGTTACTGTGAGCTCCTGTTCGTCTACTCCCTTCTATCCCTCCTCAGGTGTTCCACAAGGTTCGATCCTTGGCTCCTTATTATTCTTAATTTTCATTAATTATCTCCCGGGTCTGCTAAACTCTTTTTCTCTTCTATATGCAGACGATCTAAAAATATTCAGAGTAATAAACTGGAAGGACCTGCTAACTCTTGTCAACTGGTGTAACGCAAACCATCTTACTTTGAATGCTTTAAAATGTCACCAAATGTCATTCACGCGTAAAACTTACACTGAAAAAAATCATTTGGTATTTCATATAAAGAAATAGTCATAATTTACTAAAGAAAATGGTTGATTTTCAGCCTACTAATTCAATTTGTTGTTTCCGCAAATCATGAATCGTTAATTATCTCCGTATAATATTAATCATTTCTTTTACTGTCTTTAGACATTTTTACAATAAAAATAACTAAACTTTCTATAATGCAGACATTCATGCAAATTATATTGGCAAAATTTTCTATTTCAATAGTAAGAAACTCTACAAACAGTTGATCCTTTTTTAACTAAAGAAGATTAGTTATATCAACTAATCTAGATTTCCTTATTAATTAAAGTGTTTTGAAGAATAAATCATACTTTTAGACTTTTCTACCAAATCAAAGTCATCTATTTGCAATTAGTTAAAATTTCGAATTCTTTTCGTTCAGTGTACCCACT
This sequence comes from Nemotelus nigrinus, assembly GCA_947369275.1. NCBI lineage: Eukaryota > Metazoa > Arthropoda > Insecta > Diptera > Stratiomyidae > Nemotelus > Nemotelus nigrinus. The sequence continues at coordinate 56,133,331 of OX376372.1, forward strand.
AGTATTTTCTTACTACGTTTCTGGAGCCTCGCTCGACGTTGCTTTTAATTTTAAAGACCTCGGAGTAATTTTTGACTCTAAACTTTTATTTGATAAACATATCTTGCACATAACCGCCAAAGCGTCCAGACTTTCGGGTTTTATACTGAGATCTTCTAAATATTTTACAGATGTCTCCACTTGTATACACTTGTTTGTCTCGTTTGTTTGCAGTATCCTCGAATACTGTTGTCAAATTTGGTGCCCACTTTTTCAATATTTGATTGATGCGGTTGAATCTGTACCACGCAGGTTCAGCCGCTCTCTTCTTTACAAATTCAATTTGGTTACTGTGGATATAGTACGAGACTTACCATGCTGCAAATACCATCCCTGAAATCTCGCAGGTACTACTTTTCACCGCTGTTACGCATATCTAGGCAGCATAATGCACTCGGACTAGGTTCTCTGCCACCGACCTTGTCACGTATCAAAACCATTTTAAAAGATAAAGTCGTTAAATTTTCTGTTTAATTTGTTTTTATCTATTTTCCTTGCTCATATGATATATGTATTTTTATTGTCTATTTCATAATTGGATTTGTTTTGCTGTTTTGCAGCAATATTTTGCTTCCTACCAACTCAATGTTGTTTTTTTTTCTTAATTTTCTTAATTTTGAATTTATTCTTTTTCATCTTGACTTTGTTTATTATTTTTGTTCTTTTTTATCATTATCATTTTGTGCTTGCTATATTACATTAGTAGATTCTTTATATATTTATGTTTCTATATTCAGTAATTGGATTTTTTATCTTTTGAATATGTAAATAAATAAATAAATAAATAAATAAATAAAAGTTGCTTTCAAATAAGCTTATGTACCCTGGTGAGTAGAGCGTTGGCTCTTGAAGAATAGGGTCACGAGTTACAACCCAGATTCGAGCAGGACTTATTTTACATAACTGAAAAGTTAAGAAACACAATTTAAGTTAAATAAATAAAAATACCATAACCTACCATCACAATTTTGCATTTGCTTTGCTTTATGTCAGGGTTATAAGACATGGCACTGGGAGCTATTATTGTCACAACACCGAAATCAATTTTGCGGAGAAGTACATATATATAAATTATGGTCTCTGGCACTTTCATTTTTCTCACTATAGCACTTCGACAACAAAATTTGTGAAGTACCGATGTCGATACCGCGGCAAAGAGGAGACCCAGTCTTTCTTCCTAGAACATGTTGAAACCATTAGCTATAAATTTGTTTTATTTACAATGAACCAATTTTTTTGCTTACAACACAAACAGCATAGGCGAATAGAAGGTATTAACATAGAAATTAAGAAATCGAGAAGTCCCTATATAGAAAGATTTGCAAAAATGAAGTGGACAAAAATATCTCAAACCTTTCGTTATAAAGAAGTGCTACAATTAGATTTGTGCTAAAGAAGTGCTACAATCGGATATATATTTTTTTTCAGAACAAAACTTTTATTTTCCCGATAGTGGACGTAATTCAAATTTCAACTTATACCGAGGAAACTGACAGCTAATATTCTTCCTATTTTATTTTGTCAAGTAATATATATTTCTTCTTATCAATAAAAGCAAAAACCAGATTATAGTCTATATTAAAAAAATTGTTTTAAATTATAAAATGAAAAGTCGAACTCGTTTCCTTTATTTCTACCAATTTATTTTTCAAAAATCCGTATACCAGTATTTCGGCTATCACTTATAGCCTTCTTCAGCGATGTTTCTTCGACTCAAAAACCAGATTATAGTCTATATTAAAAAAATTGTTTTAGTTTGGTTTTTTAAATAAAGTTTATGTTTAGTATCTAATAAATCGTGGAAAACAAATTTGATCCGTTAAGATTTTTTTTTACAGAACTCCAAAAGAAACTGTTTCGTGATATGAACGTTTTACATATTCAATGGTAGGCAAGTAATTACTATGCCATTCAAAAGCCCATAGCCCAAATTTGTGAAATAAACGCCTCCGATTGTTTTGATTAATTAAATGCATAGCATTCAGGGAAATAGTGAAATGAAATTGTGTCTAAATAAACTTTTGTATATAAGAGCTACATAACACTTTCTTTCACCCGTTTTAAATGTGAATTAAACTGAACAGCTCACATAAAAAAAACTGAAGAGCAGAAAAAATACGGTAAGACGTAAAACAGGCATGCTAAATTAACTTGCCAGGCCGTTGCTTTTACACAACGGAAATGAAAACAAGTACGTGACGAATGGTTCGACGTTAATTGTATATGGTTTTTTTTTTATTATTTTAATAGAACATTGACAGAAAAACTGAAAAAATGCGAAAAATGTGAAATTAAATCGTTCCTTACTCATTCGCTACATAAATAGAGGCCACTGAAAATATTATTTTCAAGCTGACAGGAAGTGCTGAGGCCTTTTAAGCGTATACACTGCTCGAGAACAATGATAAGCGCAAGAACAAGAAAAACTACAAAACGACCCTAGATACTAATTGGAATTTTGTCATGGTGGTATGGGCCGTAGATATGAAGCGAAACAATGTCGAGCTGTAAGTGCATTATTATCCACCATGCAGAAGCATTACGCATTGAACAATTATGCAGCTTAGAGCCTTGGAGTGCAATTTGTATGTTTGCTTGAGCTGTTCTTGTTTGCGTCCAAAAATGACGTCATAATTTCAATTTCACAGTGAGCTTTCCTCGTTTGCTGTTAGAAATTATTGCTAGACAAAATTCGTGCAGCTCGTTCGTTCGACCTCAATTAGAACCGTATTAACATCACCGTCAACTTCGAGCAACGAAAACCGAAAACAACACCGGATCTATTCGACCGCATGTCAAACGCAAGCAATGTTTGCATTTCTCTCAACAAACATTTGTTAGACGCTTTTCATATCCTCTCGAACTGTGTATTTTATAAACAATCTTAAATTCAAATAATAAAATGTGGAAATCCTCAAAAGGAACAGAGAATCGGACCTTTCACCAAGAGTATCGCAATTCCGACCTTCGTTGCATCTATCCCACTGCCTAGATTTTTTTTTTACACGCAGGGCGAAACACTCGTTGACTGTATTGAGAATATTTGTTTTGAGTAAATATTGTGTAGAACTAGGTTTGTTTTCCTGGGCCCCAATGCCAGTTTTGAATTAGTTTTCATTTTTTTTTCGTTGAGGTAATATCACAGCACAGGAGAAAAAATTAAGAAAGGAAACAAACAAAAACCTCTTTAGCTGCTTTCAAATGCAGAACCTCTCTAATTGAGTCTATGGCTATAAACACGTGTTACCTGATTTTGCATGACTTTGAAATAGGACATAGCTTTGTATAGGTGTCGGATTGAAATTGGAAGTTTGTTTAGTACCAATATAAATCATCTTCGATGTTTGAAGAGAATGTAGTGCAGGACCTGTAAATACTTGGCGAAGGGTACTTATGTTTTTATTTGACACGTGCTACAATCAGCATTTGAGAATTTCAAGAAAACGTTTTTTTTTCAGTCATATTTTTATTAATTATATTATGTGATTATTTTTATTAATTATAGTATGTGAGAAATATTACATCAGTCGAGAACGAACCGTTATTAATATGTTTGCATGCAACTTATTTTGTTACGGGCAGGTATAAGAACAGGACAGGTAGAAGATTTTAAAAGCAATCCAAATGGGAACTATTTTGGTAGACTAGAGGCGCACAACATATGGTGGTACAAGGTTTAAGAATGTAAATAAAAAATTATAATAAAGTACATCTAGTATGGTCTCTTTTTTCTATTCTTTGTTTAATTGCCATTGATAAAATACCAAAATCTGCCTGCATCTAAAATAAATCTTTAAAGTTTAGATAATTATTATCAAAATAACCGAAAGCGCTAACTAAAATACTGTTGTAAGAAGGAAAAAACCCGTTCGTTGGCTAGACCGTGATTCCCTTCGTTTAGAAATATAACAAGTCTGTTAATTGTAGCTAATCACATTTTTGTTAAACTGATAATTGGACACCATTATTTTACAGAAAAACTTTCACAGCTCACAAATAACAATTTGGCTGTTTATCACTTGATACGCTTTTTCAAACTGTTCTGTTCAGTTGTCGAGTTTTTAGCATTTTCTGGGCAATTATCAATTATTCATCTTTATTCCGATAATCACTACTCGGTTGCCAAGATGCTCTGGTCGATTTTAGCTTATTTGCTCGGATAGGTGTGTCTCGATCTGACTAGATAATATGAAGGTGTTCGGGGTGCATTACCTCCTTAGACTTGTTCGTTTCCAACATATTCGTCGTGATGATCAATAATGTTGTCTCCATGAAACGGTGCGAGAAAATTTGGTGCACAGCCTTAATCTTAGATCGTTAATCTGTTTGATTACGCGATACGGTACTTCCCATTTTGGTTGCGACATAATAGTTAGGCCTTCCCGTAACATAGTTGGATTCGCTTTTAAATCGTACTGCTTTTTGCACTGCTTCTTGAATAGGGTCTGGCCTTTGCAATAGCTACAACATGTACTCCGTTGTTATCCTGGGGTCTGCTGGTAGTATCCAAGATTTCGATCCTGGCTTTTCTTAGGACTTGAAATTAATTCACTTTTCTTTTCAGACCTATGCACACAACTATTCCCGGATACATTACGCATTATCCCATCATCAGCAACTCTTCTATTCAAGAGTTAAGACCGCATTTCATCTTTTCCCGGTAAATAGTTTTTTTTACGTTCACAGGTGGTCTTCTTTTTGTTTTATTCCATTACAATGTCTGCATTTTGGCTGATGTGCTAGTAGTACTTCCATGTTCCTTCATTTGGTTTTTCGTTCTCCGAAATACATGCTAAAACCGTTAAAGTCTATGAAGCTTATCGCAAGTATGCATTCATAAATTATTTCTGTTATCAGAAATCGATGCTGAAATACTCAATTTTTCAGCTGTATCTGCCAAAAATCTCGCCATGAACTGTTGTTGATTCATCAGCGCATATCGTCCTTCGTTGGCAAGTCTTCAGGGCTTTCCCATGTCTGCTCTCAAGATCGACTTAGCAGCTCCGGTGTCGATTGTGCTGTTACAGGCTTCGTTGTCGATTTTCTCTCACAGACTCAAATCATTTTCCGGAAAATACAGCTTGGCAATGGTAATAGTTTTAGGGGCATCAGCTTTGCGGGCCAACTTCTGTTCTTCGAATTCTGTTTTGCTGCTGTTTTTCAAAAAAGAGTCCTTTCTTGAAGCCATTTGAGCTCATCGGTCTTTTGGCATCTTTGATAGAAATTAGGTAGATTGAAGTGGCTGCTGATTGACAGAGGTCTGCCGACAGAAGCACATAGACACAACATAGGCCCGCGTTGATGCGTCAGTAATTTTCTTTTGTAATTTGAGAAAAAGAGTGCACCAAGTGCCGCCATGCTCCTCCTTGACGAAATTGGACACTGGGCACATGAGATGAAGGATGGATTCCTCCTTGTCCTCCGAGCCACAGCTCCGACTGAAGTCGTTAAAGTAAAGCAGGAACCCGTAAAAACGCCCGCAACACGACGCAGAGCACTTTGAGTTAAGCCAATTAACTGCCTGGTGCGATCAGCCCATGAATTCCAATTCATCAACCCAGGACTACCTAGTTTCCTAGAGGATTTTTTTTGTCTACTGGCTAATTTGACCAATGTCATCAATATTCTTATTGAGAAGAGGCTGAGACCTCCGGTAACAAAGCACCAAGCCTCGCTAGTTTATCGGCCTCACACTTGCTCTGAAAACCCCTTCGTCGAGGTACCCAAATCAATTGTACTGCCGAATGCCTCAACATCTCACTAAGAGATGCACGGCATTCAGCTTGGCTATCTGTGAAAATACCAATATTGACACAGAAGCCAGTTGATTGCCTAAAAAAATAGCCGCAACTTCCACCTGAGAGACACCACAATGGTCTGGTAGATGGAGGGGCAGCTTGAGAATCAGCTCATCTGAGTGCACAACACTCCCGAATCTATTGTTTAGGTTTGAACCATCGGTGTACACATCGATAACCCTACTTTTAAGGATGATACCATCATGCCATTCATCCCTACCAGGAATGATAGTAGTAAGCTCCCAATCTAGTAGAAAGTCCGGAGCGATGTATTTAACACTCCTTGATACAAACTGGGCCCCAATTATCTCTGACAATCACGACTCAGGTGTCCTTTCTTTCCGCAGTCCGAACATGCAGGAGCTACGGATGACGATGTTCCAAAGACAATTGTCCTCGGCTTCTATTCCTTTCAATAATCACGTTTCACGTCTCAATCCTTTGGTGGCACCGGGTGTTTTAGTGAACTTCCAGGCAATCCTTCAATTCTGTGAAAATATAATATTTGGGGAAAAATAGATTAATATAGAAAATATAGAATTTGTAGCTTCGTAATGATATTGTTTTGAAAATGATTTACCCATGAAGGGCAGGCAAAGAAAATTTGTAAAATTTCGAATTCAGATAGTTTCCCACAAAGTCTGCAAATGAATATGAAATTTCCAGAACTCATTGATAGACTTACGAAACATTGTTGTGAATGCTTTTGATGAATAAGCAAGCAGGCCTGTAGCTACATCAGGCGCGTAAAGCACAAATCCTTCAAAACAGAAATCCTTCAAATCAAAGATTCTCCTGAACAATTTTTATTTTGCTAACAGGTGCTAGCATTAAATATCCAAATGATAATAATTTTGCTGATAAGGTCCGCTGCGTTTGGGAAGTAGCCAACAAGGGTCTTTCGGTTGGGAATCAGAGATTCTTGCCTTTCTTTTGAACCTCCGCCCTTATTCACTTCGCCGTTGGTTTGTCCTTGCAGTAGAGGGACACGTAGCTTACTTTGTAGGTGATGCTGAGGCAGTGAAGGACAACGCTTCTCTCTATCTTAGCCAGTATCATCTCCTCAAGGGCATTCTGTATTTTATTCATTTGTTCAGTCATGAGAAGTTGTTGGGGAAAGTCCTCCAACATGACTGCCATTTTCACACCCTGGAAGGCTTCACTATAGGTTACTTGTCGTTGCCTTTTGCTGGGTTGAGAGTGTTTTGGGGCCAAGTCGATGCGCCTTATTTTCTTTGCCTGCCTGTTCTCAGGTGTACCATACTTGGATCTGGGCCTTTTCTCATTGACCTCTGGTGCCTTTGTTAGGAGTGCCTTTTCCCTAGCTTCTTCTGTAGGCATGCCTTTTTGTAGGATGAACTGCATGCCCTCTCTGGCTGCACTGCTTATTTTTTCCTTTTTTGGAGTTTCTTCCGATGACTCCTGCGAAGTCATGTTCAGTGCTTCCTTTTTGCGCGAAAGGTTCTCCGCTATTTGTTAGGAGGCTCGGCCATCAGAAGTAGACGAAGAGGCCTCGGGAGCATTTGTTGGCTTTCCTTCTTCTGGTCTGCTTCTTCCATTTTGTGAAGCTGGCTGGCATATTTGGTCCTTGCCTTATACACCTCTGATTTTTGGTGTGGAGCTATGTTTAACTCCATTCTTGCTTTGGCCCTTCTTGTGCCTTTGTTCTTTGAAATCCTTCCGGGATTTGGGCCTGAGCTGTTCCCTTAACTCCCTTGAGGATTCCATAGGAAGCACTGGAGCTCCACTGTTAGAAGGATGTGGGGCATTTAGATTTGGAGCACTTAAGGCAACCCCTTCCTTTTTTTCTTTTATGCTCTCGATTTTGTTCCCAAGAGAATGAGGAATAGAAAAGACAAGCCGTATTACCCGCTGTATCCCGGCCTAGGCATTAAATTAGATGAGCTCTTGCCAGCCGACATCCGAATTCGCATATTAGCGACTGCTTCATCTAGCAGCCATTCAGCCCTCGGCATATGCTGCTCCACCATTGGCTTAGGGATTTTTTCTTAGGGCTTGACTTCCCAAATCGTGAATCATATTAGCCAATCTTTTCTTCACGGATATTGCTACCGGCAGCTACCGCATGAAGGTTAAGATCACACTTCCATTATCGCTCTATTCATCTGATGACTGCTATCCCCCAGCAATGTTAAAAGTTGAATTGATGTGCTCTTGAGCTATATTTTCTCATGTTGTTTTTCCATCTAGTGGAACTAATCAAACGAGATTAGAATTTGAAGATTTGGGTTTTTAATAAAACTTCCGATTATAGAATTGATGCGATACAAAGAGTTATAGCTCTCACGCTTGCTTTGGCCTGGTTGGTAAAGCAAACCACTTTTAGCGTCGAAATTGGAAAATTTGATTGCATTTGAATCTAATCCTAGCACTAGGTATGCTGACTTGAAATCTGCCTGACTTTTAACATTAATTGGAAAGTTAAGCTTTGAAGCACAGCACCTAATATGAAAAATTGCTAACCTAGTATAGCTACTACACAGCGTACATATACTAATGTGGAATCTAGTTACTTAAGTATGTGAAGTGAAACAGGTACGTTACGCTTCTGCTTTCCACATTCCGATAAATAACAAAAGACTATAAAAATTTACTGTTTTACGCTAAATACTAGTCACTAGCACGCATGCATATGCCTTACTGCGCGTACCAAGTCTGCATTAACCTATTTTAGAATCGTATATGCAAATATATTCATATAAGTGTGAATGACATCTATGTTTTCCAACATGCTATATGTTCGAAGCATAGTGATCGCTAAACGTTTGAACTATTTTGCATAGCACACTGACCATACACGGTCTCATGAGGGAATTACGGACAAGGCAACGAAAACAATCATTGAAGTAACGATGTGCGACAGTCAAGATTATTGTGGGCGTTTATCGCACAGTGAAAACACATTGGGAATAACAATCAGTCAGATAAAACAAAACTTCCTAAAAACATCTGGTAGTTTTCAGGCGCTCAATTCCCATTGATGTGGAGAATAACCGTCATGCTGTCTACGATCACGAAGGATTACGGCGCTCACACATATGGGGCATGTGCATTATTCGTAGCTGAATGGAATGCCACCGAGCGGTCGACGTGCCTCCGAGCCTGAACGCCCTCACAGGGGATTTATTAAATTCAAATAAGTTTGAAGTTACGGGGCGTTTTTCAGTTGATCAGTAAATCTAACACCCACCAAACAACAGACGACTTTGACGAGGAGCATACTTACCACGCATGCTTGAGAACAGATTCTAAATGAAAAATTGAAAGGGTTTATCTTGACGATCGAAACAATATTAAAATTAGATAAGTCCATATGCTAGTATGCAGTTTTAGATTTTTAGATTTTGCAAATATGTTGGTTAGAAATCTTACGGGATTCTAATATTTTTTTCTATTTATATGTAACTTTATTATAGGTAACGTAGAATGTTTTTTTTGGCACTCAAAGATACAATCTTTTTCGTAGCTAAGAAATTGGAATTGGCATTTGATCCATATTGCAAATATTCCAAAATGTTTTATTTTGTTATTATTGAAATTTCGTAAAACAGCCTTACGTAGATAATTCAATCCGTTTAATGTCTTTGAAAAATCTCAATTTAAAAAAAAATCAATCTTTAAAGTAATCCAATCATCGGAGTATTCATTTCACAAAATTCTTTCTCTAATTCCACCGAGACCGTTTCATTGTCTCAAATTTCAATATTGCTTTTCGTAAAAGAAAAGCCTCTCACCTCTCCTCTAGTACCTACTCACAAACTCACGCTTCGAAAATTGACTAGCACTTAGCTCATGCGCTGTCTTTCAGGTTGTATCCTTTCTGGCTAGACGTTCAGTTTAGATTATGTTATGACATATTTATGAGGCTGTTCTCGTATCCCTTGACCATTTCTCCTGGGTCAAACGGAGTATTTCATTTTTATTTTTGAATCACAAGTGCGACTTCTGGAAATTTATTGACCATTTGTAATTCGGGTAACATGCATGTCGAAAGATTTATTGGTTTTGGATTTGTGGCATGCAATCTGAGAACGAAATAATTGTAATAATTGGTTGTTGTATGGTGTGAAATTGCTCTTGAAAAGTTTTGGTAAGGTGAAAACGAAGAGATGGAATAGTTTGGGAAAATGCTGTGGATTTGGGATTTTCACATACCAGAATGAGTGTATTAAAAGTTATATTTTAAGAATGGATGCTAAACAGGTATCGATTGTTGCACTTTTAACAAAGATTACTAAATAAGCATTTATTATTTGGGGCGATGAGTCTTATCAGGTTTTTTAGTCGTTCGCCATACCAACTACACCGTTAGAAATTTCGGAGTAGATTTTAATATTTTTTGTATTGTATATATGTCCACACCAAAACTATATTAAATTTTAATAGTGTTCAAATATTAAAACACGTTCCTTAATATTGAAAATATTAAACATCAATATAGCTGTAGTTAGAATTTTTTAATACTCTATGTATTGATTTGCATTCTAGTCGTATTGAATATTAATTGCATCGGGGGTTATTTGAGATTACGAATGTATTAAATCTTATTATTGATTTAATATGAATGGATATTAATGCCAAATATAGTAACGATTTAAAAGTAATATACGCTGGGATTACTTTTGAATGAATTTCAATAAATCATTGCAATGCTACTAGCCTTTGATAACCTTTAGAATTTCAGAGAAAACAAATTATATGTATCAATAAAAAAATAGTTTTATTTTCATTATTAAATTAAACACCAATATATAAGAAGCAAACAAATAAGCCGCTTCAAGTATCATACAGTTTTAACTTTTTAAATAACAAATTCTTAGTCTCACCAAACCGTAGCCGGAAATCATTTAAAATCGAAAATAACCCACACATAAGGTTTTGAAAAATATCAAAGTTCATTCCTACCAATTATACAGTACAGCTACTTTTGAAGACAGCATTCTTTGGCAGTGATTGTTTTGGATCGTTTTTGTTTGATTTATTCTGCTTGCTTAACATCTAAGCAATTTTTGAAAAAACTTTTTGTCGTCTTCACCAAGCTCATGTAAAGGTTCGTTGCTTCCCACTGAGTTATCTCGTCTAGCCACTTTGCACCTTCCGAAAATTCCGTCTAATCAATGTCTCTTAACGTTCAGATTTTTAATTTTATCAATCAAATAACCTGAGTTGGTTTCCAGGTTACATAGTAAATCCTGTAAAATGTGCATAAATAATATTAACTGTTGTGCATATTTCCAAAGTGCTTACGGTTCCATCAAATTTACTGTTCGGAACTTTCAGAGATGGAAACAAAGTGATGATTGCTCTTGCACAAGCAGTTTTTTCATGTTTTCCAGGGCAATTGTCACTGATTCTGCGGAGAAAATCAATACTATATCCAGCAAGCGGTCTCCACGATGTATCTTTTGATGTTCTGTTGTGAGAATGTTTGGAGAAAATCCAATGGCATTCGTTGTTTTCCAAGTAGGATTTAAGAGCCTAGTTAATTTAACGAATATACAAATTTCAACCATGATAACTCAAAAATAAATTCTATACCAGTTCATTGATTACTGAAAAAAATCCACATGGCGCCCAGAGCGATGTAACATAGCGCATTATTTATGACCCCATACGCTATGTACATAGTACTCTGAGCTATGCAATATGGCTCCCCGTGCCATAATGTCAGAATCTACATAGCGCGTGGTCCTATATAGCATGGCGCAGTATTTATGGTCCCATACGCTTTGTACATAGCACCCTGAGCTATGCAGTATGGCTCCCAGCGCCATAATTACATGGCACAGAAATTATGGCCCCACACGCTATATTACATTGTGCCGTGAACCATGTAATATGGCTCATGGCACTCCAATTATAACTCGCAGTCATACTGTGTGAGGAGATGTATAAATGTCAGCAAGCTTCTTGATTTTAGGAGAGATTTTATTGTAGTAGATTGGTTGAGTGCAAAAAGATTGTTTAGCTATTAGAAACACTCCAAATACAATAAGTCTGCCAAAAAAGAGACGAAGAAACGGGAGGAAAATTGATCAAGTCTTCGTGATACATTAACAACCGATCTCCACGCTGCGAAAATTTCGATAATCAATCGAAAAAACTGAGACCCGAGTGTCAAATAATTTTTGCAAACGAATTTCAATCGAATAAAACTTCAATTCAAAAATAACCTGCAAATCAATCGTAATCATTACGCTCGAAAAGCATGTTATTGCACTGAAAAAAACACATAGCCCCAGATGCCATAATTTATAGACTTCTGGCGCAATGTACATAGTCGATTTCGGTCGATTTGTGATAAAATATAGCGCCACACGCCATAGTACATAGGAGCACACGCTATGCTTATAGCCCTCCACGCCATTTACTATAGTCCTCCACGCCATGTACTATAGTCCTCCACGCCATGTACTATAGCCCTCCACACCATGTACTATAGCCCTCCACACCATCTGCATGGCGTGGAGGACTATGTTACATGGCGTGGAGGACTACAGTACATGGCGTGGAGGGCTATAAGCATAGCGCCTGCTCCTATGTACTTTTCGCCGTGTGTTATGGCGTGTGGTGCTATATGTTTTTTCAGTGATTAGCGAATCTACTCCGATTGCGGCATTTGATCGCCTGACCTGTACTGATGGGGTTGAACAAATCAAATATAACATACTTATAAACAGAAAGTGCATCATAAGCACATGTTTTACCTTCGGAAGCGACTGATGAATCCACGCAAAGAATGAAGCATACACAGTTCTTAAATTGGGAAACAGAAGCAAGTAAATCATTAAAATCTATTATTAGCATGCCCCGATCCCTTGACACAGAAGTTTCCCTATTTTTTTGCCACTGTCAACGGAATAATGCGTCTCAGTTTAAATTCTGGATAGTTTGTTTCACTACCTGATAAAATGATGTCGCTCGCTATAAAAAAGTCACTTTCAAACTCATTGCACTTTACCACCTTCACTAACTCGGATTTGTCTTCGTGTAAATATTTCACTTTTAAGTAAAACTCCCCGATATTATTCCTTTCACTGTCTGAGAAATAATGACAAATAACAAATCACAACGTATCACTTTCAATTTATACATGTTATGATTTTCAATCCAATAAAATTGTATTAAAATGAAAGTTTTCATTGTTAAGAACATGCCTTAATATTCATAGGACATCGAAATTTAATTTCTGGTGTATTGTATATAGCTGTAATACAAAAGACATATTAAAATATATCTTCATATTTCTAACCGTGTAGATATAATTTTTTTTCGGAGATTGACAATTATTTTTTTGCGGAGAATTTTTTTTATTGATCTTGTCTTATCTTCTCATTATTGATATTGTCTTAACTCTTTTATACATATACCGAATTGCATAGGCATTTTAGGGACACAATTCCAAGAATATTTTAGCTCTTGAGTCTTCACTGACATAGTCTTGGATTTCTTACAAGAACATTATTCGCAATATGGCTACCACTTTCACTCGCATCGTTTTGGATTCAAAGTTTGCTCATGTATATTTTTACTTATGTTTGCAAATCAACAGTTTTTCTTGGTTTTCTTTAGTGGCTAGTAAAAAGAAGTATTAATATGTCTGCTTGTTTTGGAATGATAAAAGAATCAATGAAACGTCTTGTTCAAACAGAAAACTAAAACATAACACTTTATTTCCTCATATTTACAGTATTTATACGGTTTGGTTTGGTACTCAGCAACCTAAAATTTACGATGCATCATCTTTTTATTTAACAAGGTTGACTTCGCTGACTTCAATCCATTGATTTACGAAATACATTCTTCAAATGAAACTTCCTGACGCGAGTTGATTGTCTTTTCCGCAATTCGGTCCGGTTCTTCGCTTCACCTGGAATTTTTCTGATTTATTGGTTGAGGGTTGTTGATCGATGGATCTGTTGATTGCAGCAAGTAGTTGAACGCAATTGTTTGCTGATGGGTCGATGAATCGGTACGTTGCACTGGTCAGTGGTTGTTGACCGTTGGTTGTAATGGGTTTGGGTGATGTTATTAATGTTGGTGAGCGCTGTTTATCTGGAAAAAAGTACCACCGTAATCACTCTTCTTTATGAACGCAACAACTTATTATATACTTATTGCTTTTTTGCAAATTTTTGATAAATTTTATGCTCTGTCAAATTCAGAGGTCAAATTCAAATTTTCGAATTTCCTCTTTGCACAAGAACGGTAAATCTTCACCAAAATACCTATCTTCGGCTACTAAATAGAGGCTATTCTATTTAGTAGCCGAAGTTTGTGTTAATTTATTTATTATTATTCAAATCTCATTTAACAGAAAATCCAATTATAAAATGAAATACAAAAAATAATCAAAAAATCATTAATATAAAGCAAAACAGGAATAAAAATAATAATAAAAAAAATTGAAGAAAAAGTAAAGAGAAAATGTGCAATAAAAATAACTAAGAGACTACGTTAACATATCAATAACATGTTTTTTAAAAGAATGAAAAGACATGGACAAAGAACCAAACTGATGCTCATCATGGCTTCTAAGTATCCTAGGTATAGGTGAGTCAAAATACACAAGAGTACGCGCAAAAGGAGTAAGAAAAAGTGATTGAGTTCTAACCGGGCGATCAGACATACGTAAGAAATGACACACGCGAATGTTGGAAGAGAGTAGGCCAGGAATATTTTGCGGGTACTCAGCAAATGAATATTTAAGAAAAGCAGACGGTCATCATAAGGACGATAGCAAACATTAAACTTGAACAAAAGGCAGCGAGTAAACTTACTCTGAACGGATTCAACAGCATTAGTCAGGTACACGAAACGAGGAGACCACACTTGGGAGCAATATTCAACAGTGCAATACGAACAAGAGAAATAATAAGACGGACACATGTGTTGATATTGGTTGCAAAGCGAGAGCAGCGCAGAACGAAACCAGCTACTTTTGAAGACTTAGCAACCAAAAAAGAAACATGCAGATCAAATTTTAACTTCGGATCAAAGGTCTTGATCTACATGCTTCAAAAGACTATCACACACAAAATATTCAAAGGAAATGGGATTAAGTTTATTGGAAAAAAATATCATGAAACACTTGGAAACATTAAGATCAAGGAAGTTCGCAGAGCCACCAATCACTTAAAACAAAAAGATCCGATTGTAACTAACAACAATCATTTTGTGAAGCGACAGCACGGAAAATTTTAAGATCATCACCATACAACAGAGAGTCAGACTGAAAGTTACAAGGAAGTTCATTGATAAACAATGTGAAAAGGAGGGGACCAATGATGGAACCTTACGGAACACCAGAATTAGGAAAGAAAGGGGAGGAAGAACAACCATTAAACACAACACGGCAGACGCGATCATGGATGTAGGAAGAAAGCCAGGATGTAAGGTAACTAGAAACACCAAAGTGACAGATCTTATCTAACAGCACTGTGTGATTTACCCTGTCAAATGCTTTCGCGAATTCAGTGTAAATCACATCAGCTTGAAGACCATTGTCCAAAGTACACGTGACGAGGTTAGTGAATTCCACTAAATTCGTAGTCGTTGAACGTCCCTTGATGAAACCATGTTGCTCTACAGAATATAAATGACTAAAAGCACCATGAATTCTGTCATGAACAATCCGCTCAAGAAACTTTGGAAAGCAGGACAGGAGGGATATAGCCAATGTCTCCCGATTCTAAAATCGGAAAAAAACATTGGCAGCTTTCCAGGTAGAAGGAAAAACACTAACAGACAAACTCAAATTAAATAATATAGACAAAAGTACACATAAGGAAGCTGCAAGAGACTTAACAAACACATTAGGAATGCCATCTGGGCCACTGCTTGCTCCAACGAGGATATTAGAATTTCAACCTCCAGAGGATTGGTCATCACAAAATTATCCTGAGAAAATACAGTCACAGCAGAACTCCCTGAAGCAAAATTAGGAGAGGAAAATGAAGAAGCAAAGAACTTAGCAAATAAATCACAAGTTTCTTGAGGGATAGAAGCCGAAGTTTCCTCAAGAAAAAAAGTGTCAGGAAACCGGTTGCTAGTTTTTAGGGAACGGACATACGACCAGAAAGGTTTCGAGTTATCTGAGGAATGACTCGCTTCAATATGGGCGAAATAACCACGTTTCGCTTCTTCAATAGTCCTTTTAGCCACTGCTCGCAGAGACCGATAATGCTGAAACGCCTCGACAGATGAACTGCGAAGAAATGCATTACGGGCCTTATCTTTCTCGCGCAAAGCTTTGGATACTGCGACAGAAAACCAAGGAGGACAAGCACCACGACGAAAACGAGACACAGGAGTAAATCTAGAAACAATGGAATTAAGGAGAGAGTAAAAAGAAAGAACTGACAATATTATAATCAGATTCAGATGAAATTCACACTTTATTATAATCTTGAGTAGGACCGGGTCTGATAAAAATAATTTTGAAATGTGGGCAACTCTGTGGCAGTGGTGCTACCTTGAAAAATCACTTAGACAAATTTTAATGGAATTCACACAGTAGCTGATCCTTATTTTAAGCTACTTTGGGTCGAAATTTGATTGAAAACCCATGATAGCGAAACTATGGTGTAGTTTTAGTAATTTTTTGTAATTTTTTAACTAAGTGATGTTATCTTTATGTTGTTGGTATGTTAAATGGTGATGATCATGTAGTGACAATAGACAAAAATGAAAGATTTTCTAAATTTCTTTTTGCAGTCATTGGATCGAAACAAAATTGGCAGGGTGGGTTGTCCTCATTGTCAAGTAGACTTGGTAAACTTTTGGTTTTTGCGTAGACAAACGTTTGCCAGCACTTGGTGTTTTTATAATTTTCTGATCAACAAATGCTACCAGTAAATATGCATAAGGTAAACATCTACAATGAACATAAGTAGCCAATATTTAAATTTTTCCAGTTTTATAAATTATTCGGATGGAAGCCCCAAATAGCTTTCTGTCCCTGTAAATTTCGAGGATCAAAATTCACACGGTAGGTTGATCTGGCGTATTCGCGGTAGACTTTTAGTTGCAATGTTGTGTCTCAAGCACTGAGAATTTCCATATTTTATATTAGAGGAGATGCTGCTTTCAAGTTTTTATAAGATAAACATCCGATAATAAATACAAGTATTAAGTTTTTTCTTTCCTAAATTTTAAAACTAATGCGAGCAGTAACCCTGAAAAGCTTTCTACGCTTTAGATTTTAATGCAGTGTTATGATCAAAGTGGTATATATCCTTTGAAATATGTTGCTAATAATAAGGAGCTCGTACTGAAAACATGCACAATTCCGCTACAGTGTTTCTGGCGGTTCCTATGTGCTAGAGTTTTTTTAAATCGAAGTATTTTTTCTCTTACTCGGTACACCGTAAAATTACTGTTGTTGCCCAGAATAGTTTGCAGTAACGGCTTGTAACATAATATTTTGGGTCGATCAAAAGGAAATTTATATTGTATTAACTTAGGTTTTTGATATTTAAACGGTGAAAAAATTAACGTTCCCGTTATTTTCTTCAAATAGCAAACAACAGTTAGCTTCCTTACAAACGAAAATGTTCCAGTAAGAATTACGAAAAGTTCTAGAGCATTATCATCAAGCCAAAGAAGAATGGCGGGTGGTGGTTCATTAATATGAAAAAGAAGAATACTGCAAATTAATGAGACTAAAATAAAATTCACCTTTAAAATTGACAACACAATTATTGCTATTAATTTTGCCACAGAAAGAGCAATAACATTTTTCATATTCATAATCTTACCATCATACGATTATCCCGAAACCGTCCATTATTTCATCATAAAAATTATCATTTTCGCTAGCTCATTCTCGTTATATTGCTATTGCAGTATTTCTGATCCAAGCTTTTATGCATTTAAATGTTGAAAAACTTCTTTGAACTGACAGTAAAACTATCGTACTCCGGCATTTTAAATAATAATAGTTTTCGAAATTCAAAAAAAGTATTAGCAAAACTCGTTCATTACGCACTTTCTGACCAGTTACACACTTCCCGACCAGTTACACACGATCCGTTATCGTAATATACTACATACGAATATGTCCAGCTATATTTTGTAATAATTTTTCAATACGTTTTTCTTTGCAAATAAATGTAGCTATAAAAAGATGATTCGTTGAGCTATTTTTTGTCTTGATGTTATTTCAGTCTTTCCATAAAAAATTCTATTAATTCACAGCTTACTTCTCAATAAAAAATAACACTTTCAAACAAAACCTTTTCGCATCAAAAATCTAATGCTATAAAATAAAAATAAAGTAATTTGTAAAGTAAAGTAATTTGTCAATAAAACCACCATCGTCTTACTACCCAAACAAATACTAGGTGTTTTACATTAAGAAAACTTACACTTACCCTTTTTCAATTCATGCAGTGCAGTTTTACTGAAACTAAATCTAATCAGAAACAGAAAGCATCCTTTAAGCGTAATATAACAGAGCATTTTCTCTCGGGAAACGATTCGGTAGAGCCGCCGAGTGTGTCATTGGCCTTAAGCTGCACGCTGCTTTCAAGCAGAGCTTCGGCAGTTGGTGGCTTGCCGGAAGCCATTTTTGCTTTCGCGCAATGACACACATGGTGGTTCTACCGAAGCGTTTCCTGAGATGAGAACCGAGTTGGTTTAGTTGCATGAACCAAATACTAGAGATCACGACAATGCGAGTTCAAAACTCGTCATGTTCTGCGCATATCCCGCCTGGCGCAGTTTACGTCACGTAGCAGAGAGCGGTGGACCAAGAAAAATGTGGTGAAAAGAAAAAATACATGCATCCGAAGATAATGGTATGGCAAATTTCAAACTCGTCTTGTTCTGCGAATGATTTAATTTAGCGTCGTTCAAGTTGTAATATATGATGTAGCATATAGTGGCGAATAGGGAGAAATATTGTGAAAAATAGGGTTTGTTCAAAATGTAGTATGTATGGTAATTTTAATGATGCTTTGAAAAATGTGAGTGTTGTATTTCCTTACAGTAATACGTGAATAAAAAATCTATCGATATTTTGCAGTCATAAATAATCCGTTAATGAATTGTAAAATAAAGACGATTATATTTTCAAGTCTTTAGCCGAATGTAGCCAACCACAAAACAATACCCTGATTCACCTACAAAACAGGTCATTTAGGAATGGTTTGTGGGCGTGCTGGCGCAGTTTACGTCACAAAAAGGGTGTTGACATGCGCATGTCGTGATCTTGTCTCTTGGTTCATGGTTTAGTTGTGCATTACAAAACCGAGAGGAGGCCAAACCGTGGAGTGTGTCATCACAATGCTAAAGTAATGCATGACTATACCAACTCGGTTCTCCTCTCGGAAAACGCTTCGGTAAACCGCCATGTGTGTCATTGCGCTTACTCTTTCCATATGACCATTGTGAAATTTGATGTAAATTAGGACTGTTGATCGGTCGTCGTATGAACGATGTATTTGCTTGATCATTTGCTCACTACAGCCGCATATACAATTTCGGAATAGAACAAGATTCAGGTGGCAAACTAAAGATTGAAGGAGGTAGATAATAGGTAAAAAAATCTAAAGGAAGCTAAGCGCTTAACGTTAATGATTTATCTTTTTTAATTTTTGGTTGCCATTTGTTTTTGGTACGGCCGAGATAACCCTGTCATCCCTGACAAGCCGCCACTGAAAGCTTGACCACTTTTTGGCATTCTTTTCACCAGTAGCTCTGTGTATTCCACAGACAACGACCCTCATGATTTTCAAATGGCTTCTGTGATCTGCTTTCAATTCAGAAGTTTTCCCCTTCAAGTTTCGATTTTAAAAGTCACCAACCATTTTCAATCGGATTCCCATCTACCGTTGTAAGGCTATTTCCCCTTTTTCCAGTCGATGCAAATTCGAATTTGGTTCTAAGGAGCTTTGACCTCATACGAAATCCTTTCTTGCTGACCTTAGGATCCTACGCTAGTAAAATTTTCAAAATTTTTGCAGCATTCATATCCTTAGTAAATAGCTCTGTGCGACCAAATCTAAGCTTTAAAAAACATCCCCAATGAATTTGCACTGGATCAAGCGCGTTACACGAAAAGATCAAGCATGCTTACAGGAACGCAGGTCCAAAAAGATGCTTCATCAGAAATCACAACATTGAACAAATTACGGCTGAAATTCTCGGTATCTCAGTCCTTCCGTTTATCTACATATGTGATTTTCGGAGAGAAGATTAGTGCTTGGAAGCTGGATATTCTTCGCGCTCAGTCGCTGTCAAATCGTATTGATGCTTACACGAATATCCTTTCTGGCCAATATTCTTGTGCGCAAACATGAAATGGAGTTGGCCCCAAATACTTGTATGCTGATTTTATGTCATAAACCCTCTCACAAAAACTTGAAAACAGATCATGGGATACGCCAGGTGAACTCAGTCCATCGGCACCTAAATGAAATTATGATTGGCATTTTGTGGAATCAAAAAGCCTTTGCATACCATGAACTTTTTAAACAGTTCGAAATTTTCCCTAGGGATCGTTATCGACTGTAACTTAAATGTTTGAACCGAGCTTTGAAGCGAGTGATCAGGAAGTAACGCTAGGTAAGAAAAGTTATTTCTGCTGTATGATAACTCCAGACTCTGTGTAAAAAAAACCGTCAAAAACACCCAGAAGAAGTGTAATGGAAAATTTTAACCCTCACACTGAAAAAGATCATTATCTATATACTTCTGGTCCTATGTATATAATTCATCAAATATTGCTGTATGTATTATACCTCTCATAAAAAGCAAATTAAAGGCGAAATTGTCTTCGTTATAGAAAATTTCAGGGCTTGATTAATTATAAGAGATTTGAACTTTTATTTTCACTCTTGAAATGCTGCACTATCTTTCGGTGCACTATCCACTTGTCTGTACGAGCTTACTTGAAAGTTACTGTTCCGACTCCGCTTCAAATATTCAAAGCCACAGCTCCATCTCCCAAGATTATGTTCAAAGTAATTAGTGCTATGTTACATAGTAGTTGAGACTATGTTTAAGAGGGTTCGATATCACGTGTATAGCAGAAAAGCCGAAAATGTATAATTTTGGCTCTTGTGACTATATTTTATAGCTAAGTTAACTATATACAGAGCGTATGCGACCATAAATTCTGCGCTTTGTTACATAAAACTACGCTCTATGTGCGAATTTGTAGCTCAGCCCTTAGAAAACCAAACCCCAATACATTATTTTCCGCATTTTGCTACTTCGTAAATTCTGTGCCGCTAACTGATTTATGTTATTCAACTGAAGCAAGGATAAGAATAAAAGTAGCATCAGCATGTTTTTTCTAGTGATGGGCGTTTCTGTTGTTTTCAAAAAACGAAAACAAACTGTTTTTTTTTTTCAAAAACAACTGTTTTTTTAAAAATTTTTGGAAAAAACATTTTGTATTAACGAAAAGAAACAACTTTTGTGCTGTTCGACAATTACAGTTGGGTCGTACTAGGATTTTTACAAGGTAGTACGAGTACGAGTACGAAAAAATACCTATTCCAAATACCTGTTTGAAGTATGTACATGTATACATTCAATGCATACGATTTGCAGTAATGTAATGAAACGGACTAACATGCCCTCCCCCACCGTCCAGACACAACGTTCCCAAGCTAGAATGGTGATGGTGCAAGATTACCTTCAAAGAATACCGAGTCATTAGTCTGTGCAGCTTGTCCGTAACTTTCCAATGGTCGGTCATTTATTTGACAAGTCTTTCTCCAATCTAGGGGTTATCTAAAGGAAAACGATCAGATTCAATCAATTTAATTTGTTTTTCATTTTATTATATGTAAAAAACACATCCTGTATTTGTTCAAATGACAAAAGTAAAAAAAATTACTAAGATAATACCAACTAATCCTGTTGTCATCTATATGACTTCGCCTCACTGAAGCATGAAGTTTTTATTAAGAAATAAAAAAAAATGTTTCGTTTATTAAACATGCACCGACTAGGGGGCCAACCTCTTCCGTAAAGCTGGGCATGAGTCCAGGGCACCTGACTACTACTTTTAGTTTTTCCGGCGGATTTCATTTTGCCATATCTTCGAAACCGCTTTTTCCCAGACTTGTGTGGAGATTTCGCCCGAAACAACTCAGAAAGGTCCCCAAATTCATGCTAGATCAAAAAAACATTCTAGATCAAAAAAACATTATTGGAAAAAATAGACGTTTTTGCCCAATTTCCCCTATCAAAATTTTTTTCACCCATACAATATCACTAATATACTCCGCGACCACTTCCAATCATCGAAATCGCGGTAAAGGCAGTTTTTCCCAAACTATGGCCAAAAAGCCTCTTACTCCCCTACAAAACCGAAATTTTTATATCACAGCAATGTCCCAAACCACTCTAACCCGAAATTGGCCGATTTTGTCCGATTTCAGCTCCTTTTGCCCTAAAACCTTTTTGAATATTTGAATAAAATACTTGCAAGTACGAAAATATTCGCAAGTACGAAAATACTGTATTCCGCAGCTAAACAGTTTTTCACTGCCAAACAGTTCGTTTCAACAAACGAAAAACGGTTTGTTTGAAAAAAATGAAAAACGATTCGTTTTAAAAAAACGAAAAACGATTCGTTTTTAAAAAACGATGAAAGACGATTCGTTTTTAAAAAATAGTTCGTTCTTAAAAACCGGTTCGTTGAAAAAAAAACGAAAAACGATGAAAAACGATTCGTTTTAAAAAAACAGTTCGTTTTTATAAAACGGTTCGTTTAAAAAAAACGAAAAATGATTCGTTTTAATAAAACGAAAAACGAAAAGCGATTCGTTTTATAAAAGCGATTCGTTTTATAAAAACGATTCGTTTTATAAAAACGATTCGTTTTAGAAAAACGCTTAGTTATAGAAAAACTATTCATTGTAGAAAAACGGTTTATAGAAAAAAAAGGAGAATCATTACTTGACGTCCGTACATGAATCATTACTTGACGTCGTACAATGCTATATAATAAGACACTACATAGGTGGCTTTATTATTCACACCAATTTATGCACTCATATGACAAACATATGTACGTATTTTAAGTAAGCTGCAATTATTTCAAGGCTGCTGATGAGTCAGCCTGTACAATTTCAATTTCTGTTTTATTGAATGGACTTGCTACTTATTTGCTCCTATGGAGAAACTTGATCACCGAGATTTGTTGACATGCCTAGGAATTTCTTCTTTCCATTGTATTATTGTTTTTTTCTGAATTGTCATAGTTATGAGTCATAGCACAAATGCAACCAAGACCCAACAAGCTGCTCGAGTTTGTGTCCTCCCAGAGGAATGTGTAGGATTTATGACTGTGATCATTAAAACCTCATTATGCTTTCGAGGATGCATCATAATAGAAAATACCCTTCAAAGATGGAAAAATGTAGGTAGATACTATTTGCAAGCAAAGTGTGTAATTAATGACCAATGAATTAAAATAGTGTTAAAAATTATGTAGACCGAAAACAGGTAGCCATTCCAGAATTTATAGAGAAATCATACGCAATCGTAGGAGTAGGCCTGGCAAACTATTGATGATGAGATTAAATAAGAATATTATAAACAAAATCATTATTAAATGAGATAGTTATTATTCAATTAGCTTATTTTAAGGGCGCTAACTTTGTTATTTTAGGCATTGAAAATAAATTGTTTATGCTAGTGTTTTTGTATTTGAAGTTATGCTGATCACTATTATGGGATTGTTTCAAATTAAAAGGATGCATCGACCGAAAATAAAAATAATTTCAAAGTTAATTATTTTCATCTACTACTTAAGATACGCTTGAATGAATTTTGATTTTCAATTTTTGAGCTTTAATAATTGCAGGACTAAAGCAAAGATTATCTATGCTATGAAACATTATTCTTCTAAAATATGTTTTTAAAGCTAACAAGAACAACAAAGGGGTCAGTTTCATTGCAGAGCCTCTTCTTCCTAGCAGCTTAAGCAGTTAAAAAACGAGCAATTAGATTATCCTCAGCTCCGAAAGGAAATAGGATAGGAACACATTTCAGACATTTTTTTTTTTCAATGCAAAAAAGTGAACATAAATAGGGTAAATGGAGGATAAAGTTAATAAGATAGAGTTAGTTGATGGTAGGTTAGTAGAAAACATAAAAAAAGTATGCAAAGAAGACGAAGAAACTCTTTTATATTATAAATATTAATTGAAGTATTGTTGAATAAAAAACAAAAGAGAGAATATGCTTCCCAGACAGCAACAGAGTGCTAGTACGAGGGACGCATAGATTTTTAATGACTTTAAATTGGTGTTACTAGTAGTAAATAGTACGTAACTTAATTTACATGTTTCTAATGTGATTCTTCAGCAGCCCTTTAAAAACTGAGTAAGATCTGGCATCCTTCAAAGAGTTTGGTATATTATTGATGATTTCCATAGCTAATCTAATAGGATCTTTATGCTTTCTATTCGTTCTAGTGACATTGTCTGAGATTATCTGTAAATCTTGTGTCATAGCCGTGATAATCACATTGTCTTATGGGAGATATCGAAGATTTTATATTTAGTATTTTATATATTATCTAAGCCTTATCCATAAATATGATATCCCTAACATTGAACTTTTCTGTTTGTCTGTAAATTATGTCACTTGGAGTCATTCTATCAAGTCCATGCGTTGCCTTTCCTATCCAATTGAGTATTCTTTGAATTGAGTCAATATTCATCTCTGAGGTTTGACTCCAATTCAGTATACCATAAGTGACATTAGGCACTACAAAGGAGTTGTAGATCATATTTTTCACGTCTAAAGCTAAGTAATATTTCATTTTGAACAGCCTAACCCAGGAAATCAATTTAGATTTCATATTACTTATGTGAGGGCTTTTCTTTGATCTGGCTACTCTTTGTATCTCGTCTTCATTTATTCTGATGTTAAGGCAGATCTTAGTTTTATTAATCTGCTTGAATTCTGTTTCCCAAAAGCCAAAAGAATAGCAAAAGAGTGTCATCAGCATAAATAATATACTTTCCGGTCAGACCAGAGAAATATATATTATAGCTATAAAGCAAAAATACAGTTGGCCGTAGTATTGGCTCTTGAAGAACACCGTTGCTCATTACTCCAGGATATTTACTTACCAGGATATTTCTGACTTTTAGAAGCTATCAATCAACGCCAGTGCCGAGCCTTTTATTCCAAGCTCGCTTAGATTTTCTAACAAAGTGGAATGATTAACCGTATCAGAGGCCTCTTCGTTAAATCAATAAACAATGCAGCCACATATTTGTTGAAATCAAGTTGAAAATTAATAAATTGTACGGCATCTGTTATTGTTGATGTTGTATTACTTTTTTCTAGAAAACTATATTGATGTGTATTAAATCCAACACTAGTTTCTAGAAACTTAACTAAATGTTTATTAAACATTTGTTAAAGCAATCGGCCTGTAATTAGAATGATCTGAATCGTCACCTGATTTAAGAATAGGTATTTTCCTGATTTAAGAATTGGTATTTTTCAGCTCTGTAGGGAATTCACCTTTGCTAATGATTGCGGAAATTGAAGGTGATATTTTAGTACCAACTAATTTCAGTTTGTCTGAAGTTATTCCATCATTTCCAGCTGAAGAATTCTTCAATGAGCTAATTATGACAAATACATCACCAGGATCAGTAGGTTTGAAAAAAGTGACTTTGAACTCAACGGAATGTTCTGCCTTTTAAAATTGTCAACGTTAAACTTCGCTTTTAAACCCTCAGATA
Source organism: Nemotelus nigrinus (assembly GCA_947369275.1). Taxonomy (NCBI): domain Eukaryota; kingdom Metazoa; phylum Arthropoda; class Insecta; order Diptera; family Stratiomyidae; genus Nemotelus; species Nemotelus nigrinus. The sequence continues at coordinate 56,158,916 of OX376372.1, forward strand.
GTTTTTCACTTATAGAGCTGAAATGATCAATGAAATAATTGGTAGTGATGAGAGAGTTAACTTTGCTTGTCTTATTGCCTAACAAAAGTTCTTGATTAATGAATTTCCCAACATTCCTAACGTCAACCTCAGCAGAGAAGTTGTCTTCTAACAAACTCCTTCTCGACAATTCTAATCATGGAACATATTCTATTCTTCAAAGATTTGTAATCATATCTAAGGTTGGCATCATTTGGATTCATTTTCATTTTTTTATATCAAATTTTCTTTTTTTCCATTCCCTTAATTAAATGTTTCGTAATCCAATTGTTGCCTCTCCTAACTTTGATTTCCTTAATAATTGAAGCCGCCTGTTTTGCATCTTGAATGATAGTAATTATGTCTTTCAATAACATTTCACGATGAATTTCGTTAAGCTTATTTACCACCAAGTCAACTTATAGTCGTTTATCTAAAACTGAAATTGTCTTTCTAACTATGCAGCAACTTTTTAATACCAGATGTTGTTATATACAAAGTTTGATGATCTAAATCTAGCCATTCTGAGTATTCTACATTAAAAGCAACATATTGATTGTTGACGGTAGTTGTTACATGACCCAATAAAGTAGCTGAACTTGAAGTAACTTTGGTTGGGTTACTATTTAAGAAGCATCGCATTGTACATGGCCAACATATTATTATAATTAGCACAGGCACTATTGTTTATGTTAATGGCATCTACATGTATTGGGGTTATTTTTTTTGAAAAACCTTCATAGATATCCTGCGAAAGATTCAAGATTATGTAAGATTCTACTCACTAAAAAGCATCACCCGCTGACCACAGAAATCCGAGTTGGAACAATTTTCGCATTATTTGGACTCGGTTTTGGCACTAATACCTATCAGGTGCCCCAACGAGTACTTTCGTTCTGTCAGGAGGAGTTCGCTAGGCAACCCTCTCCTCTTTTCGAGACGTACCCAAGCGTCTTTTGAATGCAGCATCACCTCGACAATTGTCTCCGGCGTCGCAGGGCTGATTGCAGACCAGAAGAAAGCCCAGGTACTTGAAGAAAGTTTGCAACGCAGCATCAATTTCTATGCCATGGCCTGATAGAAATTGACACAGGTAGAAATTTATTTCACCGTGGAAACGACTAAGCCAAGGTTTTATGGCGTGAGTCAGCCTAATCGTCCATGCTCAGGTTGTGCTCGTAGCGTAGCGGTTCTCCCAAGGCTCAAGAGTTCGCGCTCGTGCTTGGGCGGCTGCTACCTCTCTTTCCATTTCTGAGCTATTCAGACAGGTCTCCTTGTGCTCGTTCGCCAATAAATCGTCCTGAGCTTTGGCCAACATGACGTTACATGAGACAGTATGCTAGCTTCTGGTGATTCGTAGAAAGCTTGCCATCCTAGTTCGATACTTTGAAAATTTTAAGCAGCGTTGAATGAGCCGCCGTCATAAATATTTTACGTTTACTCGCACTAGAAACGTTCCGTATGAGTCTGCTCGGCGAGATGACAGTTCCCAATGCACTCTCGCATGCTTTATGGGCGTGCTTCCTATAAGTCAGCTTGGAGTCAAAAGTCACTCCTAGATGCTTCGCAGATTTTTTGGTTTTGTCTACTTCGGACCTGAGTGTAACGGTTGATATCCTTCTTTTCGTCAATATGACGATCTCAGTTTTCAGGATTGCCTGCTGGAGACCATGGTTTTCCATCCAGCCTTCAACTCTTCTCATTGCTTGATTTAATTTGAGCTTAGCAAGGTGAGACTTTCCGAATCCTGCTGATCTACTAGGATCCTTCGAGCGTCTACAACTTATAGAGCTGCATAGCCTGAAGCGTCTGTAATTCGTCCAAGTCTCTGGTTTTTTTTCGATATGGTTCACTAATCATTACAATTTGGGCTCTGGATTCACACACCAGCTTCGTGAACAAATTTTCCGCCGTACGACACCTCTGTGTGTTCCCTAGGAGAATCCTTATCTACGAAGATTCTTCTTCTGCGCTTCAAGCTCTTCTCTGAAAGCTTTACATGCTTCTGAGCCCAGAATGTGATTTGCTTCTACTAGTTTTGTCTTCTCACAAAACAAAAAGCAGAATGGTGCAGCGGTACATACTTTTGCGAGATGGCCAGTTTGACTAGATTTCCAACAGTTACTGCTCCGATTGGTGGTATAGCCGTGCTTTCGCCACCTATCACATTTTTTCGGCAATAAACAACCCTTATGTCACTTTCAGCGACATTTGAATTGAGAGACGAGATCTCCTTTGAGAACTCATCAGACGAGAAAGTCCTATCAAGCCTATGGAGAATTAGTCTCGGGGCTAAGTCTTTTGTGGAGTCTACCGTGTAAGAATTGCCTAAAGACTGCAAAAGATTGTTCTTTAGTGTCAGGCCCCCTCGACAGAATCCGTCGTTAAAAGAATCCCACCGTCTCTCAATTCCTTACGGTGCACCATTGGCACTTTAATCACCGAGGGAGTAACTGTCTCTTTGATTTTAAGAAGAGTTTGGCTTGTATTATAGTTTGAGGATTTTTTTGGTCGATTAATCACTCCATTGTATACTTACTAGGTCGAGGGATTGTCACTTTTGAGGATATTAGCGTATGTAGGTTTTGAGCAGCTTTGAACTAAATTGGGGATGTTATCCAATTTCTTGGATAGTTCAAATGATTGTTTTTGAATCTGCTCTACTATATCCCTAATTTTCTGATGTTCCTTGATAATTAAGGTACATTTTTGTACAACAATGTCCTCAATAAGGGATTTGTCATCTGGGCACATCCAGAGTTCACACTTATCCACCGCAGAGATTTTCATGTAAACATCATCTGACATTTTCACACATTTTGTGTGAAACTACCTCTTGCAGAAACCATCATAGAAGAGAGCTTTATCCTCATCCCCTCCCATCTTTTTGCACTTACCGCACTTATTCCACATCATTTCTACTAAAAATAAGCAAAAATAAGTTGAAACAAAGGAAGAAAAATATCGAACGTTAAAAGCTGTTGAAGAATGAAACAATAATTTACGTCTGAATTCAAGAAACTCTTTCACAAATTAGAAGCGTATTAACGATCGAGTATAATTATACTGACTTCAATAAAAAAAAACCAGCAAAAAAGATCGACTCCAAGTGAACAATCGAAAATCAAAACAATATCAATGTTTTGCACAACTGACAGTTGGCAAAACTTCTTCTTCAGTTTGATCCAAGCTTTGGTGCCTAGTTGCCGATTTTTTCCGACAAAAATTATGTTGACGTCAATTGCACCTTAAAATTATCAAAAAAAGTTCCAATCACCTAAATTTCGAATCAATTTAATAATTGATCATAACGAAATTTTTCAACTGTAGCAAACCTTGCTCTATACGACCCTTGTTTGACATTCAAAATATAGCATAGCTTTGCATAAAAAACAATCAGCTTAACTGACGATTGAATTTAAAATTCACTTTTTTGTTCGGATTCGAATTAAAAAAATTGTGAAGTTAAATATGACGACAATTACAAAATGTTATTTTTTGGTTTCATGCCACTAAACGAACACGCTTAAATAAAAAGAATGTTACCAATCACCTTTGATCTCATACAACAAAACCTTGTATTTAATAAATTTTAGAAAACATCTCTCATAAGTATTCATCCCATCTACAATGTTATTATGTGTGCGTAATTAAAATTTATTTCCATGTTTTTTCATACTTGTCCGTTTCATAAATATAGCAGACTGAAGCACATAGCAAAAAATATTAAATTAACGGAGTTGCTAATAAAGCAGCAGAGATGAGCCACTAGATCGGAAATAATATAATATTTGTTTTTTAAATAAGATTTTTTCGATTTGCTTGGAGATAAGATTGGACTGACTGGTTGACATGAAAGAAAGGTTAAGTACAGTTTTAATTAAGTCACACTCGATATGTTGCTATAGGATTTCGTCGGGCAATAGAGAAAGTGAAATTTATTCTGGATCGAGAGAACCTGTCAGACTGTGACGATTTGTTCGTTTTGTAATTAAGAGTGGCTATGCGATACCATCCTGGACAAATCACATACCATTTACGAAATGCAAATGTTACTAATCGCCCATTAGTTCGGAACGTTATTTTTTCAATGATGCAGAACACTTGGACTTGGACCGATTTGAATTTTCTTCTGTGCCTTCGTGGCAGACATGAATTCGAGAAAATGAACATTGACCTCAAAATCGGGGGTTGAAATTCGAAACCTTTCACTGGCCATGACCTGAGAAAATTTAGTCTGGAGAAAGTTGATCTGTCGATTTAAATCACGTTACTTCAAAATGCACGATAAATGTGGTCCAGACGTTGTTGCGCAGTGTTATTGTGGCAGAGGAGTAGATTTTATAGCATTTTTGTTGGAAAATAATTAACAATAAACCGTTTCGTGGATATTAAAAATTTCGTTTGTTGGAAAGATTGGTTTTTAAAGAACCATAAAATTACGATTGTGTATAATAAATAACTAGCTGATGAAGAGTGGCTCCTACAAAGCCAGCAAGCATACATCAAGGTCAGAATACCTTTTCATCTACGCTGCTTTCAGAGGATTTGAAGATGTTAGATGCACAAGGCCCGTTTTACATGAGCGGTTTCATTACGACTGCAACTCTGCAACTTAGCCGACAGCGACTAAGCGATTGTATTTTTATAGAAGCGGTTTCACGGCGAAAAGCGATTCGCAGAGGAACGTTCGTTTATACAATTTTAAATAACTTCGATCACTTTACATGAATGGTTCACACGCAAGTCTATGCAAAGGCTGGCGGCTGAAAACGGCTAATGTAAACAACCTCATTTAATCCTCTTTTAGATGCGTAGTTGCTAGCAGTTAAGTCATTTCAATTTCAATTTTAATCATCCCACAAAAACAATTCCATTTGATTCTGCTTTCGGAGGCTTATTCCGCAAAACGATTCATTTTTCCTTATCAAATATTCTTTGCTTTGATAAGCGCTCGAGCCGATATACTTTGGCTATGCTAATTTATAGACAAGGAAAAAATCGTGATAACAAATTAATAACCTTTATGACATCTTAATCATTTCGTCACTAAAATTTTGTATTGTACGAATATTAAAAAAAAAAAACTGTGAACTCGTGAATCCCTTAAATAGAAGGCCGGATGCCGCCGCAAACCACAGTGTTATTTGAGACGCTTACAGATTAGCACCGAGAATTCAACTCTGTTAATTCCTGCCGAACATTTGACTTTGCAAAATTAAGTTTATTTGTTATTCAAAGAATTTTCAGTAGTATAGTTTCTTTTTTCATAATAAAGTCAGTGTGCTATTTATCGGACATTTATATCCACTTTTCCTGTAATACACCTCGTCAATCAATGTAGACCAGCGGGTACAGTGTCGGTTTTTGCATACTGAAGTTGCGGATTCAACTCTGAACAGTGTCCAGCTAGTATTCTACGGTTTTAATAAATTTTCAATGCTAAATTCAGTTCAAAATATATATAAAAAAAAACTGAATAGTTCCAATTAATTTAAAGTACGTCGACTACCGCCAGGGAACCCTTTTGTGGCATTAACCTATATAGTGAAGCAGGTTGCATACTTCTTGACAGTTTAGTCATGAGTTTCAAGTGCAGCTTGGAGAACTGTCTTGCATTCGACAACACCATGGAGTTTGTGAATTGCAAAGGTTTCTGCAATAGGAAATTACATGGTGCATGTATGGGTGCTCCATGGGGTTGGTACCATCCATACTTAGGACACCACTTTATTTGCACTGATTGTCAAAATGTAGACTGGCTCATGAAAAGCATGTACGACAATATAGTCAGTTATATTGGAACATTAAATGCAGAAAAGGATCATCTGATATCGAAATATCAGGCTCAAGTTAGAGCAAATGCAGATATTCTGGCGGATATAACGCAGCGTTTTGATGTTTTAATATCTGCTTTTTCCAAGTCAAACAACAATAAAAACAGCAACAATGGCGTTGGAAAGTCTCTTGAGGCACTTGAAGAGAGAATAGATACTCTGATTAATAAAATAGATACATTATCTTCGATTATTTCACCCTCTTCTGCATCAAGCAGTTCTTGCGAAGCTGACCTTAAAAATATGCTCGAAAATACTGAGCATAAATTTGCTTCAATGATCGAAAAACAAAGTAACTTGCTGACAAATGCCTTCTTGGAACAAGAAATAAAATTAAACAATATAAAAAAGAAGTTTGAAAACTTTGAGCATCTCTGCGAAAACTCAATAGAAGATATGAATAATCGGCCACCCATTGTCGAGCATTCGAAAATTGATGGTTCAAAAGCTGAAAGTAACAGCAGCAGAACTGTGGGTAAAATTTTGAATACGAAAGACACGAGTTTGGATGGAAGTAGCAGTGGCTTCGACTGGAATGGTGTTACATTTACTCGTTGGAATAATCGAATCACCAACAATAGCCGTAAGAAAGGTACTAGTTTTATAAGAAAAAAATGTATTTCTCATAATGTTACTACTACTTGTAAAAATCTATCTATTCAAAATCCTAAAGCCTTATCCAACTTGATGACTATAACTTCTAAAAATCCCACTCGCTCTACCGTATTATCAAATAATGAAACGTCGAATAGTCATTTTAACAACGTTTCCTTGCGTGACAACTCATTAATACCACAACCTTCTGATGCTCCCGTTTCTTGCCGCCCAGAACAATGTAGCCATTATTCGCTCCCCATTATTCTACTGAGGCAGCTACGAATACTGCCTTCCTTGATAATTTGATGACAACTACTTCTCGTCAAAAAGTAGTCAACTCTGTTTGGCATTTGTCCATTCACACTCTCGTCTTCGTCATGTTTTGGCATGTGTGTGAATGGAGAAAAACAGGCGAGAACACACGAGGAAGCGATTCACATTCTCGTGCTCGAGTATACTTGTTATGTCTCGGAAAGAGTCTAAATGCGCCTTTATACATTTGGTTCGCATTTAAGAAACACTCATCCGCAATCCATCAGTTGTTTTCCACGCGGCATTGTGGACAGTTACGATCCTATTAAGTTCCAGAGTGTGGTATAGACAAACGACAAGGCGAGAAAAGTGATTTTGGATCAATATTTTATTTAAATCTTCGTATTTTGTTCAAGATAACGAATACTGGTGTTATTTTTTGTGTTTGCTTACTTTCATATGATGGGGTAAGTTTACGCGGGTAAGTGTTCGCAGTATTACTATGCGTACACTTGCCACAGCAAAGTAAATCATAATGTATTGTGTATTATTGTTTTGCCTTTCAGGTTGAAAATGCCTCGAAAATATGTCATAAAGTCTGTACCCAAGAGCAGATTGATGTAGCCAAGAAGTTAATTGAAGAAGGAAAATTGAAACGAGCTGCACCTGAAATAATTGGGGTTGATGAAAGCACTTTGAGAAAGTATTTAAAACTAAATTCAACTGCAACCTCGACGGGTCGATTTAAGCCTACATTTACGCGTGAGCAAAAAGTATGTTGATATTAATTACTTTTCAAAATTGAATTTCTTAAAATTATTTCAATTAATGTTGTATTTCGCCTTCAGGATGAAATTTATAACCATTGCAAGCTTAGTGATGATATGTTCAGGAGCCTCAGCTGGAATGCTCTAAGAAAATCGGTCTATGAATTTGCCGGGGTAAATAAAATAGAGAAAGATTTGATAGAACGACGAAAACGGAGAGAAAAGACTGGGTCTATGAGTTTTTAAAATGACGTTCTGAATTAGCTTTGAGATAAACTACACCCATGAGCTTTCCAAGAGCTATTGGTTTTAATAAAGTCCAAGTAGATCGGTTTTATGTAAACTTGAGAAAGTGTCAAAAGAAATAAAACTATCCTCCAGGTCGCATATACAATATGGACGAAACTGGTATCAGCACAATCCCTTAAAAGACATCAAAAGCAATCTCTCTAAAAGGGGAAAAAACCCCAGTAAAATTATTTACGGAGAACGTGGTCAAACCATAACTGTTATTTGTTGCGGTAGTGCAATTGGAAATATCATGCCGGCTGTATTTGTTTTCCCTCGTAAAAGGATGAATGGGTGAACTTCTGGACTGGAAGTATTGAACTTCTGGACTGGAAGTATTGAACTTCTGGACTGGAAGCTCTGACTGGAAGTATTGGCATAATATCTGATTCGGGTTTCATCAATACAGATTTATGTTTGCAGTGGCTGCACCATTTTAAGGACTATGCTTCTCCAATTGCCGAAAGTCCTGTGTTGCTGATAATTGACAACCATTCAAGCCACCTTAGTTTGCAAGCTACCTTGTTTTGCCGAAAAAATAACATTATCGTACTTACACTGCCCACTCACAGAAGTTGCAAAAAACAACCCTTAGATAGGGTTGTCTCCTGAAAAATCAGTACGGAATAGAAGCTGATCGGTGGATGGCACAGCATGCTCACAGATTTATGAATCAATACCAAATCATTTTGACTTTTGACTGAGCTTCGAAAAAAAATGCTACTGTAGGCAATGTAGCTTCAGCATTTAAGGTGAAAGGAATATATTTCTTCAACAACAACCTGTTCATAGAAGTAGATTTGCACCATCCTCTGTTACGGATATGTTTTGTCAGCTCATATTGTTTGGCGAAATTCACTTCCTTCAACTTCAGCTGATGCAGTAGAAAGTCAAAACCTTAAATTTGATTCAAAGAAAAAGAATGACCAAAATGTCAGAAGAAAAACAAAAATAAATAGACCGAAAATCGAGAAAAAATCGAAAATCAAATGTGAAAATAGAAACCAAAGCTACGAATGAAAAGAATATTAGAAAATACAAAACTAGAGAAAATAAGAAATAAGAATCTTTAGGTCAAGAGTTCTATTGTCCGTTATGCCGAGAAAAATACCAAGATCCTCGTACTGAAGAGTGGATTGAGTATAATATATGCGGAAATTGGAACTATAAGTAGAATTAAAACTAATTGTTTTTTTATTTTTGTTATTCAGACATTATTGCATCCGAATAAAGGTTTTTGTTATTGTCAATATATAAGAGTTTTTATTGTCAATATATAAGAGTAATTAGCTAAAAACTGTTTTTACAAACGCTTATGACGAAGTAGTAAGTCCGACTAATGACGCAAAGCATCTCTTTTCCAATAGCTCACACCACGCTGCACTATCAGTTAAACTTGTCACTCCTGATTCTATTTACTTAAAAACGTACAATAATTCAACTGCATATGACTTTTTTAATGTTGACTACAAATACATTCACCATGTTCTTGACTCTATAGACTGGATGAATACCCCTTCAACATTAAATCTTGAGGAAGCCATGTCCACTTTTTACAATTTTTTTACAAATAAAAAAAAACCTAGATGAATGTAATGATATAGCTAAAAGATTCTAGACAAAGTCTCGCGATGCTTATGCCAATTACATTAAGAAAACCGTTAAAAGTTTAGTCCGCGACCCAAAAAAAATTCTTTATTTTTGTAAATATGAAGCGGAAAACCACCGGTTATCTATCGTCAAAGTTCCTTAATAATATCACTTGTTTGTATGTAATGTATATGAAGCTGACAATTCTTACAAAAAGATCTCTGTTGCGAGTCCACTCGACCCCCTTGAGTCTCAGTGAAAATTCTCATGAGGCTGTTGATAAGCGTAAAAAGTAATCTATTTCTCTTTGAGCTTCATATTTTGATTAGTTTTGAGAATGAGCTTTCCGTGGAAGCAGCCTCAACAGACTATAAAACGAGTTTTTTTTTACTCCGTTTTTTTCTGAATTTTTTTCAGAAAAAGTTTTTGGCTTCCTGCCTCGCAGGCTTCGGCCAACGTTTACACGATTGAGTGATTACTCTGTATTGAAACTTTATTTAGTATATTTCTATATATTGTGGATGACAGCCAAAATGATGTGGCCAAGTATCTTATAAAAAATGATCATTATCTGTCAGCTTCCGAATGAAATAAAGAAAAATAGTTATGAGGAATTGCAGATTTAATGTTTATTTATCATTTAAGTGAAAAAAAAACTAAAAATAATAAAAAAAAAAAAACAAATAAATAAAAATAACAAAAATAACAATGCATTACGAAAACAAGTAACAATAATCCAGTAAAGTGTCAATTTTGCCCTTACAGTCAAAATGATGTGAAATGGTTTTTCTTAGAAAAAAATTGGATCAAGCTCATCACATTAAAAAATATTACCTCTAGTATTTCGTGGGATAACCTTTCTGTTTAAGGACTGCGATCAATCTGCGAGGCATCGATTCCACTAAAGATTTTGTGTACTCTGGCTGAATTTGGTTCCAATATTCCTGCAAAGCTCTTTTAACGTCCTGTCTGTGGTTAATTGAGTGTTACCTGATGCCTTTCTCCAACTCTGACCACGAATTCTCTATAACATTTAAGTTCGGAGACTGTGGATGTGTTTGAATAACATGTGGGCGATTCCAAATGAGTTGGGATCGGAATGCTTAGGATCATTGTCCTGATAAAATCGAAAATTATCCCTTATATTCAATTTTTCTGCACTTTGCCGTAAGTGTCCTTTCAAAATATTCGAATACTGGTGTTTGTCCATGATAACATCGATGAAAGCCAGATTTTCGACCACTGCTTGCGACATACATGCCCATACCATAACATGTCCACAGTGGCCCTTGAATGTTTTGGATTGCGCTCTGTATTTGGTAGCCTCCAGACGTATTTTAGCCCATCAGATCCAAATAAATTAAATTTACTTTCATTAGAGAATATTACAGTTTCCCAAAAAACAGTATCCTTTCTCAGATGTTCACGAGCGTAATCAATCCTGCGCAAACTGTTTTTGCGATTGATAAAAGGTTTCATCCGGGCAACTCTACCATTTAAATTGGCATTCCTCTACCATTTAAATTCGTATTCCTGAGTGTCCTCCTTATAATTTGGGGGTTGCTATTTTCGCCGACAGTCCTTTCAGCAAACCCTGCCAACTGTTTCACGATCCAACGGCAATACGTCTCAGAAAAAAAATTATTGTGAGCTTTTTTGACTCGTTTTCCTACACCATTTTTGCAGAAAAACGTTCAATAATATACTGAACCGTTAAAGCAGTCTTTTTAACAATCTCAGCAAATTCTTTTTGAGATTTCCCGTGCTTGAAATTATTTATTATTAATTCTCGCTCTTCAATAGAAGTGTGATAACCCAGCGCGAATTAACTGTAGTATTGTTTCTTTACAGAATAATGATTTTGTTCAAAAACCAAGGTCTGACTAATAGTCATCATGTGTGTTAGGAAAAAACATTTCACATCATTTTAGCTGGCGGTCAAAATTTGCTCTTATCTGCGTTTTTATTAATTTTCATCGTAACGGATTATATTTTATTGTTATTTTTTATGATAAAAGTATATAAATCTAAATAGTATGGCAAAGCGCTTGTACTATTTAGGTGGCCAGTTAAACTCTGGTAGTGGTCATTAATATTGTCTTTCGGGTGTATCACTCGAAGTTTCTAATTGGGCGATCGTTCCGGGTGTATCACTCGAAACGAAAGTAGTATGGTGAAGCATCATACAATTACGGCGGCTAATAAAAGCATTGATCGCGGTAAAAACTGTGTTTCTATAATTATTAAAGTTGTTTTGTTTTTTGTTTTGATTATTCAATAACTCTGAACAAGCCACATTTGAATCCTTTAACACAACAAATGTGTTCCATTTAAATCTTAACCCTAACTTTATGGCCTCTAGCGTGCTAATTAGCTCAGAGCTTATCACTGACGTCGAGCGTTTAAGTTTAAATTGCACTTTACTTTCTTGGTCAATTGTCATTACTGCTTCACCAGCGCCAAGAATGATTTGAGACCCATCACACATAATTATTCCAAAATTGCCTCTGGATTTTTTACTTACCATTGAATCAGTAAATCCAAATTTATGTTTACGATATTTGATCTGTCTATATTATTAAAAATATTATTGGTAAACAAAAAGTCCTGTCACTACCTGATCAAAGTTCTTTTGTAATTTAAAACTGCACAACTATTTTCAATTTCGGTAAACATGTGACTATTTCTGGCATTTAGTTTGAACAGTTCTTTAAAAGTTAGAAGTAAGACTCTAAATTTGCACGGCTATTCATTAGATAAAGATAAAGTTATCATGTTTGAAGTGTTTTGAGGAACTCCCAAGCACCTCTTCAGTAATTTGCATTTGAACAAATTCAGTTTATTGAAAAAGTAACCAGGAGCACCACAGAAACTTGTAAGTTGCGCTTCTATTTTAAATCTGCAGAAAGCCTTGAGCGCAATTATGCTATTACAGATTTCACCCCTGTTGAGTCCAGCTACGATTTTTGAAGATTTTGCAACTGTATCAAAATTTTCTGATTTTTGTTTGTAAGTACGTCTCTTACCGTGAGGTTTTTATTATATATTGTGCCAAGAAATTTTATTCTATTTATCCAAGAAATTTGATCATTATTTATTCTTATTTTTTGTTGAAAGTAAGCATTTTTGTCCAATACAATTGCATTGCATTACAACTAGTAAATTTAAACTGTTACGAATTTCCATAAATTTATTTGTGGATTTTGCAGATTATCAAAACAATCTTCCACTTGCTTTCTATGTGATATTAATATAAAATCATCTGCATATTTATATATTATTATAAAACTTCGTTGAGTTGACCAACTTCACTCTACTTTCTACTTTTGAAAAACACACCTTTCTGCTATTATTACAGATTTCGTTTTCCAGCATTTTAAAGTAATCGTCGCTATTTTTCTCATCGCAACTCGATGGGTTGGACTCAACTTTTCTTTTTGTTTTTTTTTACTAAATTTCCAGAATTCTGCAATATTTCTTTTTTTGCCATCTTATTTTCCCAAGATAGCGATTTGCTTTTTCACTTCACTTTTCCATTTTTCACACGCTTTTGTTCATTGGTTATAGTTCTTTTGTGATTTCCTGTTATTGAATTTTTTCTTCATTTCTGATACTCGAAAAAAAATCTGAAAAACATTAAACATAATTATTGGTATAGAAAATTAGCTGTACTTTTTAATTTTGAAATTAGATATGAAAAAACAAATTTTTATCCCTGTCTAGAAACGGAAGTAAACACCTCAACTCGTTATTTGAATAATTTGGACCAGGTTAATTTTGTTTATTTTTATATCAAAACAAAGCTTAAAGTGTACTTATTTTATGATAAAAGTTTTAGAATGAGATGGCCAGTAGTTTAGGAGGTAGGTGAATTTCAATACATACCAGTCGCATGAGGCGTGGTACCGAGAGCTTGCTTGGTACAGGTAGTTGGCTCAAAAACAAAAATTGATATCAAAATGTGATTAGTAGCGCCATCTCATATTTGAAAAAGATTTTACTTTCTAATAAAGACCTAATTAAAATACATGACGCCTACATAATATATATGACGCCAAGCCATTTGGAATTTTTCGTTATTTTTCGGGTTATTGTTCAGCGCTTGCAGTGATTATTACTTTCGTTGATAAGTTAAAATTTATTTATTTATTCATTGACCAAAACAAGGTACAAAAAAACATATTAAAAAAAGGACATCAAATAAAAATAAAAATAGAAAAGTAAAGTAAAGTAAAGGAAAAGTAAAAACAAACAAGTTAAATAAGTAAAAAACAAACAAATTAAAGAAAAAAGAGTAACAAATAAATTAATAAATAGCAATCAATAAGTAAACATTGACAAAAAAGCTATAGCTTAAGGTTAAGGGTACGGATGGCATGGAAAAGAGAGGACTTGAAGGATGATTTGGAAATCGTAGGGGAATATAAATTGCTAAAATGTCTTATTTATGTGTATTACTTATGTCTCCGTGTGGCTATCGATATTTCAATCCATTCTATTTGAAATTTCATCGGAAGTTTAAAGACCTAAGAAAAATTCCAAGAATATTAGCAGAACGTAGAAACACCTCCAGTAATTAAAACAGACTAGTTTAAGAAACGAGAGTAAAATTGTAAAAATTGTGAAATAAATTCATTTTTTTCCAAAAACAAGTTTTTTTTTTCATTAAGTAAATTAACATTAGCAATTTTTAATATATTATTCTCCATATGTAAGTGACATAAGTGATATATAATAGTTTTACTACAAATGTTTTGGTTTCACACTCATTAGCTGTCCCAAGGTAGCTCTCGGTACAACCAGGGGCGGATTTGACCATTTCGCCGCCCTAGGCCTCAGAAATATTTGCCGCCCTTTTCGTGAATTATATTATATGTCACAATGCGCGATTTTTTTTCGATTCCCCAGAATACTTCGCTGTTTTTCGTTGCGCCCGAGCTCACAAAAAAGGAATATCAGAGCAAAACCGGAACCGGTTCGTTCGTACAAATTCCCTATTATTGCGCCCTTGCCACACAAATGCACCTTTGCATCGCATATAATTCCAACGTCTTCGCTAAAAATTTTATAAGTAAGTTTACTATTCCATTCAAAGTTTGCTTCCGCACTTGACTGAAGATCAACTATAAACTCGACTATTGTAAATTAACGTTCGATATGTTATTAGTTAAAGATTTTATAGAAATTTTTTTTATAGAAATTAATTTCAGTCATGAAGTACAATCTAAAAAACATGTCAAAAATAAAGCGATTCGCATGTAGTTGATATACCCTGTACCATAAAAATAAAAAAAAAATTCTCTGAAAAATCAATGCACGCACATATTTACCTCTGATAAGCTTTTCCTAAATTGAAGAGGTATTATTTGGGTTCTTTTTAGGATCTTGTTAGGTCTTTTTAGGCTCTTTTTAGGTATTTTTAGATAATTTCTAGGTACTTTTTATGTATTTTTGAGTTTCTTTGGTCCTTTACCGCGATCGCATTTCGATATTTATTATAAGTCAAACTTTTTAATGTCCGAAAAAAAATCATTAGAGGTGAATTTTCGCGTGCATTGATTTTTTAGAGAATTCGGTTGGCTTGAGGTGTTAGGCTCATTCGATTCAGATATATGTACATATACGACAGAAAAAAAACTGCCGCCTCAAAAGAAAAGAAGAAAAGGAGCCTCCACAAACAAAATCGAAAATTTGCCGCCCCCGAAATTTGCCGCCCTAGGCCCGGGCCTACCGGGCCTAGTGCTAAATCCGCCCCTGGGTACAACGCTTCTTACGAATTGTATGTATTGAAATTCTTCTACAGGCCATTCCATTCTAAAACTTTTATCATCAAATAAGTACACTTTAAGGGGTTACATAGGTCTTCAAGGAAGGAAAAAAAACATCTGTTTCAAAAAAATGTATTTTAAAAATCAAAACTCTATTTTATTGGAAATTTACACATAGAAAAATTTAGCATTTCAAAATGTTGTAACAAACTTTTCAGCTAAAAATATTGAAAATTGTCGATTTTCCTGCAGTTTTCCTCGTCCAGCCTGTTTTTTGCGGTAGGCAGAATATTTCGGTGCAGGTTCATCTGAAATTAAAAATTCAAAAATGTTCTTATAGTTTATACCAACGAAGGAATTAAAAAAAAAACAAAATTTAAAGTTTTGAAATAAGTTTGAATGTATTTTCGTCTCATATTTTTTAGCATTTTATTTATCTATATGACTTTTCACTATTAAACATACACCCACTAGGGGGCCAACCTCTTCCGTAAGGCTGGGCATGAGTCTAGGGGCACCTTACCTCCCATGGTCCCGTAAATTTTACAACCACGGTAGGTATGGAGACACCCTCGTGGCGACCTGCAGTCAGGAGGAGGGCCTCAGCACACCCGGAGACGCCAACTGATGAACCAAAAACGATCTCAACCTGCTCCTCCTTGACACTTTTAGTGCTACTTTTAGTTTTCCCGGTGGATTTCATTTTGCCGTATCTATAGATAAAAAAAAAATTTTTGGGGGGGAAAATGGATGTTTTTGCCCAATTTCCCTTATCAAAAATTGTTTGCCCTTAAAATATCACTAATATACTCCCCGACGACTTCCAATCATCGAAAGCACGGTAAAGGCAATTTTTGCCAAACTATGGCCAAAAACCCCTTACTCCCCTACAAAACCGAAATTCTTATATCACAGTAATAGGTCTTGGCCCGTTATGTCCCAAACCACTCTAGCCCAAAATTTGCCGATTTTGTCCGAATTCGGCTCCTTTTGCCCTAAAAACTTTTTGAATATTTGAATAAAATACTTGCAAGTACGGAAATACTCGCAAGTACGAAAATACTGTTTTCTGCAGCTAAACAGTTTTCCACTGCCAAACAGTTCGTTTAAAAAAAATAGTTCGTTTTTAAAAAACGACTCGTTTTAAAAAAAACGGTTCATTTTAGAAAAACGAATAACGATTCATTTTAAAAAAACGGTTCGTTTGAGAAAAACGAAAAATGAGTCGTTTCAAAAAAACAGTTCGTTTAAAAAAAAACGATTCGTTTGAGAAAAACGATTCGTTTTAAAAAAACGGTTCGTTTGAGAAAAACGAAAAACGATAGGTTTTAATAAAACTATTCGTTTTAGAAAAACTGTTGGTTTGAAAAGAATGGTGCGTTTTAGAAAAACGATTGGCTTTAGAAAAGCTATTCGTTGTAGAATAGTTGGAATAATTGGTTTTAGAAAAACTATTCGTTGTAGAAATACGGTTGATTTTAGAAATGCTGTTCGTTCTAGAAAAAAAATTTCGTTTTAGAAAAACTGTTTGTCGCTATTTGGAAAAAAACTGTTCGTTCGTTTTTTGCGGCCAAAAGTTTTTTATTCAAACTGTTTGGCGTTTTTGAGCCCATCACTAGTTTGTATACATTTTTCTTTAGTCCTTGTATATTAATGTGTAAGACTCTCATTTACTGACTGAGATTAAACTAAATTAACCACTCTTCTTCAATTTCCTAAAGTAATACTATTTTTATCCTCCTGATTTCTTAAATTAATATTTATATATTTCTGGTAAATTAAATTTAATTTTTTCGGGAGAACCCAGCCGAGCGCCGCATACAACTGCTACATAGGCTCAGAAAATACCAACGACAATGCCCACATGTAGAGAACTGCCGTCCTTAGCATAAACACTCTACCTGACATATTTTTTTCATTTTTGAGTTGATTTCAAAACTTCAAACTTTATTACATTATTCTACAAAATTTGAAAAGTACCCTAAAATCAATAATGAAAAATTCACTCACACGCACAAATAAAAAAAAATCATTCAATATCTCGAAAGTTAGTAGAATGTAGACAGAAGGCTAATGCTAAGCACGGCAGAGAAGTAGAAGCAGAAAAACTGCAGATTCCGTAAAGTAGATTATGAAGAACAACACCTATTCATACAAGCTCGAAGAATTGCATCATATTTCCGGGTGGCCAGACAAAGAGTTTTTAAGATGCGAACTGACATGATATGAGTCAAATTAAAGACAAAGAAAAGTAAAATAGAACTCTTCGCAAAGATATAATTTTGTGCTAAAATTAATGTTATAAATATTTGTTCAACTATTTCTACGATACAGGAAAATATAGTGTTTAAAACTGCAAATTGGCACAAACAAATGTTGATGAAATCTTCACCATAGCTAAATTCCAAACTTTCAATGCATTGGATTTAATTTCAGTTCTTATTTTCATGCACTAACTTTTGACGAGTTGCGGAAAAATGCCTCTTCTCTAGAAGTGATTAAATACTACAGATTAAACTTTATACCTACTACAGATTGACGTAATAATACTTAAAATTGTACGTCTGCTAACCATAGTTTTGAAGATAACTAACGATTAATATTCTAAGATTCTGAGCCACCTAATCAATTAATAAATAATAATAAAGAGAATCCCCAAATTTTACTCCGGATTAAATTAAATATGAATATTACCATTCGTCGAAATCGCAAATAATACAGTAGACACCTTCAATACATTATCAGATCGAAGAACTCATCAAGATCGGCATAGTGCGAGGTGGACATTCAGTCCATCCCAAATATCGGAACGTGCCCGCAATCGACCAATCAACACACAGATTGGAAGTACAAGAAGAGTTGATCATCATCATCTTGTCAGATTACACAAAAGACCAGTTGCGATGATTGGCGCCAGCCAACATCCCACAACAGCTTGCTACTGTTTATTATCTGTCGGCCATGTTGACGCTCATCATCGTTGGTGTATCTGATCGTGTCTGTTGGCTGGGCTGACTCTGAGATTGATCTTCTTCGCGGCCTGTTTGCTCTGTTGATCGGGTTCTATTGTCTGTTGGCCTGGCAGCAAGGCAGCAACAACTTGCACGATCGACTACAAAGTAGACTCTACCTCGTTGTGGATTCGAGTCGTCTGGACAAAAGACTATCGTCGATCGTGTTCCGCTGTGTGAGTGTGCTTTCGTGTTTATATAGCAGTAGAACTGCAAGTAAATAGAAAAGAGGGCGTCGAAATTATGGCTATGTAGGATTGTAGGAAGAAGTGTTGACTGCGGTCACGGCGGCTGTGTGTGTGGATGCGTTTATATTTGCCTTTTTAATTAGTATGTTTTGTCTCTTTTCCATTCGAGCGAGAAGAGCAGTGAAAATATTTTTGGTGGTGATGGGTTTTCTCTGTTTGTTTGCAAGACCAGGGATTATTTTGGGTTGTATTGTCCCTTTGCAGAATGCGAATGGTTTTGTAGGCGTATGTGGATGACTCTTTTTTTTTAATTCTTTGCTTGTTTCGTTTTCATTTATTTCTAGCGACGGACACTGCATACGAAGTTGCTGTTGCCATGAAACTGCCAGTGGTTGTCTCACCATCACGACTAAACGGTCTTCACCATCAGACTCACCACGGTCAGCAGCAACAGTTGTCGCAATCGATAATAAAGAGTTGTGGCAGTGGTAGCACCAATACACAATCAGGCTCGTTCGATAGTGGGACGAATGACACGGTGAATGGTCCTGGCGCTGCTGGAGGACCACTTCTATCGATATCTTCATCGTCATCAGCAATATCAGCATCTTTATCAGCCGTAGACGGATCAGTTTTGCGATCGCCAGCATCGACAACGGTTGCTTTAACATCACAAGCAGATTTGAATCAGTGCTCGGCTGAAGATTCGGCGCAGAATTCGCAGACGATAATTGGTTCGACACCGGTCACAGTGGCAGCGACATCTGTTATCGAAAGCACGGCCACGCATTGTGCCGGTCGCGAAAGTAGTAATAACGAGAATAGTAGTACAAATAACAATAACAACCAGCATCCGCATTGTGTCGGTAGTGATAGTGGCAGTGAGAAAAGCTTACTCTTGTTGACCAGCAACAGTTCAGTGCCTATCGATAGTAGTAGTGTAATTCTGCCGATCGGTTATCGCGGCTCGAACAATACGGTTATCATATCGAATCGATCGAACAACCGGTACATTGAACTAGTTAGTGGTGAAAATAATAATATCGTTAACCATCGAAGCACAAATTCTCCGATCCGCTACTCCACGCTCCAAACGATCATACCCTCCAATAGCAATGACGATGCCGATCAGTACCTGAATCTGAGTGCGGTCAACGGCAACGGCTGCAATAATCCACACGATCTCTCCTTGCACAAAGAAGTGGGCAAGAAGCCAGCCTACGACGCTTACAATTCCCATCCTCATCAACAGACGGTGATTTTGCATCACGATCACCATCAATCACCTCATCACCCTCATCATCAAGGTCATCATCACCTGGACGCTATCAATATGCGTAGCGGTGTGACTTTGTACACCACATACGGCGAATCACTCCACGGCCCGTCACTGCACAACAGCGGAGGTGGCAATCAAACGATTCATGAGATCATCGAAGATACCTTAAAGGACGAGAATTGTTCGCTGGGCGAACATCATTTGGGTGGACATGGCGATGAGACTGCGAATTATTTGACTTTGTCGTCAGCCACCGATTTGAATCAATTGAAAGAGGCCAATTATCACAATAACCATTCGACGAGTAGTGGAGGTGATTCGAGAAGTCCTTCTGGACTGTCGCATGACGACGTCGGCTTACAGAGTTTCACGCAGCTCAGTACGGTTCCGCCAAGGAGTAATGTCTATGCGGCGAACAATATGGATCAAGGTGCGATTATACATAGTGTGAATAGCTATGATACGCTGACCACTTTTACACCCAGGTATGTTTTGCATGTTTTCTATTGGTTGTTGGAGATTATCTAAGTTGATTTATTGGGGAATTGAAAAATACTTTTTGGGGGAGCAGGATTCAAGTCAAGTCCTTTGGCGCGAAATGATGCTTGTGAATTGGATACTGTCAAGTGAACAAGTAGCTTGCATCAATACGGTAGTACAAATTAAAGAGTTATATGTGTGATTCTCAATGCGTCTAAAGATCGGGTTTGAAATTTATTGGAATTCTGATTTATTTAGTTTTGCAAGGTTTGAATGCATTTTTCGCAAGATTTGAGGAGCTAAGATCAGCCATTACTGTGATTAGTGGTTACCAGAGGCTGATTAACAAAACAAAATGCAAAATTATGTGCAATGTTTCAGCCTTTTGACTGATATAGTGCTAAAACAAAATCATAGGCAATCTAAAAAAAGATTATTTAAATCATAGGCAATCTAAAAAAAGATTATTTAAAGTGACGGACTTTTGGATGCTGTATAGAATTAATTGTTAAAAAAAAAATGGATTCACCATACGATTTAAAGAGTCACCATATTCCTGTTTTTTATTAAAATAGTGTGTCAGATAAAGTAATATTTGATTGATTTGTAAGTTTGATTTTATGCATACCTGATTTGAGTTATTAATTTTCAAACAAAACAAAGTGAAAAAAATAAGAGATTGTTAATTTTGTAGGTATGTAACGCCGATGAACTAGTTATACACCTGCAACTTTAATAATTCCGAGTTCCCATGAGATATTAGGTCTGTTCCCGTACTTTCAGTAACTGAATTTTACTGAATTTTCCTGAATCATGTGGTGGGGAATTTCATGAAAAGTACGGGAACGCTCTCATTATATTTCCTGAAAATTGACAACCGAAAGTGTTAGTTTTCGGTTTTTGGGAGAACAATAGTGATTATAAAGTCACCCTAAGCGGTAATAAATTATCGCCACAAAAATATTCGACCTTCATAGCAACATTACGCAAAAAATATGTTGCTTGCCGCGCACATTTGAAAATATTGACTCCGTTTGACACTTTTCAGTATTTTTCAGTAGCTCAGACCCTACTGAAATTTACTGAAAGAGGGGAAATTTTTAGTTTTCAGTAATGTTGCAATTAATCGCGATTAATCGCAATTAATCGTAGTACGGGAACAGACCTATTATGAATATTTTAGTGCTTGATAGCTCTCGGACTTCTATTTGATATACTGAATAAAGCACGAATGCTGTTTATATATAAATAAGGATCTATGATAATATTAAACACATAATATTAAAAAATTTTACCATATTGAGAATTTGTTTAGGAAAAGTAATTAAAATGAAATATATTTACTTTTTCAGAAATACTTTATTTATTAAGAATGTACATTTTTCTTTATTACTTTGAATAATCAAATTCGAATAATTCATCTACTGAGCCAATCCTAAGGATTTTCAATGCTATTAAAATCTGCATAAACCGGAAGAACAATATAAAACTTTGACTTTTACTATATGAAAACCAGCCTAGTGTAAATAGTAGCATGATCATGTTGAAACATCCTATCTGTGCTTCCACGACCTCATCCATACCAGCGACTGCTTGCTGCATCCTATAATTTTCTGTATCTTGTTTTCGTCGTAGAATTTAGAGGTCAATGCTGCCCTACTAAGCATACAGGTTCTATCTACATTTTAGTAGTTTCGAGATATTCACTGATTTGGGTTTTGATTTGTGCTGGAGATATATGGGGAGTTCATTTTTCAATGTTGATTTTAATATACTTCCACAAAAGATGGGTTTACCAATTTTCGGTTGAATGATGCAATAGAGTATTTAGTTTTCGAATCCGGTGTTAACTAAAAAATGAGAAAAATGTAGATAAAACATTTATGCTTAATAAGGTAGTATGGTTCCATGATAACATATGGCTTCTCAAACCATAACGGATCCATCCCCGCTTTGCTGGCGCTTAAGAAGCTCTTATTCTTCCAAACATCCTGAAAATAATACAGACCATCCGAAGAAACCATTTTTTATCTGTGAAAATTACCTTCTGCCATGATCCTTTCTACGGGTGATATATCCTTTTTTATAAATTTCCCGATCATGGAGAATACGGTACACAACATTAGCACTATGCCCAATGTCACTAGCGACGTGTTTACTGGAGTATCCTTCTTCATTGAATGCCTTTATTTTTCCAATTTCTTCATCTGACAGATGTTATTTTTTGTCCATTATTATAAATTATTTGTGTTTACAAACTATCAAAATTCTCTCAAATAGTGCTAAAATTTACTGGTTCCCGGCTGTAAACTCTTAAGTGTACGTAATTCCTTAATCGATTTGTTGATCCATATTTTTACATGAACAACATTACTGATTTGCTCTGTAAATCAAGAGGGCACAAAATGTTATCATTAGTTTGTAAATCTCAAGAGTTATAATATACTAAAATATTTATTTTGGAATCTTAAACTATTAAAAATGTACCTAAACAGTTGATTGGCAGTATTTACAGATATTTTTAAATTGTTTTATTTTGGAAATCATCTATTAGTTGCTTCTCTCAGTGAAGTTTGTGTGATATTAGATTCACTTATGTACCTACGCATGTTCCTCGTTCGTCTTACTGACTCGTTTGAAGTTATCCTATTAGACAGGGATATTTTATCAACCCCTATTAGCCTCAAAAGCAAGATGACTTAGTTTCTATAAGAGTACAGTGTCAAATTTGTTTGAACTATGAACCTATTTCAAGGAATCAATGCAAAAACTGCTTTAGAACGGATTCAGTTCAATTTAAAAGGGTGGACCAAATATGAACGGGATTTATTTTATCTTATAAAATTATAAAATAACTATAATTTATTTTTTACATAGCTTTCTTTTATAGAAATGCATTTTTCCCAGTGAGCAGGAAGGTTTCCTATTCGTAGAATAAAGATGGTTGCGTTTGGAGCCACTCCTGGATCATTTTTGAATTGCTGCCCTACTATGCCTTCTTTATGCGGCCCAAACAAGCGAAAATGTTAGGGCGATAAATCTGGGCTGTAAGAATGATGATCAAGTGCAGTTCAGTGAATTTTTTTAAGTCTTGAGATTCTTAGAACTACAGTATGAGGCCTGGCGTTGTCATGGAGAAGAATGGTGTCTCGAATTGTAGTCCGGGGAAATCTAACATGGTGCTTCGGAAAAATTAGGGGAAAGCTGAATTTTGGTGTGAACCTTGGTACTGGCGTGTTGAACAAAATGTCAAAAGTCCCCATCGATCCGAGTGCTGCGTCGCTTTTTATACGGGGTCAAAGGTCACCGAAAGTGACCTTTCCTAAATATCTCAGTAACGGTTACGTCTTCAGAAAAACAATGTATGACGAATTTGTAGCTTAGCAAATTTCCAACAAAAAAGATTGTATAGCTTTTTCCTGTAACCATAACCGTTTTTGAGATATATTGATCTAAACATTTGTTACTTACAGCACCCTCATTCTCATCGGCATGTTGATATTATCCGATTTTGATTAAAAATTCAGCTTTCCCCTAATTTTCCCGAAGTTTCGCCTTTTTT
This sequence comes from Nemotelus nigrinus, assembly GCA_947369275.1. Lineage (NCBI taxonomy): Eukaryota > Metazoa > Arthropoda > Insecta > Diptera > Stratiomyidae > Nemotelus > Nemotelus nigrinus. The sequence continues at coordinate 56,182,553 of OX376372.1, forward strand.
ATGTTGGATTTCACTGGGCTATTGATTGGTTTCGTACTTTGCGTCAATATGCAGCTTTCGCTTTATTGAACAGCTTGCAGTAGTAAGCAGCATTGATTATGCGTCGTGATTATGCGATATAAACAAAAACACATCGGGCAGTCATTGGAGACTGCCTCTGTCTTAAAACTATATAACTTAAAAGTATGATATTAGACTGTGGTTGATTTGTTAGAATTATGATTTTTTTGACATCTCACCACAAAATTGTAGCCCAAAAGAACAAATTACGGGCGATTTAGCAAATTTTTCAACGAAAACTATCGTAATCATAACGTTACTAACAATAATTTTGCAATAAATACATTATGAATTGTTTAACATTCCACTACGAAATTTTGATGCAAAATAACAAATTATGGGTGATTTAACAAAATTTTAAACGAAAACTATTGAAACCATAACGTTACTTACAATAATTTTTCAAGAATTAAAATTATTCGATTCGATCATTATAGCCCGTCCAGACTACAGATACTTAAGTATCCGGATACATAATTATTGTCCACACTGCAGCGACATATGTGCAATTAGCGCATACTTTTCATTGATTTTCATGGCAAGGGTAAAATGTATCTGCAGATGTCGCTGCAGTGTGGACAATACTTATGTATCCGGATACTTAAGTATCTGTAGTCTGGACGGGCTATTAGATTCATCTATTCTCTTCAATAATGTCTCGAACCGCTTAAATGTTTTCGTTTGTGATGCTGGTCTGAGGATGGCAATCGAGTTTCTGATTCTTCATACGTTCCGTCCTTCGACGAACTCTTCATGCCAGGTAAACACACGAGTCCTCGACAGTAGCTACGTATACAACGTGGACTGATTTAGGGATTGATATTGAAATAATGGAAAGTAAACGGGTTGTTCGAAGGTGTTGATTTCACTGTTTCAATCGCAATCCGGTTTGAATCCTCTTTCAAGTCACGTTGTATACGTAGCTGGTGTTTGGTCCCCAAACTATGCAGCCAATCTGCGAAAAATTTCTGTCACTTTGAAACAACCGGCGCTTCTTACTCCTAATGAGTCTACCCAAGCAGACCTGTCCTGCCAATCTTAGTTGCTCAGGAACGAAAATCCCTTTTATATTTGTTCACCCTAGTATTTCGCTTGCGATTTCGATCTTGTGTGGTATATAGATATAGAGTTATATAAGAGTGAAAATGGAGTTTTAGACTAATTCCTCTCTACAGCTATGATTCTTATAATTTAGGCTTACCACGTAATATTTAATTGGATTTTTTTCAATAAGTAAGTACAAGGATAGATCATTTTTAAGCCTATTACTATGGAAATAAAAAGTTTTCTAGTTTATGAGAGTTTGGATCATCATGCTCTGTGGACGTATTACAAAATATATAGGCTCTAAACGAAAAATTGGTCTTTAAATTAAAATATTTCTTGAAAGCTAGAAAAAGTTGGATCACATTAGTTTAGAAAGTGCCAAAGTTAAGTGCCAAAGTCGCTAAACATTGTACTGGAAATCTGCATCGGCCACAAGTGAGTCTATGAAAATTGTTATATCTCCCCCTCTCAGTGAAATAATGAATATTTGTTTCCGTTGTTCATTACTGGTTTACTATTCCAGATAGTTCCGTACTATTATGTTCTGTCATTTAAATTAATCTGTTGAACCTCTCAGTATAGTCTGAAAATTCCATTTATATCGTTTTTTTTTTTTTTTTGTGAATGAAAACATCGGAATCCTTCGCAATGTGCTGCAATCCGCGTAAAACAGATTCAGATGGAGCATATGACTAACCAGTATCTTAAACTTCAGTGTGTTTTTTGGGAACTCAATGAGCTTGTGTACCTTCATACTTTTCAGAATCCTATTTTACGGATGTATTGATATTAATCCATATACTATGTTGCTTAACCATCACCGTATATCCTTCGCGGACCGCAATCAAAATTCCCTTCATGAGTTGAATCATTGAAATAAATTTCTTTGACATCGAATGCCTGCTGTGCGTAAATTATGGTGCTTCCCCTTACTTTTTTTGCCAACATAATTATTTCATGGTCGTAGAATACATTCGTTCTGCAAACATAGGGTCAGATTTTTTTAGAAACCGGGTCGAGTTTTAGTTATGATGGTTTCTCACATTAAAAAAATGAACTTTTTGATAAATTTCGACCAGAATTTATTCAATGCCAGATAGTTTTTCGTAAAAAACATGTTATTTTATATTTTAGTATAACATGTTTAAATAATTGAGAGTAATGGAGTAATTTTCGACAAAAAAGGGCTGTTGGTCGGATTATTTCCCCCCAATGAATCTTTCTTCGCCGAAGTGATATTAATTTCAGGCTTATCCTTAACTTCAAAATATATTTTGTTAAGAAAGAAAATTCTGCACTGCCTCCTACTTTTCAAAACGAAGTCTAAAATGTAATATTCGGAACAATAGCCACTTTACTTACTTCAGCTGCCTTTTTTAACAAGTTTGATCTGTTTTGTGAGACAAAAACAAGGTTTAAAAAAGAGTTGCATCAGGCTAAACTGTAGGAGCAAGGTTGTCGACTTTTGGGAAAATCACACTATTTAAGCATTTTAAGATCCCAAAAATATTGTGACAATCATACACGCGATAGTTAATACTGGATAAATTCAAATTTGAGTGCATCATCAGCATAGAATTTTAAAAAGTTGTAATTGTTTAAACTATTGGTACCCACTTGGTTTATAAAGCTATGAAGTAGAAAAATATACGCACTAAAAACTGTTATACACGTTTTTTTATTTTTTTTAACACATCCATCTTACACAGTTTGCCATAGCGTACTAGATTTCCGCATGCAAACTTCACTTAAACTTATTCTTTTAGTGTTATCGTGACTTCGGATTATTTCTGGCTTTTATTGGCTGCTGTGACATTCAACCCGTATGACATCTAGACCCGATCTCCCCTACCTACTCATCATGTCTTAGAAACAGTGAACGTTTTATTTTGTAAATAATAAGATAAGAGTATGGTTTAGTATCACAAAAATAAATCCAAGATCCGTAAACATTGTTTTTCAAGGCATCTGATCAGATTTTGATTTAAATGTTTAAATGCGCGTATATTAAATTTCATAGGCAATTATACAAACAACCTGGCATGTATGAATAAAATAATATAAACTGTTGTTGCTTGAGTAGCCGGAAGGGCAAATCACCGGCTGATGGCTAATGTGGTCTTTGCTTCATGTAGAACCATGATCACACAACTGACTGAGTTGACATAGCCGCGAATAGTTACCTGATTCAAACGTGGAACGAGGAACTAAATTTGCGAAATTGATTGTGTGAATTGATCTACCAACTTCACCGCCAGACTCGAAACGGGTTGTAGTGGGACATTGGTAATTATAATATAAAACCATATTTACATTTTCGTTGCGTTTTCATGGCATTTCACTGAATATAAAGTTTCATAAATGAAAATTTTCCATTCTCTAGATTTTGTTTCACATTAAATTCCAAACGAATACTGTATTATAATGAGTAAATAACAAGAAGATTCCACAATAAGTTCATAGACCTATTTCCAAATCTACTGCGATTAATAGCTGCAGCGATGCAAATTTCATCTTCTATTGCATATGATTCACTAAAAACTAATCAGTAAACAACATCTAACCCTTAATCGGATCGAAAACTACTCTATGCCACATTGAAATAATAATGTTCGATGCATCGCGATTGGCGCCTCACTTTCACTAGGCTACTCTTGATATTACAGAGTCCTTTCTTATCATTGATATTGTTTCGTTACTGCCATTACTCGAGAGCCAACATGCTTACATACTTGCGAGCAAATATTGCGAAAGTCATCGAAGAATCAGCAAATTGTCCGTGAAGGTCAAATGTGCAAACCAAAAGCCAGGCCATTTTTTTTTGCTATTAAGTGATTGGATGATGGTTATTTGCTCGTTAACTGACAACCAAACAGAACTTGCTGATCATTGATAAGGAAAATTCAAATAGTAACTGAGACTTGTGCAGTTCTAGCAATCTAAATAAAGATGTACATATGTGCCGAGCAGAGTGCGAAAAATGAAGAAATGTGATAGCGAAAAGAACTAAATATAAGATTTTAAATCAAATCGTGTATGGAAATGATTTGATGATATTTTTTATGGTTATCTGTATTTATTTGTAAAATAACTGAAAATAAAATATTTGTCTAATCATTATGATTAGGTCGTAAATTCTTAAAGTGCTTATAATTGCCGAAAAATTAGTGGGGAAAAGATGAATGTTCAATTAAGGCTGTTTACTTCACTGGGGTCTATGAAAAATATTTTTATAAGCAAAATAATAATAGAAAAAAAAAAAAAAAAAATCAAAACAAGTTTTTGCACATGAAGACAACCAGGAAGGCTAGTTTTCGAACAAACTGTAGGTGGCTATGGTGAGAAATACGCATGATTGGGGCATTAAAGTGAAGTGCAATGATTATGGGGCTGATATTTTCAGTACACAATTACCGGCTATCACACATCGTGAAACATATAAGTCGAATCCAGGTGATTTGTTTCACTAAAAAACAATTTCATAAGAATAAAAATATAAAAAAATATTACTCTGCCAAACAATTTGTAATGCATATATATGTACTGGAGTTTGTTTGCCAGATCACGGGTTCTAGAAGAATAAATTCAGGTCTTCAAGTCCTCTCAAAACTCAAAGTTGAAACAAACACCAATTAATAATGCGTATTGCTCTTGAAAATAAGACCATTAATCTAGAGACGTATTAGTGAACTAAAGATGTGATGGTTCTACTAGAAACGATTGTGCACTCTTGATTATACGCCATCATCTTCTATCGCACGTTACTAAATTGTCTTAACTAGACGCAATAGCCTATCTTTTGAAATTTCGTCATAGTTTGCCATAAGCACTCTTGTTTCGAAACAGCTATGAACACAGCTGGGAAAAGGATAACACGCAAAAAATACTGGTTGGTTTTCTAGAGCCATGTAAACCATTGGGATTTGTAGCTGGTAAACAAAATTTTCAATGCTGATAAAGTAGAGAATACTTTTGGTGTAAAGTTTCAATCTTACTCACAAAAATATTGCTTAGAAATAGCTTCAATATACGGCCTATTTCAGTCAGAAAGTCTATGAAGACGATTGACAAACAAAATTCACTAGCAATTCTATTGCCTCCATACCAAGTTTCGTTCACTTGCGTTGTAGATTGTACACTGAAAAAAATCCACATACCGCCCAGAGCCATGTAACATAGCGCATTATTTATGGTCCCATACGCCATGTACATAGTACTCTGAGCCATGCAATATGGCTCAGAATCTACATAGCGCGTGGTCCCATGTTACATGGCGCAGCATTTATGGTGCCACACGCTATGCACATAGTGCCCTGAGCCATGCAGTATAGCTTCCAGCGCCATAATTACATGGCGCAGAAATTATGGCCCCACACGCCATATTACATAGTGCCATGAGCCATGTAATATGGCTCATGGCACTCCAATTATAACTCGCAGCCATACTGTGTGAGGGGATCTATAAATGTCAGCAAGTGATACTTGAGCAGTGTGGCCAGATATTTGCGAGAAATTATAGCCCAATTTCAAATTTTCATAGCCCAAAATAGCCAAAATTTCTTATTTGTAGCCCAAAAACCGCCACACGAGATTTATAACTAAATTAATTCACTTAAGCTGGTTAAACTATCATATTTAAATCCGTAAAATTCGTTCGAAGTAATCCATAAATGCTCTAATTGTTGCACAGAAGTCGTTTGAAACAGTAATTTTCGATACCATATACAGATAAAATTTTATTCACAAAGTATTTGAAAAGGGGGAAATGTGAATAAATTGCAGGAACTGTGTGGACATTTTAGAAAAGTTCTAAAATGTTCACACAGAATTAAAGCTTGCTAAAACAACTTGCAAATTTGCGTGGCACAAAAATTCAATTAGTATAAGAAACAGTCTTAATGGCTAGAAAGGCTGAATATTTTATTTATAATGTAAATATTTTATCCGATTTCATACATTCAAAACTATGAATGCAAGTTTTGAAATAAATTATTTTTTCGGTTAGACGATCAGATATTAACATCATATTTAGACGTTTAAATACTTTCACAAAGAGATATACGTCAAACAATTTCACTTGCGGATCAAATGACGTTTCGCGAAAAAATTGAAGTGTGCTTTGAAATAATATGAATAATTTTTAAACATTGAATTTTGAATGACTGCGATCATGAATCAACGAAATAAGATTACGACAATAGGTTTTCGCTGTTCGGCGCTGCATCTTATTTCGTCACGTACCGGAGACCAGTGAATTATGGAAAAATAGTCGAGTGTATGAATTGTGTTGGCTTTTAATTTTCATTGTATAAATAGTAGACATACAGCGCTGCCTAAATGATTATTTGTCATAAATGATCATTTAAGTGCTGTCTATTATATGGTAATTCTAACTAAACATCGTTAAAAGACGAAATCAAAATTCATTTAAATATCGCTTAATGATACTTTAACTTTAGCCGTTTATCCTTGAATGAGCTCACAATCAAAATATGCGAAATTCTAATAATTCCTTTGTGAAAAGTCCTGTATTTAAAGAATTTAAACGTCGATATTGCACCATTTGTACTCTAACTTAATTAATTAGAGCATAAAAGAGGCAACATACACTTCAAGTACTTTCAATTTCTCCATTTCAAATCAGCAATTTAAGTGCCCGTCTGCCTAGACTTGCAACATCCAATAAACTCATTAACAGAAACATTTGGACACAACCGAAAACAGTACTCTTCATTCACCTAAAAACCAGTTATTTCGGGATAATTTCTAGGCGTGTTTGCATCTTATTTCGTCATAAGTAGGCGTAGTCACGCTCATGTTGTAACCTTGATCCATGGACTGCGATTTGAATTCACTATCGGAATTAGCAAAAGCTGCTATGGCTTCTTGGGTTTAAAATTAAAAAAGACATAATCATCCTTTAAAAAAGACATCTACTCAATCTTTCGTGAGAGATTCGTTTGTGGTCGTACATTGATCGTATCCGGCAAAATTTTGAATGTCTGGTGGAATATTTGAATTCCAATCACTATGAATTTGAACTTTCTTCACGATTCCGCTTTCGACCCTCAGATTTGGAGGGAACCCACATTTCCAAAAACACTTTTGTAATTGTAAGTGGAGACACTTTACTCCAAATAGATCGTAACCAGCACACTGAAAAAAATCCACATAGCGCCCAGAGCCATGTAACATAGCGCATTATTTATGGTCCCATACGCCATGTACATAGTACTCTGAGCCATGCAATATGGCTCCCAGCGCCATAATCTCAGAATCTACATAGCGCGTGGTCCCATGTTACATGGCGCAGCATTTGTGATGCCACACGCTATGCACATAGTGCCCTGAGCCATGCAGTATAGCTCCCAGCGCCATAATTACATGGCGCAGAAATTATGGCCCCACACGCCATATTACATAGTGCCATGAGCCATGTAATATGGCTCAATTCACTCCAATTATAACTCGCAGTCATACTGTGTGAGGGGATCTATAAATGTCAGCAAGTGATACTTGAGCATCGTCGATAGGTCGACAACATTCTCATTCGGCTAAGGGCGCATATTATTGAATGGCTCCTTCGGCGACTCTAAATGCAGCCAGCGCCTGTTTGTTGCAAGCAAGTGATTTCTCCGTGTGCTCATTTATGGTAAGTAGCACTGTTTTGACTGATTTGCTTCTTCAATGTACTATAGTCTTCCACGCCATGTACGATAGTCTTCCACGCCATGTACTATAGTCATCCACGCCATGTACTATAGTGCTTCACGCCATGTACTATAGTGCTTCACGCCATGTACTATAGTGCTTCACGCCATGTACTATAGTGCTTCACGCCATGTACTATAGTGCTTCACGCCATGTACTATAGTCCTTCACGCCATGTACTATAATCCTTCACGCCATACAGTATAGTCCTCCACGCCATACAGTGTAGTCCGCCACGCCATGTGTTATAGCTCTCCACGCCATGCACTATAGTTCTCCATGCCATGTAATATAGTCCGGCACGCCATGTGCATGGCGTGGAAGACTATAGTACATGGCGTGTAGGCCTATGTACTTTTCGCCATGTATTATGGCGTGTGGCGCTATATTTTATCACAATCCCTAAATCGACTATGTACATGGCGCCAGAAGTCTATAAATTATGGCGTCTGGCGCCATGTGTTTTCTCAGTGCAGAGAGTTTCAAATACAGAAGCTAATTTTATTGGGTCTGAAGAACGTTCAGTATTTTGCAGAGCTATATATATAGAGATATATTTTCTAAATTAGATTCATCATGTAAGTGCAGTAATTTAGTTTTATGTTTGGTTTAATCCTCTGATCTAAGGGCTGTAAATAAGAAGTGCAAATAGGTGGGAAAAATTGTAGCTTAATGTCTTCCAGATTATCAATGCTATTACATCTAGCTTTATCAAAAAAGATGGTGATAATTCGGTTTTGTGTTTCATTTCAATATCAAGTGTGCATCCATTCTTTAAAAATAGCACCCGTCATCTAAGATTTTGTGTTAGCTCGCCAGGTTGTGCCAAAACTTCGCCTAATGTCAATTCTTCCCAAAAATCTTGATCTTTCGGTTTTTCCTATGCAGCTTCCATTGCAACTGCCACGCGTTTTTTTTTCAAGGTTTTCCATATGTACATTTTTTCTATTAAAGACGTAGTGGTTTTTGAAGTGTTGCTCCAAAAAATACTCCTGTCTCATCAAGATTATAGATATTTAAAGCATCATAGCCATCACATAATATTCTTAGCTGTGACTGAAATGCCTGAACTGTGTCTAAATCAACATCAGCTTCTTCGCCACAAAGCGTGCCGTAGTGAATTTTTGAAGTCCTTTTTAACGGATTTTAGCTTTCTGTTTGATGCCTTGAAATCACAAAGTTTTAATTTTGTAGTGATTTGACGGGCTTTACTGTGAAGTATCTGGCCGGATATTGGCAAATTTTTTGAGCGTGTCTTAGAAGACCATAGACCATTAATACAACAATTTATCTTCAACCACTTTCTCCCAGTGTCTTCAAAATTTTCCAACGATATTTAATTTCCGTTTTAGTTGGTTTTTGTTTTTTTTTTAAATACGATGCACCTGACTCTTACTAATTTTAAAGCTATCGGCAGTTTTTCCTTGGATGAGCAATTGTTTGTCGGATGACTGTATTACTTCTAACTTATTGCGAATACTTAGAGCGTTGTATTTTGCACTGATAGTCGATTTTTTCAGTTGTTTTGGCGTTACCTGAACAAACGCTCAAATATTTACATTATAATTATTAAATGAATTACATTCATACTTGCTTAAAAGAAAAACATACACACGCCAATACTCAAATAAATCAATATTTTATTATTATCAGAATACTAATAAAATTCAAGCTATCTATAACGTATCGAATTCTGCACATAAAATAATTTTTCAGCAGAAAGTTATGCAGAAATTATACGAAAAATGTTGTGGACCTTGAACAGATATTTTTCTGGAAAACTCATTTTTGCACCATTTTTCATGCTGGTCTTAAACCCGTTTTTGGCCCGATTACCAAGTACTATCAACCACATTTTTGTGTAGCTAATTGGGTCCACGGTCCAATTCTAAAGGTTGCCCGATTACAGAATGAGTTTTCTTCAAGAAATAGTATGTGCGGTGATGTTATAGTTCAATTGTTCAGGTGGTTCCAATTATAGTGTCCCAACTAGTAGGTTTTACTGTATAGCCCAAATATAGTTTTTCATAAAAATAGATAGCCCAAAAACCGCCAACCCGCGAAATGAAAAAACGTCCCGCGAATTCAAATTTTAGATAGCCCAATTGGCGGGAAATAGCCCAATCTGGCCACAGTGTACTTGAGTATCGTCGATGGATCGACAACATTCTCAATCGGCTAAGGGCGCATATTATTGAATGGCTCCTTCGGCGACTCTAAATGCAGCCAGCGCCTGTTTGTTGCAAGCAAGTGACTTCTCCGTGTGCTCATTTATGGTAAGTAGCACTGTTTTTACTGATTTGCTTCTTCAATGTACTATAGTCTTCCAGGCCATGTACTATAGTCTTCCACGCCATGTACTATAGTCTTCCACGCCATGTACTATAGTCCTTCACGCCATGTACTATAGTGCTTCACGCCATGTACTATAGTCCTCCACGCAATGTGCTATAGTCCTCCACGCCATGTACTATAGTCCTCCACGCCATGTACCATAGTCCTCCACGCCATGTACTATAGTCCTCTACGCCATACAGTATAGTCCTCCACGCCATACAGTATAGTCCTCCACGCCATACAGTATAGTCCTCCACGCCATACAGTATAGTCCTCCACGCCATGTGTTATAGCTCTCCACGCCATGCACTATAGTTCTCCACGCCATGTAATATAGTCCGCCACGCCATGTACATGGCGTGGAAGACTATAGTACATGGCGTGTAGGCCTATGTACTTTTCGCCATGTATTATGGCGTGTGGCGCTATATTTTATCACAATCCCTAAATCGACTATGTACATGGCGCCTGAAGTCTATAAATTATGGCGTCTGGCGCCATGTGTTTTCTCAGTGTAGCTGTTATCATCATTTTTGTTGCAGGTTCGAAATCAGCTGCAACCAGGCCAATGAACCTGCTTGCATTTGCATGCAAGCTAGGCTGTAATAACGCTGACGTGCAACTTCATTGTAACAATCAGTGTTGATCTTGTTTTGCGAAACACTGCAGATCGGATGTAATCTTGTGCCCAGCTATAACGCTAAGTTAGTGCAATTTATTTCGAGCTACGTTTTTTTTTGCATTAATGTGGGCGGTAGTAAACAACTATCAGTAGCAACAATTTTTATCACTCTTCTAGGTTTCATTATGTGTAGTGTATATTGGAAAAAATAGATATACAAAAATAGATGAATAGGATTCGTCGTAGGAGTTTACCCTGTGCAGGGCTTGTGACGACATACAATTCTTTTCAGTTAAATTATGTTTTTCAATCTATAGTCACCCCTATAAGTAGGCTCAACAATTTTATGACAATAGCCCGTATATCTATGTAATATAGCGCAGTATTTATGGTAGATGTTCTATGTGCATAACAGCTTAAGCTATAAAATATAGCTCTCAGCGCTATAATGAGAAATCTACGTAGCGCATGCTACCATGTAACATATGTTAACTGTGGTCATACACGTTATGTGTATAGCCCCCTGAGCAATAAAACTTTAGCTATAAGGGCCAAATGAAAAATTGCTTTTGTTTCATACCGAAAATTCTCTTACATTATGAAGTTTTTCACTATACACATAGTCTTGACGCCCATGCATATAGCCCCAACTCTTCTGTGGATAGAGCATCGGTTCAAGATGTTTGAATCCCTAGTTCAAACCCGTAACACACAAGACAGGAAATTTTACTTGCTATCAGGACCTATAATACATTGCGTTAGGGGCAAATAAATGGCGTTGCAGGGTATAGTACACAGCGGCTAGATTAGGTCGATTGGCTGTCAATCGAAGGAAGTTCCCCTGAAATACACACATAGACACAGTAGCCGCTCATTGTGATACTACGGATATTGCTCTCCCTCAGCGTCTGTGCTCAGGAAACCGTCTGGTCCTTTTAATAAATTGTGCAATGCTGTTTAGCCCAATAAAGAATAGTTCAGTCAGATTCGAGAGGTTGTAGTTTCTGCATTCTAAGAACATTTCTACAGTAGTTGAAACAGGCTCGGCGTTTTCTTATCGTAGATGTGCTTCAGTTACTGCTTAATGGTTCACCGAAGTTGCATCAGTGCTATCTTCACTAAAAAGTAGTTCCTCGGGAATAGTTGTAGATATCATTTGCTACTTTGCAGAGTAGTAGATGCAGAAAAAAACAGAAAACAGTAGCAGATTTACTACAAATGTAGTAAATGCCCATCACTGGTGTCAAACAGTGTGGCGCGAATACATATTTTCAAAATGCGCCGCAAGGAAAATATTTTTCGCTTAATGCTAGTATGAAAGTTATATATTTTTGTATAGATACTTTGTTATTGCTTAAGATGACTTTATAATCACTATGATTATTACGAAATCAGGCAAGTGTTACTTCTGCCACATGATTCAGGAAGTTTCAGTTCATGAACGCGAATGAAAGCACAAACACCAATTAATAATGCGTATGATGATGATGGGCAAGATTGGAAATAGATGAGTGCCAGATTATTCCGAAATCTAAATTTAAATGCTAAAAATAATGCTTGATGTTAGCTTCGAATTTCTAATGCCGTCTTGGAAAAAATAATGCCAGATCTAGCATTCAAAATGCTAAAATGGCAGCAGGATGTCAACATTGAATGCTCTGCCCACAATTGCTGGAGGCTTAATGTTGTTAAAAGTATCATCAATGTCTAGGAGTGCAAGAGATTATTCATTTTGTGCAGTGAGGGCGTAAAGAGCAATTATAATATAGACTTGATTTTGATGTAAGCGTACTGTGACTGCGAGATAACGTAAGATCGATTGACTTTTTGTTTTAGTATCGAACGAGTAAGATAAAGCTAAGACATATTCGGCGATCGTTCTAAGGTTTGATGGGCGAATGTTTTGATACTTTAAGAATAAAAACATTTCTTACTCAAGCGCAAGCACGCGTGAAATATTACCTCTGTCTCCCTAGACAGTTGGAGTATATATCAAAGACCAAAGGTTTGAATGGCTCAACGGATTTCATGGCCCACCTCAATTGGGAGTTGGGTTTCCTAAGAGCTGATGGTTTGCTCTCCTTCATGAGCTGCGTATATTGAAAACTATGTAGATCTTACCTAGGAAATGTTATGCACTAAGACCCTCTGTGTTGTCACAAAAGGCTGAAAAGCCTGCAGTTTCGTTTTATTCAATGACCAGCCATTAGATTTTATTGCGCTCTCTCTCTATTTCCCTGCAAGGCGATTGTTTCCAGATTCCACTAGATGTTTATGTTTCTCTTAGCTACAAATGTGAGAGCACTGGTAAGGGTGTCAACTGCTTCATCTACCTGGAGGAATCTGTGCAGAGGATTCGGCCTGGGAGTGAAATTTCATCCAGTCTGTTCTTTTCCTGGTAATAAAGGCTATCGACTCAGTTGATCTACGGATACTCATATTAAAAAATATGTTCCTGAGATAAGAAAACGAACATTTAGTAACCTTTCAGCCTTGCAAGATATGCATGTACATCCCACTGACTAGGGCAATGTCAACAACCTTCTTCCGATTTGAGGTGAGGAAATTAGGTTCGTTGCAAACATTTGTAGGATAACCAGCAATACTTCTGATCGTCATGTTATCACTGTTGACAAGGACATTAATGATATTGTTGGTAGGATTACAGGACTCGTGGTTTCTCTAAGCCATCGGATGTTATAACTCTGTATCCCTTGTTGCGTAGTCTGTAAAGCCGGTTGTTTTCAACCCATGGTTCTTGAGTCAAGATAAACCCTACCCTTGCATTTGACAAGCGAAATTTGAGATTGGGGATGAATAATTTGAAGGACCTTCACCATTATCAAAAAGGGTTAAGTGAAATTCCGGACACTTTAGCTGCCTCATTTCCCTCATCCGTCCCCAGAGCCAGAAATCTAGGCAGCCGCTCAACTCAGTTCCAACACTAACTCCATCAACGAAAACGACTTCTGCATTTGATTCTTCAACCACTTGCTGGAATACTCCTCCACCTTCAACCCAGAGCGTTTATCCCGATCACTCCCCATGGATCAAGTACTAAACACCTACTCGTGACGAATTAGGATGCAAACACGCCTAGAAATCATCCCGAAATAACTGGTTTTTAGGTGAATGAAGAGTACTGTTTTCGGTTGTGTCCAAATCTATCTGTTTATGAGTTTATTGGATGTTACAAGTCCAGGCAGACGGGCACTTAATTTGCTGATTTGAAATGGAGAAATTGAAAGTGCTTGAAGTGTATATTGCCTCTTTTATGCTCTTATTAATTAAATTAAAGTGCAAGTGGAGCAAGATCGACGTGAAAATTCTTTAAATACAGAAACTTTACAAAGAAGTTATTATAATTTCGCAAAGTTGAATGAGGTCACAGCTCATTCAAGGATAAACAACTAAAGTTAAAGTATAATTAAGCGATGTTTAAATGAATTTTAATTGTGTCATTTAACGATTTTAGTTAGAATTACCATATGATAGACAGCACTTAAATGATCATTTATGACAAATGATCATTTAGGCAGCGCTATGTCTTCTATTTATACAATGAAAAGAAAAAATCAATACAATTCATACACTCGACTATTTTTTCATAATTCGCCGGTCTCCGGTACGTGACTAAATAGGATGCAGCGTCGAACAGCGACCACCCATTGTCGTAATCTTGTTTCCTTGATCCATGGATCACTCCCGTACAAGCGTAACAACGAATATGAAACAAAAACTGCAGGGCGGTGTTCATGGGGACTCTAACTGTTAAGTGGAATTGACTTATGAACAGTCCGTGTCAGCAGTGAGGAAGCGCGTTTTTCAAGGTAGGAAATATATTTCTGTCTGCTTTTCGCAGAGTAATTGTCCTGCCGAGTATTCATTCTTTTCAGTGTTATTCAAGACCTTGAACTGAATACAATTAAACCTAAATAAGAACCTAAAACCTCTGCTCTCTGGGAAAGACATTGAAAAATGTAAGCTTGGTTCACCCACAGTGCGAATGCTATCCACCGTACTGTTAAACATCCAATTAAAGTGGATGTTTAGAGATGCAACTTCGACCGCTGTTTTGCATGTTTAGAGTCCTTCACCCAAAACTTAAAAAAATTATATATAAGTGTAAACTCTTAAAGCCGGTAACGAAGTCGTTTCCTCGGAAAAACGAAAATTGAGTCTTACAAAGAGAATGTGTCCCAAAACTCCGAAGCCGACTCTGTAAGTCTTGGAAAGAAGAAAATAAGGTCACAAAATTAGAGTGACCTTTGCAATCTCCAGATACCGGTCTCAATAAAAATGTGTAGGGAATTATGAAAGCCCATCTCTACGGAATACTTGTCCGCAATTTTAATCAATAGTTCTTAATATTAAGTTTACTTTTTTGCCATGAAAAAAGTATGGGATGGCAAAATATTATTTACCCCCAGTCGAAAAATCCCGCAAAATTTATCTCGCTCCCTCAGTTCGGAGATACATAGGTACTAAAATGTATCATAATCCCAAAATCGCATATACAGGTACATAGCACCAGAAGTATGTATATAAATTATGGTCTCTGGTGCTGTGTTTTTTTCTCAGTGTATGATATATACAGTGTATGATTATCTGCAAGCAATATTGGAAATATTTAAACAAAGCAAAAAATTGGGGAAAATGGCCAACTCTCCCGAAAGTTCGGGTGCATGGCCTAATTTAAGAGTGATGATATGAGTAAAAGATTTTTTCCACTAAACAGTTAAACCCAAACCAAACAAACACATGATTTTCTTGTACGCTGAATGCTTTGTCCTGATTTAAATGGAGTTTCGAGAAATTGAGGTAAGGAGATGTTCGAAGTTTGTATCAAATCATGCAAAGAAAATTTATCAATTTAGAAACATGAAATTTGTGATTGGTAGGATATACAGCGGTCGGACCAAAAGTGACCTGACCTAAAGCGGGGACTAAATGAACTTAATCCTCAGGTGTTTACACCAACCTGACCTAAAATTTGCTTAGGTCGAATTTAGTCCTCCTTCGTATATGACAGCTGTCATTTAGTTTAATTTTCGTTCATGCACTGTACTTATCGTTTCATTTGTCTCTCAAACATGTTTATTTCAATGATTTTGTGTCAAAGGGGGATGTTATGAGCTTATATTCAAGATACATACATTATTAATAGTCGCGCAAAAATCAATGTTTAGGTCGCGTGTGTTATCAGCGGTGTATAGTCCACGACCTATTTTAGGTCAGGTCGCTTGAAATCGTGGACCGACCTAAATTTAGTTCGGTCCGTGAGTATTTACACCACGTGGACTAAAAAATTTAGGTGGAATCTGGTATTTAGTTCGCGGACTAAACGTTCGTTGTATACGCTAGCATTGATTATTCGACGTCAAACGCGCGGTCGGTGTGAATTATGGCAAACAATGCCAATTCATCAAAACATATCTTAGGCAGTTAGGAATTCAAACGTACCAACTTCTTTTCTCTGAGTATATTTGTTATGTTTACTGAAAATGACTCCCTGATTCGCTTGATGTAATAACACCATCAGAAAACGAATATTTTTCGTTCCTACTTCTTCAGATCAGTCGTAAATTCGTCTTCGAAATCCGGAACCTGAAAAATTTGGCTCTAAATTATCATTATTGATAAAAGCCAATCAATAATTTGAATACTATGAGCTTCAATCAAATCTTCGCATATGCATGCCTACTTACATACAGTCGAGAGATCTTACATACTTTTAAATGTTTTTACCGCATACCTACGCCACATTGAACATAGGTAACTACACCATACAAACTTTAAAATTTACCCAAAAAGCACGTTCACCAGCATTCGATGCATTTGCATGCAAGCGATGATCATTTCATGTTGTTTTGTTTTTTGTTTCTTTTCATATTTACAAAACACAGTGGAAGTAGCTCACGCAACACTATTATTATGCTAGGTTCGGTCAGTAGTTCCCGGTTCACTACGTCTAGATGAACTTTATAGGTGTGTAACAGAAACACTCATAATGAGCAACAATTAGAAATTGCATTGACTTCCGCTTTCGTTTCTCCAATGGTTCCGTGGATATTTCGCCTTAAAATGCTGGTATCGAACAAACATTGACAGTTTTTCGTTTGTTCCGTTCGAATGAGAAAAAAGAACATTGTTTTAGTTAAACCAGAGATGCATAGGAATTGAGATCTGCTGGCGTGACGAGAATTTTCTTCTTGCCACGTGCCTGACAGACGCACTATTCAAATTGTATCTTTGATCGATTTAATAGGTGGTATGCAGGCACCTACAAACGTACAGGTAATTGAACATGCCATAATTAGGACCATTAAGCACGGGCGCAGTTTGTTGGACATCTTGAACTTTGAGTTATATTATCAATGATAATAGCTAATGACTATGTCCTCGACACGAACTGAGTTTTTCAATGAAAAACTTTGGTCGCCAATAGAAAACAAGGTATGTTGACACGAGCAAGTAGTCATAGAGGAGCTGATAGCACCACACTCAGTATTTTATATTTTTGTCATATAGAAATTGATTTTTTACATAAATTGCTAGTTCAACCGAATCTGAGCGATATTAAAAAAAAACAATAAGTCAGCAAATTGGCAAACTATTTATCGAGTGGCAACAAAGACGGGATGAGTAGATATAATGATTCAGAGCGTTACCCAGTCGTCGTTAAGATCTCAATGCACCAACTCCCACACTGTCATGACATGCATCTTACGGCACTTGGACTATTAGAATGTTTCTAGAATGCGACTAATGCACCTAATGCCCTTACCTACTTTTGTTCAGTTCCGTGTACTTCGCCTATTGTTATGTTATGGCCAGTTATTGTGGTCGAGCTCGCATCGCCAGAGGCAATTGCATCAACCATATAATAGGTACTACATATGTAAGTAGCTCCATAGTAGCGATCACTATGACTCTATATGCGAAACACAAAGCCCAATAGCTTCTCGTCTTTTTTGTTGTTTCTTCATAAATTTGCTTCTTTTGTTCTGTGACAGATTTTTTACTTTTATTCTGTCCAGATTCGAACAAAAGCTGAAGATTTCCATGACATCTACTATTTTAGATCTTCGAACCTATAGCGTTTACCTAGAAAGCTGGCATATTGATCGAGTTTGTCCAGTGGGTAGTGTGTTTGTCGAGAGTGTTTTGCTCGATTCTCAACGGTTGCGTCGAACGATCCGCGGGTGGTAAAGCAGTAAGCACATCTTGAATGCAAACTTATTCGTGTATTTATTTAGTCATTAAGCGCGATCACGTATGCATTCAGAAAAAAATTGTCTCGACGCTTGAGAGTGAAATCAACAAAGAATCATTTTTGCGATTATTTTATTGGAGAATCAATCAGTAGAAGTGATTGCTTAGAGCTAGTGCTAGTGTTGAATTATAAGTGATTAAATAAATATATTAATTTCAAAGATTTTGATCTCGATCGAGGATATCGATGTGATGGTGCGGTAAGTTATTGAAATTTATGTTATATTTGATAGTGTTATTCGATTTTCTAAGGTAACTGAACTTTTTTGCCTGATATATTGAGCTAGTGTGCTAACTTCAAGTGAACTTTCTCGTGCTGGTGGAAAATGTACCCTTAGTGTTCAATGAACCTTCACTGTTTGTTAAATTTTTTGTGGAGATTTTCGGTTAATGTCCGCGTAGTCACACCTATGTGATCTTCTTAAACTTCATAAATTGATAATGACTCAACAGTCATCAAATTCGACTTCACTTGATTCGATATCTGGCAAAACTATAAAAATTATTTCTTTTCAAATCATTGATGTTTTGAAAAAACAACTACATAGCTATTTTCATTTTCTATTTAAAAAACAAAAATATGTTCGAAAAGGATTTAGATCTCTTTTCTTGATAAATCTGTTTTTTTTTCCAGTGATTTCGATCTTGGTTTCAGAATTGGGAGGTCGGCTGAGAATGCATTAATAAAGTTTCGTGGCGAAATTTACTCCTCCCTGAATTTGTCCAGAATTCCTGCAACTTTATTGATTTTTAAAGCTAGTTGCAGAGGATTTGAGAACGATTGGTGCCCCCCATATCTCACAATCGGCAGCAAATCACTGAAATAAATAAGTGTTTGGATCGGCCAAAAAATCTAAATGTTGGTGTTCCTCAAGGCTCTATCTTAAATCCAATTTTTTTTTTAATTTGTTTAAACTCTGTTTTCGTTCCACCTTTTATAGGCAAGACTACGGCCTTTTCAGATGATTCTACATCAATCTCTTTAATGTTTACGTGGCCATGAGCTTCGATCTAGACAAAACACGCAAATGATTTTATGTTCATAATCTTATTATTAGTAGTAAGATTAAACTTACGATTTTCAATCTTAACTATTCTATTGGTGGTCGTATGGAAATTGTATATCACTCTCCTTCTTGTCATAAATTGAATCTTGTAATTTCGGACAGTACTTTTATGCACCCAGTTTCGTTAGTGGTTTGGATTGTTATCTGCGCTGCTTTGTTATTAAACAAGTTTCTGCCTTTAAATATCCGGGTGTTATTCTTGATTATAGGCTCAGTTGAAAGCACAACACATCTTTTTTTTCGTTGTGGATGCCAACAAAATCTTCAAAAAATACCCGAGCCAACAGACCACGGGTTATATAAGACTTTTACTTACTAAAAAAAATTCCATCTACAGGCCACGAAGTTCCAGTTCGGAATCCGCTTTCGCATTACTTCAACTCGGTCGTGCTTGCTTATCTATCGGTGCCTACTTACTTCAGAACTTACCAAAGCTTGTGGGTTGGTAAAGCAGCCTTCTTTGCGCTTTGTGTGCGGTATTTTCTCAACATATGTTGAGACTGTGTGACAGTGATCTTCTTTACGCAGCATCGTTTCCACAATAGACTCTGGCGTGACCATGCCAATCGTGGACTCGAGACTGCTCCTCAAACTTGTGAACCGACTGCTCGCAAAGAATGTATGGTAAGCGTCATCGTACTCAGTCATACAGTACCGACAGTATGGTGTACGCACCTTACCTATTCTGTTAAGATACTTTCTGAAGTAACTATGCCCCGTTAAGAATTGGTACAGGGAAAAGTTAACCTCTCCGTGACCACGGCTGACCCAAAGATCCAAAAGAGCTATCAGTCCCGCCGTCCAGTGACCTTTGTTGCTTGCACTCCAACGTTGTTCCCAGAGTTGTAGTGTTCGTGAATGTGCGTGCATTATAGCCTGTGTTTTCTGTCTGGCTCAGAGCGTGTGAGGTACTCGTCTTTGCGCTCTCGCCCAAGCAGATCTATCGGGACTACTCTCGCTACAACCAGCACGACTTCCGACATCGTACGGTAGCTACTGGCAATACGCAGGGCACTTCTGCGCAAGATGCTGGCAATACCCGCTCGAAACTCTTTCGTTTGGAGTGGGTCCGCCCAAATTTCCGGCCCGTAACGCAAGATTGAGTTGGTTGTCGCCATCAGCAGCCTGCGTTTTATTTTGCCAGGATCACCGATGTTAGCTATCAACCTGCTCAGCGAGCCGATGCCAAACTCTGTTTTCGACAGTGCCAGCTGTAGACCACGGTCTGTCATCTCCCGTTTCACCCTCCTCATGATTTGATTAAGTCAGGATTGGGCGAACTCGGCAGCTCTAGAGGGAATAACTGCTGCCACATCGCCAGCGTAACCCACGAGAAATAGATCTGTTGGCATTTGCAGGCGCTGCAGTCCATTGTAAACTATATTCTAGAGATCAGGTCCAATGATAGACTCCTGTGCTACCCCTGATGTAACAAGCCTCCCCCGAACGCCTTCGTTGGTATCGAACAACAGCCATCGGTCCCTAAGATAGGTATGCTCGAGGGCCCAAAGCACATCTGTCCACCTCACCAAATTGAAGGTATTTTGGACATCTAGCGTCACCAGCAGAACAACTGGTTGGGCGCTATGGCAACCCTCCTCCGCTCTACCACTCCAATCACTGCTGAGATGGCATCAACAGTTGAATGCCCCTTTTGAAAGCCATTCTGTTTGTCAGACAGATCACCAGCTGATCTAATTACTGACAGCAGCCGTGGCTTCAGCAACTGCTCGAGGAGCATGCAAAGCGGACGGTACGCGGACGGATTGTCTGAATTTTCTTCTCCTTTATCGATGAGCGCTAATCGAACAACTTTCCATCGCAATGGGAAGACCCCCGTCATTAAACATGAATTATATAAATCCAGTAGTAGCCGCGGTTGACTCTCCACTACAACCTTAAGTGCTTCGACTGGCACTCCATCAGAGCCCGGGCGTTCCTGTTTTTCATCCAGAACATCGCGGCGATCATTTCCTCCCCCATAAAACGAGGAACGTCCCCCCTCCAGTGAACGATGATGCTGCCATCCGTCCTTGGCGGGTGCGCCGGGAACAGCGAGCCGACAATGCTTTCCAGGGTTGCAACATCGCTGGAAGTGCTAAACCGCATGCAACAAGGTTCGCGGGTAATTAATTTATGCCCCTCATCCCATGATTCTATATTGATCTCCTCGCAAGGAGTCTGCCGTGTGGGCTGCAGAAAGCTCGGTAGCCTCCGGTCTATTTCTGGCCCGCTGTGCTCTGCGTCTGCACGCCAAAGCGATGCATTGCAACTCAGCAATTTCATCGTTCCACCAGTAAGCCTGTCTTCTTCCATGGAAGGGCTGTTGTTAGGGGATTGATGCATCGCATGCTCTGCTCATTGAACCCATTACTGCTTCACGTGTCGTTGGGGCTCTAATGGGTGGTGCTTCTTCCTCCAAGCTCAGGTTTATCGTCCTTATCATCTCACTCCTGTTTAGCCTGGCTGAGTTCCAACCAAGCGTACTCCAAAATGAGCGGTGTTGCTTTTGCCTGCTCCCAGTGATGTAAAAGGTGATGTAGCTGTGTAGTCCTCCATCATTCTTCAATCACTCACGAGGGTTGCCAGTCCTTTCGATGCCATGGTGACATTAGGAATGGATTCGCCAACATCGGGCCTTCGATATGTTGGCGTAGAGCTCATGGTTAGCTCCAATAGGCTCAACCTCGACACCATCTCTACTATACGCCGCCCTCGAGTGTTTTCAGTGGACATGCCCCACTCCAAAGCCCTAGCATTGAAATCGTCCCCGACTATGACATGGGTGTCGATGTCCTCCAGTGAACTGAGCTTATCTCCGAATTCCTACATGGAGTCATTTGGCGAAAAGTAACAGCTCACGAAAGTTATTTCTCCGTATTTCACCCATACGAGCACATAAGCCTTACCACAGCAAAGCATCAGCGATCCAGATCGCCGCGTACCCTGTGTCGTCCGAGAACCAAGTAGGCGAGTTCATCCTCCTGTAAGGGTCACTTTTCAGGACAATCTGACCCTTTTTTCGTAGACGAGCTGCGTGAGAAGGTCATCGGCTGCTCTGCAATGCTGCAGATTTCCTTGGAGAACCCTCATTTTCTCCCCGGTTGCCTTTTTTGGCGTCAAGTGCGTCTTTGAACACCTTATAAGAACTCAAACTCGGCTTTTGGAAGCTTTTATTTTAAAAAGTTTATTGAAAAAATAATGCGGTGCATTCGCCGCAGTATGTTTCTAATAAGCTTGACAAAATAAAAGATTCTAAAATCCATTTTAGCATCCTCTATGGCAAATATATAAAATAGAACCATAAAGCTCACCAGCAGAAAACTTTTGAAGATCAAGAAAAATAATAGCCCCCTGTATCAGCAAGTTCCATTTTTTTAACCCGTATAATCCACGCTCGGAATCCAGGAAACCGGGAAACATTCGGATATATAATAGACTTAAATATCCGTTCAAGAAGTTCAACAAAAATAGCTCATTAGCTTCGTTTCTTAATATTTTCTATGGCCTGTTAGAAGCAAAAAAAGCAAGAAAATTACGACATGTTTCTTATGGATGGACCGAAATCGACTCTTGGATTTTGGCTATGCCTCTCTACTTATTTGGAACAATTTAATATTCTATGTATCTTTTCTGTTCTACATCTCAGTAATTAATATTGAGGTAGCTTTTATTTGGTCTGCTTTAAAGACTGCATTAGACTCAGTAAGCAAACATATTGCAATTCTGACTGACAGTCATATAGACTACACTTTGAATTTCAAAATGCTTTTTGCTATTATAGTATTTCATTAGTCGACATTATAATTTTCGATATTACTCTGCTGCATATATTCTACATTACTTTCTTATTACTAATGCTTGATTTCACATTGACGATTTCAATACTTAACTATGCTATAATTAATAAAATATTACATTTTATTTTGCCAAGTTTTTTGTTGCATATATCCACCTGAAAATTTAATTTTGTTAGATAACAAACAAACATGCACAGTTGAAGATTCGGAATGATATGTATTCACTGAATGTTCGAAATTACTCAATTGGTAGAAACATTTTTGTCACAGAACCACCAAACTAACATATTAGGTATTAGTCATATATCACTCATCATCATCAATTCGGGAATGCTCATCGGATAGTCCAATAAAATTTTAGTCATTCGAGAATGCACAGTCTATGATCCAACGGTCAACAGTTTATTTGTCAATATGTCGCGAACCAAATCTAAACAATGGAAGCATTTATTCATGCGGTAGGTGACTGTCATGAAATGCATTTTAAAGGGCTGCCAGTCTTCGGATTTAAAGTGAATCAACAATTATTTTGGTACAAATGCTGGTTGATATCCTACACGACGCAGAGAATTTGTGATTGAATATATAAATAAAAACCATAAAATTCACCCTTTCTGTTGTATAATATTTATTAAACTCTCGAAAGGTTTTTTTGGGGTGTGTTTGAGCCTAGCTATTTTTTTATTGTACAAGTCTATGGAAAAAATCCAATTATACACAAATCAAAAAGATTAGCGAAGGAACTATATATACATTTTATTCAGGAAAGGGAAACAATGCATAGAAATAATAATAAAAATACTAATTCAGATATACAAATTTGTAACAGATATACAAATTTGGTGAAACGATATTTACTCTTAACGAAAAAAATGGCGAAAAGAAGTACCAGTTGTGGTGTCTTAGAAGTTACACCCTAAATCGTATAAATATCTACTAAAATGAACTAAATCTTAAAAAGAAATGATTGTGCTGCATATTTAGGTGGAGACTCCGTAGAAGGCACACTTATGCACGCAAGAGTCAATAGTTTATTTGTCAAAATAAGCATTTCTTATATTACACAACCCTAATTAAGATGAGAGTCGCCTCGAATCCTTGATAAACTGGAAAAAAACACTTCAGGTACGTCGATGCTAAGGCGGTAAGACTGGTGAAGAAATACGAGTCTTGTGCGAATATGTAGCCCTCGCTAGAAGATGGAAGCACTTTTAGCGAGTGCTAGGCATTCGCACAAAAAATGAAGAACTGTTTCCTCTTTCTCCTTGTATTTAAAGCTCCGACAGATTACGTTGCTACTGCCACGTGGAGGAACTCGTTTCCTGATTCGAAAGTTTCGAAGAAATAGTTTCCTAGTGCGACCAAAGTCAAAAGTTCTCCACAATCGTTAAAAAAACGTGCTAGTTTCTGCTACCTCGTCCGTTGTACAGCTCACCATATTGTCGCTATGCCCTGGCACCCAAAATGCAGACATTCCTTCCAAATATCTGATGCATAAGAACCATTTGATCGCTTTGAGAAAGATACTCCAGTGGTCCGGCAAGCGAAAACAAAGCTCCAAGTTCAGGTCAGTTGACAACGTACCGCATCCCCCTCTGTCGTTCGGTTAAGATCTATCGGTAAATATTTCTTAAGCATTATTTCATAGAGATAGTCCCCTGCCGATATTTCATTATTTCATAGAGATGATCCTCTGGCGAATTCCTCGCTGCTTGGGATTTGAGCTTCAAACCATTTAGTTAGAGACGGTTGGGCTATATTATAAAAGATGTTCGCTGAAACAGGCATGAACCTGCACCAACATTTTAATCTGGCTTAGTTATGTTCTTGTCCAGGGGTAACCACAGTGTACTATTACCGCAGTGCTTCTCACATGTGACGAGACAAGCAGGTCGGTAGGAAGTCAATAATGCAGCATCCAGGAGTGCTTTTTTTGGAGTAGCACGGATTATCCTCTTTAATTTTAAGGCTGATAACTTACGTACATTCTCTATCATCTTCTGATTTCCAAACTACTGCTTCGTACAGTAGATTTGGTTCCACTATACTTTTGTAAATTCAGGAGATGATAAAAAATTGCGACTCCAAGTGGCTTTTACAGTCTTTTTATGGATGCAAAGAGCACAAAGTCCGTTGCGAGCCCTTTCCGCTATATTTTGTTTTCCTAGAAGCTTGGAGCTTAGTACCTCGTTTCTGTAGCTCGAGTAGAAAAAATTCTCTATCCGATGATGTCACAGAAATTCTTAACGCAGATCTCTACTGATTGAGCTTAGCAGTTTCTGTATAGTTTCTGAATTGTGTGGTGAAATGTGTGTGGTGAAATGTGTGTGGAAGAATGGAACGTCAATATTCAGTTCGAAGAAAACTTCAAAGCTGCCTTCGTGTAAAACATTGCTTTGGAATTTAATGAATAAAGCGAGCTTGTGGCATCAGTCCTGTGGGCTTAAATCCCATCGGCATCAGTGGCTTTTCTGTTCGTCTAGAAAATTTTTTGTTGTTGATTTTTAATTCGTAAGCAAAATTTAAGTACAAAAGGTCCGTCAAATTGCTACAGATTTACAAGTTAAATATGGCAAACATATTCCTGCTATTATACGGTAATATTATTGGCCGTAGAAATATGCCACGGGCTCAGTGACGCGTTTTGAGACTTTTGATAGATTGCTTCAGTATTTCGGAAGCGAGGTTTCTATTTAGCAGAAGTTTTTAGGCTATAGTCATACAAGCAAACATTGACTTGTTATTTAAATAATAATACATATATAGATGATAATTAGGTTTAAGTTATTTTATTGTTTTTGCATCCAATTTGTGCAAAAATAACAAAATATTTATTTATGAGAGAAGTAATGAGCCAAAAGATGAGAGTGGACCTGGCAAAGAATAAACATAAAATAATGTTTCAAGAGTATTGGTAGAGCAAATCAAAGAACAAGATATCGTACATCCAAGATTATTACAAAAACAAAGAAGAAAATAAAAAAAATGAACCACAAAAAATGAAAATAAAATTATGTCATTTAAATTGAATTGATATTTTTATTATAATTAGTTTTTTTTTTAAACCATATATTCGAATTTAGCAATAGCACAGCTTTATTGCGTTCACTAGTTGTGCAATAAAATTATTTCTGACTCTATGGTCTTTAATTGGCCATTGAGCTTTGTACAATAATCAATATTCATATCGATAAAAAAATCAAAATAAATAGCAATAATAATACATGTAATCACTTTCTTCTCAACAAAAATATATTTACTTACTGGTCCTTGATTATTATTTTCTACGTTTCTTTTTTCTATCATTTTTCCAGAACTCTATCACGAGAATTTTTATTCAGCTATAAAAAATGCATTGAAAATATAGTCAACTGATAGAGAAGTGAAAGTCCACTCATGATATTTTATTTTTATTTTATTTTATTTATCAACCAAGCAAGGTACAAGTAACATAAACAGTAAAAAAAACAAAATTCGAAATTACGAGTACATAGAAATAAAACGAAAAATTAAATAAAATAATTAACAAGATACATCAATAACAAATTAATAAATAACAAGTAAATATAACATTTAGCATATAGCTTAGGATAAAGGGTTGCGGATGGTTTGGAAGAGGGAGGATTTGAAGGATAATTTTGAGACTGTTGGAGAATACAGATTACTTATGCTATTGAATATCCTGCAGCATCTATTAATCGGCTCATTAGCTGCGTAAGTAGTGGAGTGTGGATATTCCTTAAGTAAACGAGAGGACCTGGTGTTTCTTACAGGGTTATTCAAAACTATTTTGCTATTCAGGAATTCAACTTTGATGACGCCTCTAATGACGTCGAATGTTAATATGTTTAGATGGCCCAGTCGAAACTCAAGGAGGAAGGGTATTAAAATCGTAAGTGCTGTATAGTTCTCTCAATGTGAAAAGTAAGAATTGCTTTTGTATGGACTCGAGTCTGCTACTGTGGGTTTCAAAAGCCGGATTCCAGCAAATGGAAGCATATTCGAGAATGGGGCGTACAAGTGAGATGTATAAGGATCTTGTGACCCACAGGTTACGAAATTCCTTGGCACGTCTTTTGATGAAGCCTAGCTGTTTGTTAGCACGGGAAAGTATTTTATCATAATGCTAGGTGAAGCGGAGTCGCTCATCCAAGACAACACCAAGGTCGACAACGTTGTCAACTCGAGCTAACAAATTATTCCCGAGGAAGTATGTGTTATGTGAGACGGTGCATTTTCGGGAGAAACTTATAACTTGGCACTTAGCAATGTTGAGAGAGAGCTTGTTTTCACTGCACCAATGATCAAGTGAATCAAGTTTGGATTAGAGAAAGAGTGTGTCGGATTTAGATTTAATGATATGATAGACTTTGAGATTGTCGGCATAAAGTAGATGAGGTATATTTGATAGGACGTCAGATAGGTCAGAAATAAATATATTAAAGAGAAGTGGGCCAAGATGGCTACCTTGTGGTACACCAGACGTAGCAGAAATATTTTTCAATAAAAGTCCTTGAAATTTTACCAGCTGAGTTCGATTTCCAAGGTAAGTGGTCAGCCAGCTAAGCAAAGATCCACCAAGTCCGAATTTCAGTAGCTTTAGAATTAAGGTAGGGTGGTCAACTCTGTCAAAAGCTTTGCTAAAGTCTGTATAGACTGCGTCAATTTGGTATCCTTTCTCCATTTTACACAGGACGTCTGAGATTAGGACTGTCAAATTTGTGGTAGTTGAGCGACCTTTTCCAAAACCATGTTGTTGCTCGTTCAGACGGGAGTCAACAAGTGGAGAAAGTTTATCGTAGACAATCTTTTCAAAAAGTTTCGGAATAGAAGATAAGATGGCAATACCTCTATAATTTCCGATACAGCGTCTATCGCCATTTTTGAATACGGGTGTGACATATGAAAGTTTCCAGCAGGATGGGAAAACTCCAGACGAAAGTGATCTGTTGAAAAAAAATATGAAAGGGAGTTATAAGCTGGTCTACACATTTGCGCAAGAAAGTTGGAGGAAGAAGATCTGGCCCTGGACCTTTGTTGCAGTCGAGTTCCGAAATAGCTTTACGTATTTCGTTACGTGTAATTTCTATGTGGCTAATAAAAGCTGTAGGAGTAGAGTGAGACGAAGGGAGATGTGAGTTTGATGAGTCGGGAGCAATAAAAATATTCTGGAAATTATCTGCGAATAAATCACAAATCTCATTAGAAGAGGAAGAAGTGATATCATTAAAGAACATCGACGATGGATAACCAGTAGTTTTTCACTTCACATTTACAAAATCATAAAATTTTTTCGGGTCGCGGATTATATTTTCGCCGGTAGTCTTAATGTAGTTGGCATAAGCCTCGTGGGACTTCGTTAAAAACTGCTTAGCAATTTCATTATATTCTTCCTGAATAGCCGAACTAGCGTCAATATTATTTTTAATCCGCTTATAAAGTTTATTCCTTCGATTTCGCAAATGCCTAAGGTCCCTATCAAGCCATGGTTCAGACAATTTTTTCTTTTTTTTGTCTTAGGTACATATCTTTCAACGGCGTCAAATATTTTGTTATAAAAAGTGGAAATGGCTTCCTCAAGATCTAACGTTGAAAGAGTATTCGTCCAATCTATAGAGTCAAGGTGATGGTGAATGCTTTCATAATTAGCATTAAGAAAGTCATATACAATTGAATTATTGTTATAGATATACCTTCTCTATTCCCGTTCCATGGGGAATAGAGTAGCTTGAGATATGCTGGTACAGTTTCATAAAGAAACACACTAATGGAGAATGACGTCAAGCAGAGGACTTTTTTATTTGTGAGTTACAGAAACGATGCCTGGATAAGTCCGAGATATTTTACTACTGTAGCGTCTCGTCCAACGAAAAACTCTTTATTGTGCTTTATTAACTAACAAAAGTGTATCTCTATTGTGAAGTTAGGCATTCATGAGCAAAGAGGATCAAAAAAATACTAAGTTGAATGTTGCAAACTTCAGGTAGTACGTGCTGTCGGTTGAATTTGAAAAATAAGGTTGCTACACTATTTTATTACATTTCTATGAGCTTCAATGACCTCCAGTAGATGGAAAGATAGAATCCTTAACTGCCTCGTGAAGAAGATTATAGGATTTCATTTGTTAGGGGTACTAAACTCCTGATGCCTTTGCGAGAAAGTATTTAATGAACGATTTAATTTCTCCAATAGGGTCTAGATAAATTTCCGTATTATGGGAACAGTGATTGCATCTACATACTCGATCACTTTACATCCAGATTGATCAAGTTTCTTTAGAGATTCACTAACTGTTAAATTCCAAACCCAGTGAATAGAGAGTGCTCGTATTAACTACTCACTAACGTTGAGCTACCCATAGTCGAGTATAATACCCGGTTTCTGAGTAGCTGGTTTATCTGTATAACTATTTATGAATTGACATCCAGGTTTTGGAGATCATTCACAATCGTCTAAGGATAGAAAATATTGAATGATCCCTCGATGTCTAGAAATGCAGCCGGCCTAGTGATTTTCCAGATGTCTAGAAATGCAGCCAAGCAAGTGATATTTCAGCATGCCCTCCTTGGGTACGCAGTGATCTGTTTCAACAGATTTGCCCCTGATATGACTGCTGTGATTTTGAAAGACTGCCCAATACCCCACAACCCCGTATCAAATATTTAATAGAAAGGAGCTTAGACGATTGGGTCTATAATTCTCCGGTTTTGTGTATGATGCTTTTGCTGCTTTAGAGTTAAATACAACTCCTGTTTCCTTCCAACAGATAGAAATGCACGAAAGTCTGGAGTAGACATTGGGTAGTGCTCGGTGACTTCAATGCGCCAAAAGAATAAAGGGCTCATTTTATTTGTGCACTAGAAATGACAGGAATCAAACTTGTATTTCTGTGTGATTCAAACAGCAATGTTGGAGAGGTCATCACAAAAGTGACAGTCCATCAAAACACTGGGCGTCTCACAGCTGCTTTGAATCCGACCAAGATTGGCTTTTTGTATGCAATCAGGAGCTGCAGGTTTTAAACTTAGAAGCTTTCGGAGGCGACTGGTTTCATTGATAGAATATTTGCACACAAAGATTTCCATTAAGCTCTTTTCACCTTACGCACATCATTTTTGAATAGGTTTAATTTAACTTTGTAATTTGACCAATCGTTGCCTTTTGACCAGATTAAACTTCTTCCTGCATTCGCTTCGAAGAGTCACATTCTCATTATTCCACACCTGAGGTTTTTTTCTCTCGAAATCCAGTTGAGCTGCAGAATTTCGCAGCAGTTTTGTTAAAAGCAACAGATCATTACCTCATTCAGATCCAGAGCCGGAATGTGGTCCAGTTCAATGTAGAAAGGTGATCGAAATATCTCCCAATCAGTTGTTTTCCTGTTTATGTAAGGAGTCGCTCCCTAATGTAAATGCCACGTATATATATATATATATATATAGCCTGATAGTGAACACTACGTCAAAAGTCTTAATCTCGTCAGAAGTTGTGTAGGATGCTCAGCTCACTTATCAGTGTAATGTCGAGAACCTTATTTTTGTTACACAGCTCTGAAAGTAAAAAATTCTACAAAAATAAAAATGTTATAAATAAGAAAAATATAAATAATAAAAATTCAATATTTTCTACCAAATTTGTCAGCATGCTGTGTGAATTTCATTTTGATCTGATGATTGATCGGAAATTAAAGGGCAAAACGTTGTTATTTTGCTGAGTGATTTTTCACAATAGCAACATGATCATTAAAATTCTATCAATTGCCAACATGATCATTAAAATTCTATCAAACCTGGCCCAACTTAATCTCAATGAAATGATTGTGAATCAATGTGTCCTGTAAATTTAGCAACTATTTAATGATTCTGTCGGAAGTTACCAAAATTCGAAATTTTCCAAAGATTCTGTCTATTTTTAGGCCATTTAGCGCACACATGGGGTTCAAAATGTCCAAAGCATCATAAGAATCAAGCTGAAAATATGACTAAATTTCATTTGCTTGCACTTAGTGTTTTACAAATATCTTGTTTCCTCTGAATTATAGGGGTATCTAAAAATTCACTAAAACACCCGCTGTCGCCAAAGTGCTAAAGATATTTTATTGCAAATAAAAGAAGCTTTACAACTCATTTATACAATTATCTCCTAACAATATTTGCTCAACCGGATAACGTGGTCTGAACCACTGAAATATAAAGGTATACACTTTTAGAAAAGCGATTCTAATTCCATTTATTTTTTGCGAAAATCAGTAAAAACAGAAACATTACTCGATTTTGGTTCAAATATATACTGAGGCAGCAAGACTTTTATTCATTTCATGAAATCCATTATAGTCCTAAACCGATTTTTTAAAAATTGACTTGAAAAATTCATTAATCACTCGTAAAATAACCTTAAATCATCTACATAATTGAAAATCACACGAATGAGTTTGTTCCGCTGTTAATAATTGTTTGCATTTTCATGGTGATCATAACAATTCCGTATCTACTCCTTCTGGCAGCACTGACCACAATTTTGCTTGGAAAAACATGTTCCTCGTAAAAGAATTTAGTTCGACATCCGCTCGGTGATCTTGAATGACGGAAGTGAAGAATTGTTTCGTTTGCATATGACACACGACGTGGCACGGAGAGACAATAACGTGGGTGGCGGTACATATCTGTTCCGTTGAAAGAACAAACAATCTCATATGTTTCAGAATGAAGCCACTTGAATAGACAGGTGTAATTATCTCCGATTGGAAATGACAAAGTGATGAGAAATCAGATCACGAAAGCTATTGAAAGATGAATTGCAATATGTCAGCTCAAACATATGATCAACCAGTGTTATGGGAAATATGTAGGTATTCTGCACCTGCTCGAAAGCAGACATATTTGTAAATTCAGATGGGAATGTTTTGCGCTTTAACACATTTCTGCATATGGTTGGTTTTTTATGAGTCGAAAGCTGTGACCTTTTGAATAGACTTGATGGTTCTGTTTCGCCAAAATCTGCAAGGGCTAATTCTGGCCAGTGACAGTTATTATTTTATTTAATATTCACTTTTGAAAAAACAAAGCTATCGAATTTCTTACGAAAATATTTAAAATTGCAATTTCATCCATATTTCGATTGGCTCTCGACAGTTTTTGTTACTCACCCAATGCATCCATATTTGTCAAAAAAAGAACTTGCAATTATTTCCCAATTTACCATAACCGAAGAGCGAAATTCCAGTAGCTTTAGCTTCGATCCATCCGAGACCACCGTGTCCCAGCATTATTTATATTATTTCGATTTATTTATAAAACACAATTTGTGCATAAACAAATTTTATGAAAAGTGCTGACGATTTGCCCTGGCAAATGGGTGCGAGCTCCATGTGAAACATAAAAGAATGAAAGCACTAAAACGTTCGATGTGTATGGAAAAAGAGGAATACTTCAGATCGCAACGGCTACGGCAGCGGCTGGAACGTACAGTAACTTTGAATTTGCCTTTGATGCAGAATCTGATGATCTGATTTAGCTAACGCTGACGTGAAGAGGTTGTTTATTTTCGTTGATGACTAAAAAATAGTGCTTAGGCGGCGGAAGGCGAACTAATGGAAGAGAAAATGCTTGTGCAGAAGGATGCGTTTTCGGTAGCCAAAGTACCGCGTGGAATAATAAATTGTGGATTTTTGGCTTCTGATTTGAAGAGAAGAAATTGGTCTTCGTTAAAGCTTTGTTTGTATTTCTTGTGAAACAGTAGATCGACTTTGCAATGTTTTTGAGGTTTTATTTTGAAAGAAGCATTAATCGGTGTGCAGAAATTATGCTTGTATTTTTTTTGATTTTACCAAAAAAAAAAAAAATATGAGAAAATTTCTGTATTCGTAAATTAAAATTAAAATTTCTGTATTGTAAATTTCTGTATTTAGCGATAACCTCAAGCATTTATAAAATTTTTTTCATATTTAAAAAAAATCTAATTTGATTTTAACTGTGTCCTGAAATAAAAGGTAATGTGCATATTTAAGCCATATGAAGCACAAAATGGCATTAAAAGTACTTTTTGATACTAATCGTTTTCAGGGAGGAAGAACTTAAGTTGACTATTCCTTAAAACCTGATCTGTGTTGAAATTTCCCGTATTACGTCTGTCAAATTTGACAACCATTTTGAAGTCATGAGTTTTTTTTTATTCTATGTACATTTCCTTTTTCTTTTCCAGTTCACTCTACCACAGGACACAATTCTCTACGCCTAGTGGAACAATGCAATATTTTAATGGTAGTCCACCACATGATGGATCACATATGTGGTCTGGAGTTTCATCATCGTTGGCATCAGATGACTATGAAAGCCCGAAAAGTACTGGTGGTACATTACCAGCTTTTGCTCGGATAACATCGAATGGTAGCAATTTTACAGGAACGCCAAGGCCCAATCATTACACATCGTTAGCAACTTATCGCGGTCAAGTAAGTATCTAGAGACTAGGTAATTTATTTATCATATATATAAGTAAAAGACAATGTTGTGCTCAAGGGTTCATTTACTAAAAAAAAAAAATTGATGGAATTTCATATAAAATATTAAATTCGAATGTAAATACTAAGTCCAGACTAGAAATAGCTATAATTTTAGCTATATGATAGCTTAAATTTTATACTTGCGTTAACTCAAAATGACAGAATAACTTAAAATTAATCATCGAGTAGTGATAATTTTTTTGTTTACATAACTTCACTATACCAAAAATGTTTGATAAGTACTACCTGATGAGTTAGGGGTTAAGGATTAGTAAAAACTATGTTTTAGATATTTTCTTAATTACTTTGTTTCCAAGTGCTTACTCAAGAACTACTAGACATTTCTGATGTGTTTATTGATGATCGTTTGGATGCACTGTTTCTTGTTATGATTTTCGGCTTTCAAGATGCGCTATCAAAAGATATAGTAGGTACAACTCTTAAACGCATTTAAAGATTTTAAGGGAATTAATAATTATTATAATAAAATGCAAAAGGAAGCACTTGTTTTGAAAGATTCGTTTTCGATAAAGTAACAGCGAGTGGGCCCCAACAAAAAGGAATGTTTTTTATCGCTTATTTTATTTATTTCAGCAATAAATACACGACCATTAATACTTGAAATATTATTGTGAACATTAAATTCGAAAACAAATATAATGTTTTCATTGTTAATGTATGTCAGAAAATAAGTGAATAAGCTTATAGTTTAGTGTGAGGTTTTAAATCAATGAAAAAGCTTTACTTTACATCAGAAGTGTGATTATTAAGTCTCATGCGCATGCATATTTGTGAGGCCCGCGTCGGAATCCTGCTGGCAGAAATGCATTCTTTCGATAGAAAAATCTGTAAAGAACATCCACCTGTCTTTGCTGATCGATGGCAGAAGCAACAGTATTGCTGAAAGATAACAAATTGGTAACAGTGGATTTACCTTTGACAAATCCATGTTGCTCGTTGGCAAGGAAAGGCTCGAATAGAGGATAAATTCTGTTGTAGACAACTCTCTCAAGTAGCTTGCTAAAGCAAGGTAGAAGCGATATTGGACGGTAATTGGAGATACAAGCGGGGTCACCTGCCTTAAGTATGGGAAAAATGTTGGCTGATTTCCATATGGAAGGAAAAACACCAGAGGCGATGCTTAGGTTGAAAATAATGGACAAGGGTACACAAAGTGAAGAAGATAGTGACTTAGTTAGTATATTAGGAATACCATCAGAGCCAGAAGAAGCGTTAGAATCGAGACTACTCATTAAATATTCAACTTCTAAAGGGAAGAGAGCGCGAAACGATGAGAGCGCTCTAAGGTTAGCGCGAAACGACGAGGGAGTGGTGAAAGAAACATGTGGAGGAGAAAGAGGGTTTTGTGGGGAAGAAAATGACGAGAAAAAACGAGCAAAGAGCTCACAGGTCTCTTCAGTTGTAGCGGCAGAAGTTTCATCAAGAAACACACACTGAGAAAACACATGGCGCCAGACGCCATAATTTATAGATTTCTGGCGCCATGTACATAGTCGATTTAGGGATTGTGATAAAATATAGCGCCACACGCCATAATACATGGCGAAAAGTACATAGGCCTACACGCCATGTACTATAGTCCTCCACGCCATGTACATGGCGTGGCGGACTATATTACATGGCGTGGAGGACTATAGCACATGGCGTGGAGAACTATAGTGTATGGCGTGGAGGACTATACTGTATGGCGTGGAGGACTATAGCACATGGCGTGGAGAACTATACTGTATGGCGTGGAGGACTATACTGTATGGCGTGGAGGACTATAGCACATGGCGTGGGGAACTATAGTGTATGGCGTGGAGGACTATACTGTATGGCGTGGAGGACTATAGCACATGGCGTGGAGAACTATACTGTATGGCATGGAGGACTATAGTACATGGCGTGGAGGGCTATAAGCATAGCGTCTGCTCCTATGTACTATGGCGTGGGGCGCTATATTTTATCACAAATCGACCGAAATCGACTATGTACATGGCGCCAGAAGTCTATTAATTATGGCGTCTGGTGCTATGTGTTTTTTCAGTGCATCTGAAGATGATCCAGTTTGCATCCAACAAAAGGCCACGAGTCTTCTCAGTTCGGAGCATCTGGAGGTAGAGCACTTGATGTTAGGTGATGGAATTCTATTAAAGCACTTCCCGAGGGATAAATAACATCAAAGATCATATCCTCTCCTATACTCAAGAAGCTTGCTAATATTTATACATCTCCTCACACAGCATGACTGCGAGTTATAATTGGAGTGCCATGAGCCATATTACATGGCTCATGGCACTATGTAGTATGGCGTGTGGGGCCATAATTTTTGCGCCATGTAATTATGGTGCTGGGAGCTATACTGCATGGCTCAGGGTACTATGTACATAGCGTGTGGCACCATAAATGCTGCGCCATGTAACATGGGACGACGCGCTATGTAGATTCTGACATTTTGGCGCTGGGAGCCATATTGCATGGCTCAGAGTACTATGTACATGGCGTATGGGACCATAAATAATGCGCTATGTTACATGGCTCTGGGCGCTATGTGGATTTTTTTCAGTGCATTTTGAGGAATGACGGGGGATTTTTTCAGCGAGTGAATAAATGATCAGAAGGGTTTTGAATTGTTGGAACTAATAGAAGCCTCAATTCTGGCAATGTAGGCACGCATGGCTTCGTCAGCGATCTCCTTTGCATGAGAGCGTTGCTTTTTAAACTCAAGCAGGTCATCATGCAAAGCTGAACGTTTAAATTTGGCACGAGCAACATCCTTTGCCCTAAGGGCAGCAGCAACTTCAGAGGTGAACCAGGGAGCATCATTGGGTCTCCTGGGACGACATGCGGGAGTGAAGCGAGGAATGAGATTAGCGAGGAAGACATAAAGCCTATGGAGAACCTCATTAACGTCAGAACAGCGAAGAAATGAGTGCCAGTTAATATGATTGATTTCGTTCGCCATTCCATTTAAGTTGGCTTTAAAGAAATTGAAGCGCCGGTAGCAAGAAACTGTGGATCTGAGAGGAAGATTGAAAGAAATTTCTAAAAGAACAGGAGGGTGGTAAGGGTCGGGAGGGACATAGGGTAGAGCATCGGAGTCCAAATCAACAGAAGACACTGGGATATTAGAAAAAATTAGATCCAATATATTGCCATTTTTATTAGGTACCGAGTTCAATTGGGAAAGAGAACATAAAGAAATGAATGAAGATAAAGTAAGCGAAAGACTATTGCTGGAAGTGATGGTTGAAAAAGAGGTATTCCACTAGTTCCATAATAGAGCGTGTGGGACCATGATTTCTGCTCCATGTAATTATGGTACTGCATACTGTATAGCTCAGGGTACTATGTACGTAGCGTGTGGGACCATAAATGCTGCGTCATGTTACATAGGACCACGCGCTATGCAGATTCTGACATTATGGCGCTGGGAGCCATATTGCATGGCTCAGAGTACTATATACATAGTGTATGAGACCAGAAATAATGCGCTATGTGACATAGCTCTGTTTAAATTTCCCGAGGTTTGGAAATTTTACGTATGGCAATCTAAAAACATTTTTCATTCCCATAACTTCCGATGCAATCATCGGATAAAAACAAAACTCCGAGGGTAGGTTGATCTTGGCACAGAGCAGTTGTGGTAGACTTTTGGTTGCATCATTTACTAAGTCCTGCTAGCACTAAGCATTTTCACCATGCATATTCTAGATTAAGCTGCAATCTAATTTTTATATGATGAGCAACCTTTAATGAAAATAAGTAACAAGTTTTTTTTTCTTTCCTAAATTTTAACATTTTTGTGTGTAGTAACCCTGGAGACTTTTCAGCCTTGTAACTTTTAATCCAGTCATAGATCCAAGTGGTACATTACCTTCGATACAGTTTGGTTATAATAAGCAGTTCGTTTTCTCGGAATACAATTTCTGCAACTGGATGATAGAAACATCAGATTAAGAAGGGGCTATGTGTCTGAAACTATCTATCAATTAATGACATAGGTTAAATCTATTAACAATGTTGACCTTCAGAAAGTAGATTTATTTCAACTCCTGTCTTCTCTGAAAGGAGGCTGCTCTCTTCTTGATTGATCTTAGAAGATTTTTCCATGACTACGAAATAATAAGAGAACCTGAATAAAAAAAAATTAAAACATAATTTATTAAAAGACAAAAACTTCAGCTCAATCCGGCCTAATCAGCTATTTATATTTTTTCCAGAACGAATCATGGCAAAGTCCTTATGAAGCAAGTCCTATAAGCTATTCAACGAGTGTAATTTCGGCCTCTGAAGCAGGACGAGCACGAACAGTCGATACAGTGAATTCCGCAGCAGCATCACTTACAGCAAGTAAGTTTAATTTTTGTCCGAAGCTGAAAATTAGTTTATACATTAGTTTGAATTTTAACTTAAAAATAAAGATAGCGATTTGATGTACTGTTAAGTAGCATGTATCGTAGAATCACCAAAAAGCTATTAATCTATGATGTAGGTTTCAGCTTACCAATTACAAATGAATTTTCACCAGTAAATTTCACCTGGACTCAATTAAATTGAACAAGTCTAGAAAGTAGAATGAACAGGTCTAGAAAGTAGGTTACCTGGTCCCGAAAAAAACATTCACGGCGTCAATTTATGGCATAGTTATGTGCGTAGAGCAGAAGGTGCCACTGTGTACAATCTACTAATTCTGTAGTTAATTCACACTTTTGTTTTCCTTTCTTCTTTCCGCCAGTCGATCGCAGGTAATTTGGTGCCATAGCATCATCCGGTTGTCATTTTGTCCGTTTGTCTGCCTGGTCAGCAGCGCCTCCCATTCGATAGAGTTGCCTGAAAACGTAGGAAAGAGCATTTGAAAGAACTACTCTGCTGACTCGTTGCAATGAAATCGGAGGAATTTGAATTTTCAACACTAGACCAGCAAAGGTTGTGGATGTATCGTTGAATGTACCGTCCACATCAACGCAACAATAAGCGAAGCGTCTTCTGCACCACGATACTGCTTCATGAATACTGCTTGGCTCAAGACCTCAATCCAAGCAAAATTCATAAATAAACAAATTGCAGGCAAAGACCATAAGTATCACCTTTCGTGTCCATTCCTTTCGTTTGACGGACGACTGCAATGGTCCGTTCATCGGCCACTTTTGTGTAGTTGTTTGCTGGCTGTTTTGTAGACGCCGATTTGGACGTCGTCTTCTGCGTCTTGGTCGTCGTCTTTGCTGTCGTTAGGCCCTTATAAAATTATGTTTAGATATTTTATGAGCCGTCATAATTTGAGGCGTCTGCCCGACCGATCACCAAAGAGAAGAGACGACATCGAGAAAGAAAGGCGATCTTTCATAAAATCATTTTTGTGTGTTTGTTTTGAAGTACATATACTTACATATATACGAAGTCGTATGCAAGTGGTGCATGAACGTTTGCAGTTATTGTTGCTGCGACGATTTGAGTTCCCTTCACTCTGTCAGTG
This sequence comes from Nemotelus nigrinus, assembly GCA_947369275.1. Taxonomy (NCBI): domain Eukaryota; kingdom Metazoa; phylum Arthropoda; class Insecta; order Diptera; family Stratiomyidae; genus Nemotelus; species Nemotelus nigrinus. Next base: position 56,221,452 of record OX376372.1, read on the forward strand.
GCTGCAATATTTTGAAATTTTATGTGGGAAATACATATTGGCCGAGACCAGGCCAGCCGAAGTCAGACGAGACCGCGAACATGTGGACGGCATTTGACAGCTCGTCCGAAATCGCTTTGGCTCGTGCTCAACATCCATTCCGATCGGAAAGCGGACGAGCGCCTCTGACACCTGTCAAAGTCGCTTGTCTGGACCGTCCACACACTCGGCTCGCCTGGGCTCGGCCAATATCTATTTGGCACATTAGAATTATATGCACTTTCCGAAGGTTTGGAATGCCAGTCTTTGGATTCTTTTCGAATATTCAGGATACGTATACATACAGAATGGAGAAGAGGCTCAGAAAGGTCATTTTACTGAAGGTTAGTGAAGAGTGCCAGCCAGACAGGGTGATGTAGTGTGAGGAGGATTTCGGTCGTAAAGAGATTATCATGAGTGCGACAGGGGAAGTCGTTAATTTTATGATGACGAAGTAATGAGGGCAGTGTGTTGATTTTGGCAGACACTTAAGTATCTATGTTTTGTAATTGTAGCGATTGTCATGTTGGTCTTTGAAATTGGGGTTTAGATGATTCACAGCTGAACTGGGGACTGGAGGTATTTACTTACCAGATAATTGTGGTTTGGGGCTTAGGTGTAGCTCTATTCATAATTAATTATCTTTATTTGAGGAACAAATCAGACCTTATAAAGCACAAAAAGAATCAGGTCTTGGTATTATTTTAATTTTCGGAGGTTGCAGGAAAATAGTTTATCGACAGTTTAACTCGTTGCAACATTATTGAATTACATATAACTGAGCAACAAAAATAGGAAGATGTGGTGAATGTAATATTATAGAGAAATTTTCAATTGCCTGTTTGAAAGTGGTAGGCTTAAATAAGTAAATAATCTGTATGATGTGTATAAAACCACTTTTAAGAAAAGCTGAGAGCACTCTTAGAGCATACTCTAAAACAAAAATATCTTACGTAACAGCTAAACTGTAAAAAAAAAAAATCAAAATAACTATTAGATAGCCTCGTGTAGCCTACTAACGAGAGCACTGGCTCCTAATGTGTGGCCGTGTGGGGTCCCTGGCTCAAATCCAAAAAAAGGACGGGGACCCCGCACTGAGCTCTGAGTTGACCTAGTTCTAGGTAATTAACTAAACTTATATCAAAGGGGCAAAGTGAGACGTGAAACTAATAATTTCAAATTAGTAAAAATTTCGATTATGAAAATGAAGTCTCTCCCACTTCCGAAGGTCTTCAGCTTTAATGGAAGTTATAAACTGTTTTACTTTTTCAAAAAGTTGCATTATGATTCCATTATTGCTATTCCACAAATGTTACGAAAATTCAATTCTGCGTAGCCTTCAACAGTGTATGCTACTGAAGACAGATTCCGCAGCCCCTGAGACACCAAAACTCAATTTTTCAGCGAGGTTTGATATATGTGTAAACACCTTGCAGTTGCACATCTTGTAGTGAACAAAACGAATAATTTGTTGAGTATATAAGCAAAATACTTGCTGAGTGAAGCCAGTTTCTTGAAGAATATTGTTGATCATAGCAAAGCGCAGGTGATTGAAATAAAAGGGGGAACATATAAATTCGGCAAACACTTTCGTTAGTTTTCTATGATGTATGGTGAAAGTTATCTTGGGTTTAAAAATCGAAACATGCTGTCCGCGAGTAAAAGCCCACCTGTCATTCAATGAATGCCAGCTCCAGGTTTAATGTCTGTCTTCAAGTTGTCCTTTAAGAAGATTTCAGAGTATCCCCTAGTGCAGACATTTTTATGCTCTCAGTCACTTCTGCTCACAAATAATACTTCATATCTTCTCCCGGAATCGATTTGAAGCACTCGAGTTACCGAAGGAATCATGGGAATAAAAGATATATCTGGCATCGAACCGCTAATAGAGCAGTATCCCACATCAGCCTTTTCTAGTCGTAGCTCAAGTTGAATTAGTGTAGTTGAGTTAGTCCAATGGTCGTTGCATCATATTTCTACATACGACATTCAGATCGCTATTGACTACTAGTGTTATCATTTCATCAACATAAGCTTGCGCGTGAAGATGCTCTTGTTGCAGCTCGTTAGCAGAAAGTCAATTAGCATACTCCACAGGAGCGATAATGAAAGACTTCTTTGTGGACATCCATTTGTCGCTTTCATTCTTAAGTTGCAGTCAGCTCTAGCTTCCAACAGCATCAATATCTGTGTCATCATGGCATGTATCCATTTAACAATGACATCGTCAACACCATGAGCTTTTGCAGCCTCACATAGCTCCCTAAAGGGCGCAATGTCAAATAGCCTTTTTCCACAAATACCTTCATCGCATACTCTCCAATACTAATTTTTAAACTTGGTAAACTTACTATCATATCCCTGACCTTTTCGTTGGTGACCACCAATCTAGCCGTGTGCCAGCATTTTCTACATGGTCAAGGCTCATAAGTTTTCACCGGAGTAAAGTCTGTCGAGACTACTTTTTGAGCTTGATAAACTCATCTTCTCGCCAGTTGAGAAAGTCCAACTTAGCTTGTTGGTCTTTTTTCAGGATCTTGCACAACTTTGAGTACTTTCTTGCAGCTTCTAGTCTGTCACAAAACAAACTAAATGATTCCATCTTGAAAGTTTTTATAAGTTCTTTGTGAGATTTTGTAGGAAAGCCAGTCATCTTCAGCGTTGCATTCAATATTGAAGTGTTTTCTGGCATCTTATCCGAGCTTCACTAGTTCCCAGTACAACGGTTTTCTTTAGCTAGCCCATCATATTCGTGGTACCGCACGATGACCGCTAATTGATTCCGACTTGAAGCGTGGTGGCTAGAAAGCAGTTTGGAAACTAGTAAAAGGTTTCCACCTCATTGACTGAGCTAAGTCCGCAGATCCTGCTGCCTCGCGCCCACGAATTTTGTTAGAGCACATTGTGGGGAAACGTTTGTAGTTTTGCCAAATTTTCACTCAACATAAAGGATGTAGCCTCGGAATGCTGCAAAATGATCTGAACAATCCTCATACCTTCGGGCATGCTAATGTTCAGAATAAATATTTGCAGACCCCTGTGTTTGGATGCTTAATCGAAGTCCACATGATCTCAGTGAAAGTAATTTCCATTGCATCCTCGCGTTTTGCTCTGGAGGCACACAAATAAGAAGTTACAACAGAAGATGTTTCAAATCTTCCTGATTTTGTTAAACTTAACCGTATAGAAAATCCAGCTCAGCATTATTTCATTTCATAAGATAAAAAGCATGCTCTTAACTTATTTTTAAAAGTGCGAAACGAAGGCAGAAGAGAATCAATATTCAAACAATTACGCTGCCTAGGCAAGCGTAAAAGTGGAGAGTAAAAATATACATAAGTGCGAGCAAACGGTATGTTGAGGGTAAAGGAAGACCTGGCAAAACGTACCGGGTCACGAGCAGAAAACTGCGCTCTGTAGATATATGTAATAGAACCAGTAATCATTTTGTAAAGGACACATGGATGGAAAGACGCATACTCAAGGATGGAAAGACGCATACTGTACTCACAGTACGGAACTAGTGAGCGAGTAAATCTAACACACGAGGAAATATCAGTAAAAGGTCTGGACGCTCTTAGAATGACGCCGCACAAGCGCAAGGCCTTGGATGTGACACGCAAGATGTGGACATCAAATTTTAATTTAGTGTCAAACACAACACCAAGGTCCATGAAACTACCAAATGGATTGAGGAAAGAGCCAAGGATAGAATAGGATTACGTGATGTGGGATAATTTACATGTGAGCAACGTCTGGAAACTTTGAGCAACATTAAGGGTAATACAATTGACAGAACACCAGTTATTCAGAGCAGACAGGCCATCCTGCAGCTGAGAGCAGTCATCCACTGACTCAATCACCCTGAAAATTTTTCGATCGTCAGCGTACAAGAGACACGGGGAGTTGAAGCAAAGAACATCATTTGTAAAGAGTAGCAAAAGGAGACGACCAAGGATCGACCCGTGCGGAATACAACAAGTAGGATAAAAGGGGGAAGAAGATCAAGAGTGAAACGTTAGTATGAGGAAAACCAGAAACGAAGCTGGCCCAAAATATTGAAACCATCGAGCTTTGAGAGGAGGATTTCGTGGTTCACAGAATCAAAAGCCTTGGCAAAGTCTGTATATACTATTTCCACTTGCTTTGGATGAAACCATGTTGCTCAGAAGCGAAAAGAGGTTCAATTAGAGGGTAAGCCTTATTGGAAACTACTCTTTCGAGAAGCTTACTGAAGCAAGATAAAATCGACATGGGTCGATGATTAGAGAAGCAGGATGAATTTCCGGTTTTAAGCATGGAAAAAATATTTGCGGGCTGCCAGGAAAAAGGAAACATACAGGAAGAAATACTAAGGTTAAAGAGGACAGATAAAAAAACACACAAAGACGATGACAGTGACTTTGCAAAAATGTAAGGTCGGGTCTGCAGTTGGCGCTACTATCTAGGTTAGCAAGCAAATCTTCGAGCTCTAACGGGTTCGTTAAAAACAAACAAAAACTATTAACATCTGGAGAAGGAATATTAGCAGAGAGGATTATGTGTTTGTACCTGAGATACCAGCCTCAGCAATCTATTCCAGAAGGAGCAGCCTGTTATGGTATTTTTGGGCAACCCTTTTTCAAGTATGTTGGTCAGCTTTTGCTTCATGCATTTCTTACGCACTTCTTTGTTGTTAGATTGAGTGTCTTTGTTGGCCGACAAGGAGTATTCCGGTATAGTTGGGTCTTCTCTACTTTTAAGCGTCACCTCTGAATCCCGATTCGCATCAAGAACCATTGACTTTCTATGCAGAGCCCTCTTCTGCCTACAGCTGAGCGCCATACCTAGTTGGCAGTGTCCTATAGGCGTGGCTTTGAGACATTGCTGCTCCAAACTGACAGCTTTTCTTCCGCTTCTCCAGGTAGACTCTCAACTACCACAACCATCGTAATTTTTGCTGTGTAAATTCCCCTGCCATCGAAGCAAATAGCTTTCTCAAAGACGAACACAGGAGTTGGCTCGGGCGTGTTTTATCTGTGGTGTAGACTGCCTCACCATGCTACCGCCTTTCTGTCTAAATTACATACTTTAAGCATGGCAGTTGAGTCCATTAGCGGAATATCAACCAGATCAATGACAATTTGCGTCGACAGTAGGGCAGCCATTCTCGCTCTTGCGTCTTACAGATGTTCTTCAAAAACTGTTAACGTTTGCAGAGTGGCTCTCAATGAAAAGGCAAGGCATATTCCTATCCGGATTATGTGGGTGCCAGGGCATAGTGGGGTCATAAAGCCGATGGGGGAAAAAGCCGATGAATTGGCGAGGAAAAGTTCAGGAGCTAGTTATAGCCCCAAAATCTCTGTACCACGGTTAATCGCTGACGCCACGAGCAAACTTGATGCTGATGGAAAAACAGGATGGACTGCAGGGTGGCCAAGACATTATGGCCATCACCTGATCTAAGCAAAAGCAGGAAACTGCTCAAGCTCAGTAGAAACTGCTTGAGAGCCACGGTCGGCTTGCTCACAGGGCACTGCCTTACCGCATCTCATGCGAACACAATGGGACTGACATCCAGCAATTTATGCAAGAGGTGCGAGATGGAAGAGGACACCATCAAGCATTGTTCTTTCCACTTTCAAGGGTTAGCAGAGGTGGCCAGTGCCGTCACGCTGAGTCAGCTGATCCAGTTTGGCGGAGCGGTCACTTGGCAGCTCTAAAAAGCCGGCGTAGGGTGGCAAATGGGCCCAAACTGGTAGCCTAATGCTGGCCGCGTTCCGGGCAGCCCTGTTTACTAACCTAACCTAACCGATAGTTAAACATCTCAAAAATATACTCCCAGAATTTGAAGTCAATCAGAGTGAAACTCTCGTAGTTATTGAACACTTAGTCCCATCTCCTCTATCATTGTAGCTTTGACAGCTCGCAGTATACTATACATAGTAGTCATTTTCTCAAAATCACTATTGAAAAGTCCGTGCTCTCTGCCATTTAAAAACCACATTACCGATTTATTTCAAACTCGGTACACACTTTGTCAAGTGCTTTGTAAAGTGCTTTGTAAAGTGCTACATGTAACGTGCTTCCCCCCAACGATGTTTTAGAATTTTTTTTTACATTAAGGTGGTTTTCCACCCACAAAAATACCAAATTTTTCGTGAAAAAAGCGACTTTCACTTCAAATGACAACCAAAAAATTAAAAATGAAAAAAATAGAAATCAGAGAACATTGGAGGGAGGATTCAATGATACTTTCACTAAATTTTAATGTTCTTTGATATCCGATAATTTTCAACACCGCAAATCGTTTTTTTTCCGAAGACGTTCTTGAAAAACCGTTGTCACCGGTTCGTTTGTCGATATTTAGGCTTAAAAAAATTACACAATGTTATTGAAATAATAATTTATCATATACAAAAGCTTTATAAAAATTTGCTCTATCCATATTTCTAAGAAAAAAAAATTCGTGTAAAAGTGTTTATCTCACGCTGAAACCCTTACCCCTTCCTTAACGAAGGCTTTGCTATTCTGATCGTAGCTATTCTACGACTTCCAGATATCTTATTTTTGGGTTTGAATATTCTTTGTACGTTTTGAAATTTGGAAATGTTATCGAAATGTTGTACATTGCAAGTAGGGTATTCAACTACGTTCGCGTTATGGTTCTTACCACAATTACTGCATTTTTCGTTCTTTTCTGGGCAAAAGCGTGAAATTGAAAGGATATGTTTAGTTGTACACAAGCTATGTTTCCTTCTATTTAGTTGCTGCATTTAATTTTAGGTCCACATTACCAATTATATACCGACAATTTATTAATAATGTCACTTGAGAAAATAAATATTTCAAAGCATTATAATCAACAAGATCAAAAATATTTTTCGATTATTAATTGAACAATCTGTTTATCGTGTGCATTTGTAATATATTTTTTATTAGGGCCTGTACTTTTTATTTCGAGAATCTATGTTAAGAATGCTAGAGTGCTAACTCTTGGCACATCGAATTTTTTTCATGGTACAGCTGAAACCTGTCAAGTGTGCCCGTTTGAAAAATAAGCTTGCTGTACATAGCATTTTCTGAAATTTGGTGATTTTAGTTTTAAGATTTTTTATTCGAAACTCTTGCTGAATTTAAAAGTTTTAAGTTTTTACGTTGATTAGTTTGTTTATTATCTTAGTTGCATTACAGTATAAATTTTCAATTTCTCAGCTCTTTCTTTTATCATCTACCTACGAATAAGTCAACATTTTCCAGCGAATAAATTTATAATAAATTCAATTAAATTCGACGAGTAAATTGATAAGTAACTTCTCATTGGAATCAAAACTGAAGACAGAAATCTTAATTTAAATCAAGTATTAAGCATAATTACAACTAATCCTGTAACAATTCATATTTCAATTCCAAAGCATTTTTCGAAGCTGATCTTTATACAGAGGGCCGAGAATGTGTCAATTGCGGTGCGATATCAACACCGCTTTGGCGTCGTGACAATACCGGACACTATTTATGCAATGCATGTGGTCTATATCATAAAATGAACGGCATGAATCGACCATTAGTCAAACAACCTCGACGATTGGTAATTAGCTCTTGTTAATGTTGTGTTTATTTGTCACTGATAGTCGTGTAAAGATAGTTTTTATAGAATCGAATTCAAAACAATCAGGAACAAAATTTTTGAAAATTTGTCAAAAACCATAGTAATTTCTTATAGAAATCCGCAAAATTTAATTGAATTTATTATAAATCGAATCGACGAAACATGCTAGCTACTCAGTACGAATGTATGTTAAAATTGAAGTTGATTGATGAAATATAAGTACCTATTTCTATTTTGTATATATTCTTTTGTTTTGTTCTTTATCAATGATTTTCTGAAGTAGTTACAGTTTTTTATTCGTTTGTTTGTTATTGCACTATGACATTTTTTTAGTTTGTTTGATAGAGTTGAAAGCAGTAGAATAATTTTTAAATTGTGAATTTTGTGATGAACAATCATTAAAATGAATGAATCTAAAACGAAGCACACTAAATTGAATTACAGTGGCCGCTGAGCAGAGCGGGGATTTCTATAAGAGCTACTATCCATTTAGTGCAATGCCGACTCGGGCAACAGAGGAAAAAACTAGCCGGCGTTTGGTACGTCCTTCAATTATTTACTCTCGTGTTTGATTTTCTGCAATGCTAAGTTATGTTTTGTTTGATTTTGTTTTGATTTGAGCACATAAGCAATGTTTGTTGTTGCTGCACATTTCCGTTTTCAATTGCACTTTCTACAGATTCAAAAATTTTGTTCAATATTTTATCTCTTATTTCTTTGCCGTGTCAATAAGCTAAAAATGTTTTCTACGAATGCTCCATCAATAATCTAGTTTGCCATTCTTGAAACAATAAACTTTTCCGTTAATTATGTTAATTCGAATTCGATCTTCATTGAAATAATTCCACCATTCAGAGAATGAGGGCAAAAACCTGTTGATGTTGTTGGATCATTCAGTGGTTAATTTCGTTTGCGTACTCAAACTAGAAAACATATTAATGTTCTTTGAATTCATCAACATTTTAGAGCGCATCCAGACGAATGGGCTTATCATGCTCGAATTGTAATACTAGGCAAACATCTCTCTGGCGAAGAAATATGCAAGGCGAGCCAGTTTGTAATGCTTGCGGGCTCTATTTCAAGTTGCACAATGTTCAACGGCCGTTGTCCATGAAAAAAGAGACAATTCAGGTAAGTTAACTGACGCTTTTAGAGATTTTAATGAGTTTAATTGCGAATTTGTTAAAATGAATTAAAGTGATGCAATACTGAATCTCTAATATTTTTATCTTTTTTTTAACTAATTGTAGACCAGAAAGCGAAAACCGAAAGGCAGTAAGAATTTCTCGGACAAGAAAAATGCATCGTCGTCATCTTCCACGACACAAGCGCAGAATGTAGTAAAAGATGCTACGAAAGGTAAAAAAAGCTATGGTTTTATTTGACAATTGACATTGAAGAACAAAACTTAACTTTGCACACTAATTTTTTTATGCCGAAAGGCTACGAAAGTTTACAGGCATTGAAGTAAATTTTAAGAATATCTTCTCTATTAAGGGGTTATACGCAGTTAGGAAGCCGAAAAAAGTCGCTTTTTTTATAAATTTTTTGTGAAAAGGTGTTTTATTTTACAAAAACAAAAATTATTGACACATTTCGTGGCAACATTTAGGTTTATAATGGCACTAATGATTTATGAAAATATTGATCTGGAGTGCTCCTGCAGACGATATACCGAAGGTCCTCCAAAAAAAGGTGTTCGGCGGTGACCACGATTTTTCCAGTATAGTTCATATGAAATCAAAAAACCAAAGTGATTCTTTTAGTGAATAGATAAAATTAGATATTGATCGAAGGAATAATCGAAATTCTGATTTTTGACAAAATCGCGGCTTCGTAAAAAAACAATCGATTTTTTGACCAAAATTTCCGTATAAAATTGTTAAAAAAATAGTAATAATTATCCGAAATCTTATTCCGTCGATTAATACCTGAGATATATATCTGAAAAGGTTGTGTTAAAATTTAAAATCGTTCTGTTGAGCCATTTTTTAGAAATCTTGGTCACCGGGGTGGAAAACATAGTTTTCAGAAAAACGCGTTTAAAGTTACGGCGGAAGCTAACACATAGATTTTTTTTTTTTTTTTACTTACATGGATTAATCTATTCCAGGGCCATAAGATGGACCCTCTGTAGCATCAGCAGCTTCTAATTCATCGAGTTGATGTTGTCTACGAGCCATTCTTCCCTCTCGAGTATTCCCATGCGCTCTCGAGTCAGAAATCGTGACGCGCTCTGTATCCTCTTTCTCGACATAGGCGTGGGCATTGGGCCCAATTGATAGTCCTATTGCATTCATGTTATATAAAATTGAAGTTGTACCTTCATTGAAGATCCTGGCAGCGATATAAGCTGCTTTTTCAACAATTTTTTAGCCACACGGAACGATTTTCGGAGTTATTTTCCATATCAACTGACTGTAGCTCTCATTGTTGTATTGCGTAAAACTACCAACACATCTTTCCAATAATTTTTTATCACTGAAGTCTGTATAAATTGGAAAGATAGCTTTAGCAACATCACGTGGAAAAGACAGATAATCATGTTTATAAGAAGATAACGTGTCTGAAGCTCGCGCTCGCTGCCAACAACACCAAGACTCTTCTCCGGCCGGGCACTTTCTTGTTGAGGATTTTCCTCATTAGAACAAAAGTGGTAATTAGTTGTCCATAATGCATGATACAAATTTTCAACAGAATCGCAATGTCTTCTCATTGCCAAGCCTAAGTAAACTGTTAACTTATCTATCATTTTACCAGTGAGTTTACCTTTTCCACCAAGTCCTTTTTTTGTATTTTTTTATTACCTTTACCTACAATTTGAGTAGTTTTATTTCTACACTCACGGAGCCGTGAACCCATTTTCTTTTTAACATGTCCAATACATTCTTTTTTGACCACTTCAATATCACCGTAAGGCCCAGCTTTCAAAATCCCGGAGTATGTTTTGGAGTCACCGTCACCGATGTAATTTTTATAATGAACGGCAAATGTGCGCATTGAACGCCTGAACATTTCAACGACTGCATTGACAAGAGCCAGTATGATTTGCAGAACAATTTTCTTTCAGTATTCAATTTTTTTTTCAAAGTTCGCACTGTTTGCAGTATGAACTTTTTATAACAATATCGATAATTTTCCCCGTGTAATATCCAATCAATGATGTTACTCCGTATAAAGAACTGTATCCACGCTTTTTCCACGTTCCATCGCCAGACACTGTTAATTCTTCACAATTTTCATCGCCTTGATTTCTATCAGTCGCATCTTTTTCTTCCGCATAAGTTTTATCGAAAAGTTTCTTGGTTGCTACTTTCACACAAGATTAAATATTTTTAACAATCATGTCATAGATATTTTGCGTCAAGAAAGCTGGCATGTCCATCAATCCACAGTATTTAGTTGCACCTTTCAATCCTAGTCCGAGGATTCTCATCGCCAACATAAATCGTCTGTTTATATCATAAGAACGCTTTACAAAAGGACTGGATGTTATAGACGCACTTTTTGAGTTGTTCTGCCTCTTCTACTGCACTTGCGTGGCATTTTAATTAAGATTTTAATTCAAATTAACTGAAAAGAACAGAAAATTAAAACTGAGCACAAGGCTGTACAACGTGGCTGCACAATATATTTTATTATCCTATTACCCTGCAACTATTTCCTACAAGAAATAACTCTATTTAATCCTCAGGTATGAAATGATTAGGTAATTTATACCTAGGAATACAACGAAAGAAAAGAGAACCCGCTACTCCGGTCTGTACTTCGCCTACTTTTTAACAGTCCGAGACGTATTTACAAATATGGGCATATCTCTGAAAATACTTGTTGGAACGATTTGAAATTTTCAAGGAATATTAAAAGTTAAATATTCATTCCGAAAATGCAAAAAATAAAAAATCGATTTTATAAAAATTCTAACTGCATATAACCCCTTAATGCTCTACGGAAATTTGTATGGAAATATCGAGGGTAAAATGACAGGCAGACATTTTAGGTGCCGAATTTCATCAATTTTATTCCAATACAACATATTTCTTAAAAGTTCTTAGCAAAAAACTCAAAGTACTTCGAAATTGGTTCCACAAAAGTCTACGTGTACCTGCAAAATTAAACCGTATACTTTAAAATTATTAAATTAATCACATGCATCACCATTTTATATTTTGTAGCGTCTTCATTAGCGGCAACAACACCTTTAAACGATTTTGCATACAGTTTATCAATTTTTCATTGTCTTTTACAAATATTCTACTATTCTGATATTAGTGAGTTCTTTAGTGCAAATTTGCTCCGAATGTCCGTCCACCTCGCCGCGTTGAAAGCGTTTTGTACGTGCAGTGTTACCAGCAGGTCGACCGGTCTGGCTGGGTGACATGCCTCTTCCGCTCTTGTTACAGCCCCAAAAACCTCTGAGGTGGTTTCTGGATTACCTGCAATATTTCTATAAGTTCTGCACATGTTCTTGGAGCACTAGTGAACTTTCACTCTTAACTGTGAAGTTCGACCGGATCTTTGCTTATTTTCTAAACGACCTTCGTATTGAACACACCGGCGGCCAGTATCTTCTGTTTGAAAAATACTCTCGATCTTTTTGTTTGTTTTTATTTAAGTTATGCAACACGTGTTTAACACCAATTCAATACTAACAAAAAACTCAGATCGAAAAAATAAGATTTTCAAATCGGTCGCAAGGTTCGACTGTCTCCCAGCTCAGACTAGTTGGTTATGTGTGTTCGCTTGACATCCATCCAATCATCCTAATCGTGCCTCTGCTCACACGAGCTGCGACGTGAGTCGTCCAGCTTTCGCTTTTCAGCGAATGAAGGTGACTGAGATGCTGCTAATTCACTAATATCAGGCTCAAATATCCTTACTTCCAGCTGGCCAAATTCACTGTAGTTTTTGAATAGGTCCCTTTCGGCGTCCGCACTAGAACATTGCGAACTTGTCCATCTGTTCCCATGACTGGTTGCTCGATAATGCTGTGGGACCACTTTTTTCGCGGCTGGTCTTGCTTTAACGGCGCTGTCCTCTCAAACCACTCAATTCTCCTAGTAAGCGTGGGTAAGTATTATCGAACCCACCTTTTCCAGAAGTGGTTTTTCAACTGCTGAGTTATAAGCCACTGTTTCCGAAATGTCCACAGGTTTCCATCGAAGCTACTAGGTGTTTGGGTGGAATTTGTTTTCCACAAGAGAAAATGATTCGGCGTAGGCAGTTCCTTTTCTGTAGACAAAACTGGTAAATGTGTAAGAGGTCGGCTGTTAATAATATTTTCGGCTTCGATCAGAGCACTTCGTAGAGTCTCCACGCATGGCGTTGTTCTTTAAGTGTGACTTGTATCATTTTCTTTACAGATTGTACTAAACGCTCCCAGCTTCCACCAGCATGAGGAATTTCGGGACAGTTATATATCCAATCTATTCCTAGTTTGGTCACGCTTCGTGCTACTTCATTATTGTCGATTGTGTTTATGGCTTGACTAAGCTGCTTCCTGGCACCTATGAAACTAGTGCCATTGTCACTGCAAATTCATACGGATATCCCTCGGCGGTTGACAAAGTTTCGTATACAGATCAAACACGAACGGACCTTCCCATCGCTTTTCTCTGAAACAGCAATTGAGCCGAAGTAGTTCAACTCGGTTTAACTAAATGGGCGAAGATACGGTGTGATACGATCAGCAGGTAACTGTTCCATTTGAGGAACTTTGGGTAGCAACGTACAGTTACGACACAGCTGACACCTGCTTACTACTCTCTTAACTAGCGCTCGTAGATCAGTTATCCAAAAGTGTTGTCTGAGTTCGTTGAATTTCATTTCCTGGTTTTGATATCGTCGTTTTTCATAGAAATACTATGCGATTAGTTCAGACAGGTGATGCTGTTTGTCCAAAATAACTGTTTACTTGATTGCAAATGGAACATCAGCTGCATCGATCGCTCCCTATGCATTGTGTGAATTTAAATAGCTGGCTCGATTTTGCAATTGGTTGCCCTTCAATAAGATTGACATGTTCTGGGAATGACTCCATTTCTGATTGGTGGCACAATATTATTTCAGCATCATAAAGTTCTTGTAAGTTTAACCCTCTAGTTTTTACAGCATTATTTCACTTAATTCAGATATCTCGGCAATTCTGTGTGCTGCGCATGGTTTGTAGCGACGCACCCAGCTGAGGGCAGTTTTCATTCAATCCAGAAGATGCGTTGGCTTATATTCAGCTTCTCGTGGTATTTAACGATGCTGGCTGATAATCTGGTATCCAATCTTGCTACTTGCAATTCGAATTTAAGATCATATAGGGTTTTGATTGGCGCGTAATTTGATTTCCCGGCAATGAAAGCTATGACTATTCCTTCCGGCGTGAATATTCTCAGGCAGTTTACGGCTGCAAATGCATCCTCACCGGCATTAGCGGAGGTGTGTAGCTAACATACTGAAAGAAGAATAGCATCTCGGAATTGTGGTTTTTTACACCTCAATTAACACGGCCCATTATGATCTCCATAAGGCAAAGATCTCTTGTTGTAGTGTTTCGTACCATTCGATTTTGAAGAATCCAATTTTTTTTGTAAAATCACATTGGATCGAATATTGACATGTTGATACGAAGGAATTTTCATTTTGTGCTTTTTGTAGCTTCAGTACGTCCTCGTTAACATTGCTAAGTGGAACTCAAATTTATCGCTGTTCCTATTCCACCACATATTGACTATGAAGCTCCTCCAGATTAATCGTTTGCCTCAGAAGTTTGATATTTTGAAGAGTTTTTGCATTTTTTATTATGAATCACTTGGGGTTGGCACCTAGTGCCAAGAAATTTCGAAGCTAACTAACTGGGTTTCTTATTCACCCGCTTGTTGTTAAACCATTGCAGCGTAACTGATTAATGCTGGCATTTTAACTACGAATCCTTAATTACACTTATGGCTTGGTTTTCTGTTGCATGCAATATCACGTTTTTATTATGTAGTCGCTGGGATGGTTTTCGACTCACTTCCAGCACGGTAACTAAACTGACGAATGTGGCAAATCTTATGGAGCTAGACACTGAAATTTTCCACGGTATGATAATGGCTTTATGGATGATGCGCATTGAGGCCACTAAAGACGTTTCGAAACTGGCAACTTGATTAAAAGTTCATTCATAAGCATTGGATTTGCAAGTTGTGTTACACTTTTCCTAGCACGTAGAGAGTCCACTAAGTTCATTTAATACTCAGAAGAAACACAGAAGGAAAACATGAGATTTTCAAATCGGTCTCGAGGTCCGATTGCCTATACGAGGCTTTCGTTCCTAGCTTGCCTAAGCTTAAGCTGCTTTTTAGATACCTTTATTTCTTTTTGACAATTTTTTAATTCTGAATTGCGATTAATCACGTTCACAACGATCACGTCCAACTAAAGTCTGTTCAACAAAAGCGTGAACGCATTTAAGAGAAAAACTCGAAGGATATTCATTATTATCTTGCTTTACACGAATATATTTACAATCAAAGAGCTACGGCGGACTCTTGTAACACACTTTCCAATCCCCATTGTTTTCTAGAGTTGCTTTACATCTTCTTGACATGCTTTTTACCAGATTTTCAGCGTACTCTTCAGAAAAGGAGTGCCATATTTCTCTAATTGTCTCGAAAGTTGCTTGAGATTGAAGACACGTTTCCCCCGGATTCTGTTTTTCATCAAACCCCAAACATTTTCGATATGATTCATGTCTGGGGAGTTTGAAGGCCAGTCCAACGTTACGATCCCATTTTTCGGCGGCCTACGACATGCGTTTTTTTATGTGAGACTCGGAGAGCAAGGGGTTCGATATCACGGCGCGATATTGCACTTTTGCTTCATGTAAACACTGTCGCATAGTATTGATGGTAACGTTTATTCCTTTTTTAGTAAGTTTGTCTTTGCTTCATGTATTGTCAAAGAAGGAGTACCTCAAAAAGCTGCACGATCACTTTATTTTCCTTTTTCGACTTTGTACGGTTTTCGCCCTGCTTGGGTAGGTCATCGACGCATTTTGTCTCTTTATAACGCTGGACTTATTTCTCTACGAATGTCTTGGACTTTTCAATTAGTTTCCCAGTAGCTGCATAAAATAAATGTAGGCCTTGGGGATGAACACACAAGAATACCGCTTCAAACCGCTTCGCGTATGCAGCACTCATTTTGAATTCGTCCGCTCTTTAAGAAAGTTCGAGAGAAACTGAAATGAATCAACGTTTCCACCGTAGTCCTTGGATGGTACATTCACGACTAAAAAAAGGTGAACGGATAGTATAACAGTTTCCGAAAAAACGCGTACACGCTCTTGTTGAACAGACTATAAAATCACCAAATTCAGGCCTCTGTAAAATATAAACACGAATAAAAATCCAAAGCGGAACAGAGAAATTTACCGTTTATTTGAGCAACAAGAAAGCGCCAGTATAAATGCACGTAGACTTTTGTGAACCCAATTTGCGAACAATTTATAATAATTGTTACGAAATACGTTATATTGGAATAAAATTGATGAAGTTTGGCAACAAAGATGTTTTTTGGTCCATGCCTGACACTTTCTTTCCCGAAAATTAACATGCTATTTGAATAATTTTATAATTTTTTAATAGAGAAGACGTTCTTAAAATTTATTACGTAAACTGTACGTAGACTTTCATAGCCTACTGTATAAAGAAAGAGTAAAAACAATAATTACATTGCTTTTTTCACTTCTCTCGAATGAACCCAGTCTAATGTATCTTTTAATTTTAGAACTCCGCCATCTAACATCATCTATCCAGCATACAAGCTCTCTGCAACAATCGAACAATACAGTTTTCACAACTGCACCCTCCTCAATACCAGTAACAGCGAACAATCCAACGCCACCGCCGCATTCGTCGCAACAAAATATCTCTCCAATTCACCAATCACAAAACCTCTCACCAATGCATTATTCAGCTCCAATGATTTCCACTTCGAATCCATCTCCGACCTCACCAAGCAACAACAATAATAACAGCCCAAACCTGAAGTACATTCAAAAGTATATGTCACCAAATCAACAATTTGTACCTCAACACCAACAACAAAACATTTTCCATCATTCGAATGTGTCTTCGCCTGCCGAACAGCCACAATTTCTACCGGGAAACTCACCGGGTTATAGTCCGAATCAGTCACCTAGTTATTTGTACGAAGCTTTGAGTGGTGGCGGTGATCACGATGTCATCAAACTGGAACACTTACGGAACGTACATGCACACGAGAATAGCAGAAGTCCCTCTGTCGATAAGGAACAGGACGCGCAGCATCATCAACAACACCAGCAGCACCAACATCACCTTCACCAACAACATCACCTCCATCATAATACAGGAGATCCAATGTCGCTGCATGGTATCGACAGCATTCGAAAACATACACATAACATAAAAATGGAGAAAATAGAGCTTTAGATGTTAATTTACTCTTTTGATTCCATAAAATGTACTCATACTCTAAAGCCTTTCTAGGGTAGAAATTTAATTTTAATATTTTTAGAACACGAATTGCGAGTATCGAATAATTCAAATGACAATTTTGATAATTTGATACATCTGGCACGTTCACCCGTGAAATTCGAGATGATTTTAAAATTTTTACAATAATATTTAGATATTTTTATTCATTTTGCGGGTGATTGCAAATCGAATTTCGAAAAAAAACACTCCCCATGCGATCCGATTAAAATTCATAATTTATTTAGGAATTTGCCATTTACCATGTTCATCATTCACTTTCTAGTAACGCAGGAAGTTAAGGAGGTTAAGGAATGAATGTGAAAATCAAAAATAGTTTAAAATTCCTGTTTTATGTATTCCATACAATGTTCGGTTAATGGCATGGTTTGACAATGAAACTATGACTATTTAACGAATCGCTATGTTATTAAACATCGGAGTGGATCATTCCGTTACTATAAATTATTGATTTGCATCGGATAAATCAATCCGTTTTGACAGTAGAATAGTATACAATACCGGATTCAAGTAAGATTTAGATTGAAACAGTGAAATCGAAATGTTTAAACAATGCGTTTACATTCGACTGTTTCAATCTCAATTCTATATCGATCCAAAATTATATCTGGAATTAGTGTTCGGCTTGAAAGTTTGCAAATATATTTGTTATAGTAAAATTGAGAAGAAAAGACATTAAATTTTAATACTTGTGACAATCCCATGACATTTTATCGGAAATTAAATTTTGATAAGTCGCATATTTTGTCAAACACAACAAAGTATGTTGCATTTTATGAAATTTGTTGTTTTTATAATCTTTTAATATCACTATGAGAATTTAGTTATGTAATTTTGTATATACATATGTAGGTAATGACTAAGCATGAAATTGTCTCTATCTGATTTTCATTTACAACTAGTGGTTTAAGAATTGTTTCTGATTTATAAATGTATACACCATTGCTCACAGCCAGTAAAATAGTTGTAAGTGTAAGTTTTATAAATAAATTCATTTTAGTTAGATTGGAAAATATTGTTTGATGGTTTATAGATCTACAACGTTATGCAAACTACTAGATGTATTCGCTAAACTGTCGATAGAATACTGATGTGACTCTAAACAAGATGCTGAATGATTCAATCAGTGATATTTATCCGTTGCTGCTGATGTAGAGGCAATTTGATGTTTTCAAATTGCTGGCACAATTTGCATTTTAGCTTAAGAGTGAAAAAAGTTTAGATGACTCTTAAAATCGATTTTTTTTATTCCATAAATTATTGACAAAACTATTCAAGAATATGTTTCGCAATGTGTCGTTTTGAAAATTCAATACTTTCTGATGCTATGAGTGAGCGTCCCTCGTTTAAGTGAAGGAACGAAAGGCTGGTTTTAAATGTGTTTTTCTTGTAACGACTTTTGTCAATTTGTACACACTTTAGCTTAAAAAGTTTCTAAGCTATATTGCGACTAAATTATAAAATAATGGTCAAAAATGTGGTTTTAACACCTCTAATAATGCAATTTTCTTATTTTTTGGCCAGACAGGTTTCTTCCAAAAAAAAATAGAAAGAAAAAGTTTCTATGGAAAAAAAAACAATCTACATGACTCACAACCACTACCTCCAATAAATTACTTACGTTTCATAAACATACTTCTACTCTTTTTTCCAACAAAGATACCAATAGCTATAATGTTCTAAAACCACCAAAGCAACTATGTAATTCTGACACAATCGCAAGTTCAAAATATCCGAACTTCGTACGTGGCGAGGACCAAGTGCCACTGACAGGCCCGTGCGCAGAAATTAATTAAGGGGGGGGGGTTTTGAAATAAAAGTTTTTTTTTCAATAATATGTAAAAACACACCAAATGTTATTTTATTTTTTAAAGACGTTTGCATGTAAAAACTTCATATCTATTTCTCATTACTTAACAGGTTAATTCTTCGAGGTAACGAAAAAAATTCTTCCAGAATTTTTTGCACATTTATCTCAATTTCACGGTGTATATTGAGGGAGGCTAAGCCGTTGAGCCGATCTTCAGACATTGTCGATCTAATGTACGTTTTCAGACGACGCAATGTTGAAAAGGAGCGTTCATTTTTCGCTGTCGTCACGGGTAAAATGGCCATAATGCGAAGCATTTGGTGTACGTTCGGGAACGCGTCTGCATTGCAAATTTCAAGGGCTTCTAGAGAATTTTTGATGTCCTTTTCAATAATGCGTCGTCTCCAGAGTATGACTTCATTCACCCATGCGTCACGCGAATCATCGTGCAAAATTGAAGAGTAGGGTTCGAATAATTTTTCACATGACTCTTCATCAAATTTTTTCATTTTGTTCGGAAAAAGGCAAGCGAAATTCGATAAAATATTGCGATGATTCAGAAACCGGTCCTGTAAATGTGTCACAAACGAATCAAGGTATGGTATATAAATCGTAATTCGAAAATAATCTTCAACTGAATCAGTTTGCACGTTAGAACGTTGCGTTTGTCTTGAAGCTGTCCTTGGTTTTCGCAATTGAATGTCGTATTCTTCGCTGATTTGGCTTAAAGTTTCGAAAATTTTCGAAACTGTTTCGAAAAAACAAAGCTGTTATAAATGGTTATTGATTTTATTGTGGCCTTAGCTAGGTAATATACAGGGTGTACCAAAATCCCCGTACCAAAAAGAAATCTGATATACCTTTTTGAATTTCGAGTCGAAAAGTCCTTTTTACCACTTTTTTCAAAACTCAAAATTAAAAAAGTTATTCAAGGTTGAAATTTAAACAATAAATATGCTCCCTCGACAAGTGGGGATAAAAACCACGAATCAAAATTTTCCTGAATTTTCTTCGTATTTTTCTGAGTCGAAAAGTCCTGTGCCACTTTTCGCAAAATTCAAAATCAAAAAAGATATTCGAGTTTGAAATCTGAGAAATCTGATTGGTGAAAACTTCTAACTCGAATATCTTTTTTGATTTAGAGTTTTGCGAAAAGTGGCAAAGGATTTTTCGACTCAGAAAAATATGAAGAAAATTCAGGAAAATTTTGGTTCGTGGTTTTTATCCCCACTTGTCGAGGGAGCGTATTTATTGTTTAAATTTCAACCTTGAATAACTTTTTTAATTTTGAGTTATGTAAAAAGTGGTAAAGGACTTTTCGACTCGAAATTCGAAAAGAAATATCGGATTTCTTTTCGGCACGGGGATTTTGGTACACCCTGTATAGCAAATAGAGAAAAAAAACTCTCTGCAACTGGTCACGAACTCAGGCGCCCGAGGTGAAAGTCTAAAACGCTACCGTTGAGTCAAATCGTTGTCTGATAAACTAGAAAGAATTTTTTTCAGTTCAAAGTTAAAGAAGACACTATTGAAGTCGATAGCAGTCAATAGTCAGCAAAATGAGTGAAAAGAACTTCACAGTTCCCTTTGAGAGTTTTGAAAATTCAGGTATGCTTTATAATGGTTTTCTTTACTTTATAAAGTTTTTGTGAAAAATTTTCACATTTCATGAAATTCATTATTAAAATTAGCTACGTTTCATAGAGATCCATAAGTTTCAAAAACTTGATTTATAAAAAACCGAAATTTTGTTATCATCTGGATATTTTATAAGGGATTTTATAGAAACTTCATAGAACTCGAGTTACCAGGTTTGTCATTTCAACTTGTGAAAAATTCAGTATCTTCAGTAAAAATTCGAACCCCCAAAACCCCCCCCTTGCGCACGGGCCTGGCCACTGAAATCTGGCTCGATTCATATACCAAACTCATCACTTTCTCAATATTCTTCTACAAAATTTATAGATCCACTTGTACCACCAATTGTGAAACTAACAATAAATTCGAATGATGATACGGATAATAGATACTTGTTATCACGATTTAGAGACCATAAGATCTATGATATCGTCCGCCTATATCTAGCATACATGTATAATGCTAATGATTCTACTTGTTTCGAGGGTAAAACGAAGACCCACCTCAGATTAATGATCCATCAAGAGGCTCTTCCCACTGAAGTTGACTCTCTTCGCACATTCTTTACTTACTATCATGTCGAACTGGGAATCACTCCAGAGCAAGTCGAAAGTGATCTTAAAACCTATCGTTCATATGTGAGCTCCAAATATATTTCACTTTTACAGAAGTCACGCAAAAATCAAAAGAAATTTTATTCCTAACGAGAAAAACAACCAAAAATTCTCTACCACATCTTCAAGATTTCTCTACCACAACTACGGTGGTATGAGAAGCAAACTCAACAAACTTTTTCTTGACGCTAAATCTTCCCATTTCAATATCCTGGCCTTAACTGAAACGTGGTTACGACTTACATCATAATGAGAAAATCCTTGACTCTAATTGAACCATATATAGAGCCGATCGCGATTATGTTGAGACTGGTTCCACAAGAAGAGGTGGTGTTCTTATCGCCACACATAACTCCTTTTCTAGTGAACCTATTTTAACCTATCAGTGCAAGTTATTTCAACATAAATTCGCCAGAGATCTATTTAACAGCCATTATATGTACATTGGAATTTTTTATCTGCCACCCCACTCTAACGAAACTGCTTACAATAATATAAATGACACCATATCCTCCATTATTGCTTCTATGAATGCGGAAAACAAAATAATCATATTCGAGGACATCAACCGTCCAAACATCAGTTCGTTCTATGGCAATGATTTACAGCAGGTTATATCAACTTCTAACCAGAATGGTAAGTTGTTAGATTTAATATTTGTGGTGGTTAGTGAAACTATTGACGCAGATAATCTTTTCTTTACTACTCTTCATCACTCCGCTGTTACCGATGAACTTTCCTCTGTCAACATTGCTTTCAACCAATCACACAGTAATGAAATTGTATTTGACTTTCATAATGCTGATTACGTAAGCATTAAAAATTATCTGGATACCATAGAGTGGTCAAGGTCCATTTCAGCGATAGATCTGGATGAACTTGTTTCTTTTTTCTACGAAATACCAAAGATAAGAAAACACAATAAATGTTGTGAGACAATTGACGTTTGAGACAATTAAGGAACGAACGAAAAAAACTTTATAAAGTAATTAAAAATGATCGCAATATCAGCGTAGGGCTAAAAGAAAGCTACGATCTTTTATCCAAAGGATTCTCAATTAAGTCTCGGGAAGCATATGAGCTTTACGTGACTTTAATGGGTAATAAAATTGTTAATGACCCGAGAAAGTTTTTTGATTTCGTTAATATGAAACGAAAAAAGACTGGCTATCCCGCTTTTATGTTCAGAGGGAACTCTATATCTTCTCTTCCACAGGAAATCTCTAACTTATTTGCAGATCACTTTCAAGATTTGTTCTGTCCTCCTTCGCTCCCTACAATAAATTCAAAAATTAACAAAGGACCTGGCCCTGACCAAATACCTCCTTGCTTTGTGATACAGTGTATCAATCAATTGATAGCTAACTATATCATTTTTAACAAGTCCCTGTCATTTCCACCTTTTTGGAAATCTTCCCGTCAACTATCGAGGCATCGCTATTCGCTCAGTAATCCCCAGACTTTTTGAGAAGCTCGTCTGTGATCAACTGATTTCCATAAATAGCCCTCTTCTCAACGAACAACAACATGGGTCTCGTCAACGTCAACTACTACAAAAGGCAGATCAACTACCACGAACCTCATGATCCTGGTTTCGCACGTTCTCTGTGAGATAGAAAAGGGAAACCAGATTGACGCGATTTATACTGATTTCAGCAAGCCCTTCGACAGGGTCGATCATCAAATTTCGACACACAAATTACTTGATTTCGGTATATGTGGCTGCTTACTCAGTTAGCTTAAATCGTATCTTCGTGACAGAACTGAGATTGTCAAATTCCAAAGAAAATTTTCAAAAACCTTTTTAGAGCTGTCTGGGTGCCGCAAGGCAGTCATTTTGGGCCCTCTTCTCTTTAATATTTTCATTTTTTTATTTTATTTGATACCCCACACCTCTTCTAAGCTGATTACTTGAAATTGTATCACACTATCAAAACGCAGTCCGACATTGATTTTGTCCAATCAAAACTTGTATCTCTCGAACAGTGGCGCCACCTAAATAAACTAAATCTCAACGTCGACAAGTGTCGAGTGATAAGTTTCTTCCGAAAAAATAAAATCGTAACCAACTCATACTATCTCAATAACGATGAACTTATTAGGATGGAACATATCATTGACTTAGGTGTAACCCAAGATACCAAAATGTGCTTAACTTGCAGTTCGACAAAGTCTTCTCAATTCGGTTTCATTAAGAGGCACGCTAAAGAGTTCAAAAACATTTTGGCTACTAAGTCTCTATATACATCACTAGTGCGGCCTCTACTAGAATACGCTAGCATAGTCTGGAGCCCAGCTTTTCAACTACACGGCGACAGGCTCGAATCGGTTCAGAAACAATTTTTACTTTTCGCCTTGAGGTACCTCTATAATCCATGCGACTTTAGTAATCCTCCCTCTTACGAATACAGACTTGGTCTTTTAAGCCTAATGATTCTTTCAACAAGAAGAACCTTAATTAGCGCATGCCTAGCCTTTGACATCATTAATGGAACAGTTAGTGTAGCAGCTCTCTCTAACAAAATTACATTTAACAATCAAATAAGACGGACAAGGCATACAACCATAGGCGGGCCGTGGCCTAAAATCTGGCAGGGGCCAGGGACTGAAAGGTTCAAGACATGCGATGATTTTGTTTGTGCACGTACTGTTCATACAACTTATATAATTTACTAATACATTATATATTTGTTGATTTATTCTTTATTATTTGCTAATGCATATTGCATTATCAAATAAACTTCTTTTCTGTGAATAAGTATGAGGTACTACCACATGCATATAATGTGAATAGTAGGTATGGA
This sequence comes from Nemotelus nigrinus, assembly GCA_947369275.1. Classification (NCBI taxonomy): domain Eukaryota; kingdom Metazoa; phylum Arthropoda; class Insecta; order Diptera; family Stratiomyidae; genus Nemotelus; species Nemotelus nigrinus. The sequence goes on from OX376372.1 coordinate 56,245,436, forward strand.
CTACACATGAATTATATATGACCGCTAAGAAAGAAAGCTTGTATGAATTATACGGGAATAGAATGGAAATAATTTAGAAGCTAAATATATTTCAACTTATACTTGAAGAAGAGGATAGCTTAGTTTCAAAATATCTTTGAAAAAAGTGGAATCTATTAAGCTTAGAAGGAAAAAATTGGTCTCTTGCTTCAAACATTTGTTATCTAAAAAACCTAGAAAAACCGAAAATAATTTGGCAAGATGAAAAGTGCTGTAACTTACTCTTTTCGAGCCATTTGGTTTGCAGGAATATGTTTGTAGCCCTAACTGTGGGTCCGAGGCTAGATGAAACAGCAAAACCTTTGAAACTAGTGCTTTTTGCTGTTTTCCGTTTTCGCGATCCTCTGATAAATGTGAGATTCAGACATTTCTTCTCTGCGAATAATTTAATTTTTTACCAAACCACATACAAGTCTTCTCGCTCGCTTAGTAGTGTTCCATTCACAAGATTTATCCCATCCCTAAGATTTGCATTTTTAGTTTGGAAATATGTGCTTAACATGTTCGTTATAAAAAGAACATAGTGAAAGATGAAAAGATTTACTACAAATTTAGGATTACTGATTGAATGAAAGATCCCCAATAAATAAACTAAGTCGTTGTATTTTCATCTCATTCATTTCTTTCTCTAAAGCCTCTTTCCTAATCCCATAGCTATCGATCACATATTTGCAATTGTGAAATCTCATTGACTAACGAGTTGAGCTTAAACTTCTCATTCCACGCCTTGTGTTTAGAACAACTGCCTCTTCAAGCTGCTTCAACGATTCGTGTTGTGATGGCTTCGAAAAGTGTGGGTAAAGGGATTCGATGGCATTGAAAAAGGATGTACACGTTTCGATTGTGAAAAATGTGTCCATCACAACCAGGATAATTTTAGGAGCTAGACAGTGTACAAATGTGGCTGCAGCGTGTTTCATCTTAATTTAGGTGTGTACACCACCTTTTTGCCCTGATATGACACAAGCACCATCATAAGACTGACCAACAACAGGCAATTCGCTAAGTCTGTAGCTGTCTAACAGGCTGAAAATTATATCTGCTAAATACGAGGCATTTCTAGCTCCTGAACAGTCAACAAAGCTTAAAAGCATTTCTTCGATTGCTAGCTCTTTAGCAAATCTAACAACCATGGAGAGTTATTCCTTCTGTGGATCCTTGTTGCGTCTGCCATAATGGATATCAATCCGCAATCTTTTATTTCAGCTGTATTGTCCTCGCGAACGATTTCAGCAATTATTTTCATCAATTCATTTTGTGTTTTGCCACTACAGTAGTTCGCAACCTTGTTTTTAAAATTATTTTCAAAAGTTGAATCATGCTTCGCGAATAATGCACAAAATTCCAAAAAAATCACGGTTATCACTGGCACCACTTTCATCATGTCCTCTGAAAGCACGTCTTTGGCGACTGAGACACGTCGTAAGGTCGATAACCTTTTCCAAATAATTTTGGTTCATCTTGACAATATTCCAAAGCTGTTCAAGCACCATATCATTTACTGTCTTCCAAGTACTATTAGAGTGTTCTCATTGTGCATGAATTTTACTACCAGGATAATTTATCCGGATCGCGAAGTTTGATCGAGCTGAAATTTTGGTGTATTTTTGGCGATAATGGAAACTCTATGGAAAATTTCGCATTGTAATAACTTCACACCGAGTCATCAGATCATCACAAAATTTACAAGACTCATCAATGGGCAAAAAAAAATAAGTTTCTGTCGTTTTTAAATAATGTGTGCACAAATCTTTCACACGACTGTTAGAATAAAACGCAAATGATTGATGAATTTGATACTAAATTTATACAGTCAATTCTAAACTTGTAAAATTCCCAATCGCACAAAAATCGCACCGAATTATTTATATTTTTAGCACCTGGAACTTGCGTTCACGGTATCTTGCGACCGGATAAAATTCATAGGATATACTGGTCTTGAGTAGTCTGACAAAAGTTTAATGAATATGATAAGAACCATGCGGCGGCTGTGTCACATAAGCATAAAATTGGCAGGGATGCCATTTTTATTCTCCAAATGACTTCGAAAATTGTATTCTACGTTAATTACCTTATTGCCTACCATTTTAATACTTAGACGATGTTTTGTGAAAAACATAATTGCATAAAACGCCTGTTTATAAAAGTGTACTTATCTAAATACCTGTATATTGCCTAGTAGGAATGAACAGATAATCTTAATAAAAAAAAAGGATTATTGGCGAGGTGCTTTTCGTATTTTGCTTAACGTTTAACTTGTCGTCGTTATATTGCCGTCTATTTCTCGAAATAAGTCAAATAATATCATAATAAATACCGCAAATAATACAGTCTCTATGTCATAAGTAGTCTGTATGCTTTGGTATAGGCTTACACTACTGCACTACTCAACTCTTGCTATAACCACAAAAACCTAAAAGGCGAAAACTTAAGTGTCTGCTGTTGGAAATATTAATTTTTCTGGGAGGGGCCAACCTAGGTTCTGGGGGGGTCCCTACGGCGCGCCTATGCATACAACCCTCATTAAGGAATACCAGCACCTCGCAGTCTATGGGTATAATCAATAGGTGTTGTAGAACATTCAACAGTGTAAGTCACCAATATTCTTCTGGTATCACCAAATCTATCTTCAAAAATAGCTTGAAAAAGGCGCTACTAACTTCTTAACCTATTTATTTCCCATCTTAATTCGCCTGAATACAAATAAATATCAACTTAAAATACTTTTATACTTTATTTTATTTCTTGCACTATCTATATTGTATGATGTCTTGTTTGGCAAATAAATAAATAGATACTAGCTGTCATCAAAAACTTTTTTACGAAAACGTTTCTGTTCCGTAGAAAATATACAAAAAATTGATTTTTCGTAGTTCGAAAATAATTATTATTTGAGGAATAAAATAAATCAGGGAATCGACTAAATTTTGTAGTTCAATTATCTCACTTGTATCACAACCGGCGATAGACGATATCGACTGTCCAAATTTTTAACATTTGAAATCATGAAAATCAGCAAACGATGTCGACTATCGAAATCTCCGACGAGAGTCAAACGACTATCGATATTTCATCGATATTCATCCTCGACATGTGACATGATGGCTGTCTATTTCGTAACTTTGCATGCGAAGAGTAAACGGTAGGCGAAGAGCTGTCGGAAGCATCTCGATTTTTTTTTGAAAATATAAGTATTATGATTAGTTTATAACATGTTGCCTCAAGGAAAATGTATTTTCATCGAAAACGCAACGAATGTTAAGAAAACAGCTTGAAGTCAGTTTGAAATACTCAGTAAATTTAGTAAATTTATCTTGTTACGCAACAGCCGTAGGCGGCCCAACATTGGTTTTAGGTACTATGTTGGGCCACCTCTTCGCGGTGTACCCAAGAAAACGGCAAATGGTCCAACAACAGCCGGTACGACTCAGCTTTTTTCATGGCTTTGCGATTCGATTGACGACTGGAATTTGTGGCTATGAAAGGAACGATGTTTATGGCACACCTGCGTTAATCCAATGGATCAAGGCACGACCAACGATTAGTGAAAAACGCTTTTGGGCTGTCGGTTCTAGTATTCTGGACCTAGTCGCTTTATGCGCGGTAGCACCGGACCGAAATCCGAGCGCGAACGATTCCAGGCTAATGTCATATCGTCTCCGCCCCATTAAAACCTACCTAACTACGAGGTTCTTAAGGCGATTGCACATTCGGGTGAAGATAGCTGCTCTGAGTTGGAACCCAACAAAGCTGAAGAAAAAACCAGCAACAACAACGACAAAACTGACAGACAAGACAGACGGACAACAAGACTTGGGGACGACAGTGGCGACTTAAAAAGAACTTAAAGAGAACTTAAAAAGAAAAAAATTGAATCAATAGAAAAATTAGAGAGCTAAACGTCTTGAACTAGAAATGATGAAAGTTTCCAATGATTTAAAAAGCATAGAGCTAGGCCAAAATTCTTAGTGTAAGGTTATATCAAATAGTTTCATATTTGCAATACATTTAATATAATAGAGTTGCTTTTTTTCGAATTTATTGTTTAATTAATGTCGAAACAATGTTGTTCCTCGTTTGCTCTGCAGTTCTGTGCGAATCTGTTTGACGCCTATCGTGGTAGTCGACATGCAGTATGGATTGTCTGGTGGCGCGGGGACATCGAAATTTATTCTGTGGCGGACGCAAATATTATGCAATGCGGCACAAATGTTTGAAATCTTTGCTACCTTTTCAGGTTTATATCTTGATGCAGCGATCAACAATGCATCTTGCTTTATAGTGAATTGTATTGAAGTTGAATTCGGTGGTGATAACGCTCGGCAACCGGTAAAGTGTTATATAGAATGGTTCCAATTGATATCCAGAATCTCCTGAAGAAATGACAACAATACCTAAGAGCCAGCTTTGCGATGTTCCTTCGAAAAATCACCTTTCTTCCGATTGTGCCCAGACAAACGAGTCATGTGATGCCTCACCAAATCGACTGTCGACTGCCATGATTCTGTCATTATGATCACAAATCTAAAAATAAGTTTTGAATATTACCGGTCATTATATGATAAATAAACAATTATTACTATTATTGCATTCAAACTGTACCTTCCTTTACGGTTGAAAAACATATGCTCGTTTTCCTTTGGTTGCTACAAAGATATATGCCAATTACTGTAAGAGAAGAAAATGTTTTAGTATTACTATATTCATTCAATATTCATATATGATACCTCCAGGAATAATATATTTTTCGAACTTCTTTCTAAATTCGACTTTGTTCGTATAATTACTGCGATGTTCTTTGCAACGATGAATGCTTCGGAGCCAATTTTCCAACGCTCCTAGCAGGCATCTAGTGTACACATACGGCTATACATTTCCAAAACGTTATCGCATGCATTTTTGAGACACGTTCCAGATTTATTTCGCATACTTGGTGTTTTTTTAATAAATTAGAAAGGTATTTGAAATGCCATTTTAATGGCCGCCGGCATCAAAGACTTAACGATAACTGACTGAAACCTGGGCCTATTTCACATATAAACCAATGTGTTTTGAAATTTTCAGTCCAATTGGATGACGCGTTCACGAAAAACAGTAATTGTTATGTTATGTTAGGTCCACTGAACAATCTTTTCGATAGAGCGCTAAAATTTTTAGCTTTTCGATAGAGCACTAAAAATTGAATCATATAAAAATAAATTTATTGGAAACAATTTATATTTATAAGAAAAGATGCTTCGCAGAGACTATGTATTGCTACAAATGTGTATAAACCGAACGTGGACAGTTTCGCAATATATGTCTTATGATAGTTTTATAAACACGAAGCTTAGTTTTTCTGTGCACGAACTTCGATTTCATGATTGGGAGGACCAAAAAGAACGTTTTATTTGCCAATTGTATCCATCGCTTGATTTCGTCAGTTTCGTTGGCGTCATTCGATAGGGTGCTATCCAGGTTATCGAAGTTGTTCATTAATTTGATGCTAAGGTCCCCTACGTTGATGGTCAAGTGCGCTGACGTCCTTGTCCTAGATTGTATCATAGCTTTCGTTTTGTCTTCGTTGATTCGTAGCCAACTTCCTTTCCTGCGGTGTCAAGTCCAAGCAGAAGTGGTTCTGCATTGGCCAGTTTTCGAATCATGATGTTAATGTCATCCGCGTACGCTGCCAATTGTGTCGACTTAAAGAGTAGCGTGCCGGTGGTGCTCAGATTCATTACTCGAATAGTGAGCTCAAGTGCCAGGTGGAAGTGCGTTGGTGCTATTCCATCGCCCTGCTTCAGGCCAAAAATCTTTCAAACTGTTCTGGATCCGGACCTGCGAGACGGAGTTGGTCATCGTCATCTTTATGAGTCTCACTAATTTGGCCGGTATACCAAATTGCAGCATGATGTTATATAGTGCGCATCGGTCGATGATGTCATATGCTTGTTTAAAGTCGACAAAGATTTGGTATACGTCGACGTTGTATTCCCAGCATTTTTGCAAAATTGACTTGACCGTGAAGATCTGGTCGATTGTAAAGCGCCCAGATCTGAAGCCACCTTGATACTCGCCAATAAATTCTCCAGCGAACGGTTTAATTCTATTCTCCAAGATTTTTGCCAGAATTTTGTTGGATGTACAGACTAAGGAGATGCCTCTGCAATTCTCACGCCGCAGTTTATCTGCCTTTTTATGTATGTATGTGACAGATAATGCTTCTGCGCCAAATAGCTGGGATTACCACAGTCTTCCATATTCGCAGCAGTAGTTGATGTAGCGTACTTAATAAACCCGCCCCACTAGATTTCAGTAACTCAGCTGGTATCTCGTCAGCGTCCAGTGCTTCATTTCTTTTCAGTGATCGCAAGGCGAGATCAACTTCTTCTACTGTCGGGAGCTGTGTGGATGGAGGTTGATCCACGGAATCATCATGGAGCTCAACTTCTGCTGCCTGGATGTTTGATGGTGGATTCAGAAGCTTATCAAAGTAGAACGCCCATCGTTTGTTAATAATTTCAGTGTCGCTGATAATACTTTTACCTATGTCCTTACAGAGGCTAGTCCTGGGTCGGTAGCCGTTTTTGATAGTGTTTACTAGTGTGTACGCTTGTTTGAAGTTCTTCTAACTGAGTTTACATTAATATTCAGTAGCTGCTCGTCAAAGTATTTCCATTTCTTATGCCTAATTATTCTACTGGATATTCGCCGTAGCTCGTCATATTTTTCTTTTTTGGCTTTGGTTGAACGTTGGATGCATTAGGCCCCATTTTTCGCGTCAAGTGAGTTTCTGTATTCTTCTTTAAACCATTCATTTCGCACTCGTCGGGCTTTGTATTCCACCACGTTTTCTGCAACATCCTCGATTTTATTTTTGAGTTCTTCCCAGAACCCGTGGACATCTGCGTTGCTGGAGTCGCGCAACTTTCGTGAGATATTTTCCTCAAGCGCGGTCGTATATGCCTGCGCCGTTTCATCGTTCAGCAGATTCTTAGCCACGAAAATTTTAGGAGGGCTGAATCTCGATTGATGCACTCAAGAATTTCTGGTGGCCATTATACCACTCTGTATAATAATGGTATGGGAAATGTCAATACTTCTTCCTCGTCTTCTTCTCCACAATTTCAGAAATTTTCTAATAATTTATCTGCAATTAAAATGGTAGACAACTTACAGAAGTTAAATGAAAATAAACTTCATAATACTACTTGTATATGAGATGTTGAGCATCTAATTGTAAAAATGGTGGATATGATACCCAAAATACTTATTCCGACTTATTTTTACGGTGATATCAAAGGAGATGAATCGAAAATACAAACGCACCTCATTAAGAATGCCAAAAACATCTAAAATTGTAAAATATGTAGACACAAAAAACCCAAATGTATTGAAACAGATATTTAAAGTTTTGTGATTTTTCTTCGAAAACTTTTCGAAAATAATGATAAATGCACATTTTTTGGCTTAAATGCATATTTTCTGTATGGAAAAAATACATTTTCAAGAAAAATCAATATTTTTCCAAAATCGAATAAAACTGTTTGGAGTTACAAAGTGTAGGAAATGTAAAAATTCGCTACCATGTAGATGAAAGTTACGATACTGTAGTGATATGTGGATTTGACGGTAATTTCTTGAGGAAAAGTGCAGTAATGCTTACGACACAGTGGTTCGAAGCCTTCCCGTGACTTTTGAGGATTTTTCAAACTTTGATACGACTTCAGTAAAAATGTGGCAAATTTGTCGCAAACTTGTAACAATGTGGCCATTTCAATTCTGTTGATATTTCGGGCACAAGGTGTCGAGCCTGTTAGGTAAATGGCACCAATGCCTTCTAGAAGTACGGGCCGTCATGCTACGTAATCGTTACAGCTTTGACGTCATTGTTCGTGGTCATTTTGACATTTCCACCAGGCAGTGCCCTTATACTCGGAGATCTCACGTGCGGATTTTTAACTAAAATATAAATAAAACGTTAGTTTTTTGTAATAATAACATTTAGTCATAGCTTGCATTCCGACTAAGGTTTTCAGCCTGTAAACAAAACTTCACATACACAATATGCATACAAAACTTCCACAAATATGCTCGATTTACTGTAGTTGGCGATGATCAGGAAATAGCCGCATTAATGTCAACTGGCCTACTCATGTTCAAGAACCAGTTAAACATATGCGGCGAATTCTCAATCAATTCTATCGACAGAAAATCGACACGAAACATCACATAACCTAAAAACAACTGATACCATTACGTAGCGAATTTTCCACATTATATCGCACGCACCGCATTAATTTTTGTTTTCACTGTTCACTAGCACTGTTTTTCACTTGACTCACTTTAACACAACCCGTACAATTTACGTTTTCCCGCGGACGTCCCATAAGACTGCGTGTTTTTCGCGACATTTTGACTTCTTTCTCTGACGTCATCATTCTGCATGACGGCCCGAACTTCTAGAAATCATTGATGGCACCCAAAATTTTACAAAAATTTGTCGTGATAATTACCACACAAGTTTCAAATGTTTCTACTTTGCAACATATTCGTCATAAATTTTTGCTTGGGTAGATTTTGAAATCATGCTTCGAATACTATTTTCTACTCTTCAAAAATTAGATAAGCATAATCATAGATATTACTATGCAAAATGTGTACATCTGCACTTCTGCACTAAAACGAGCCTTGTTTGTTTATAAACTTTCTTGCTCCCGGTCAACATTCTAAAGACACAAGCTGCAGACACATGTCGCTCTGAGCATGCTGCAGAATATTTATGTTGTCCAATACTCATTTCAAAGTATTATTGCATATTTATAGGCACTTTGATAAACGTTGCAACATGTTCACTGTATCTGCATATACAGTGAGCATATAGAGTGTGCGAACATTCATGTCGTGTATATAGGAGTGGTTTAATTTTTGACTTAAAGTGGAGGGAAGAAGTTTTTGGCCGATCAGTAGAGATTTGAAATGAAAGAGTAGAAGAAGAAGAATGAATTATTAAAGTTAGTTCTGTGAGTATTACACAATTTTTGGTCTTTTATGTATGGTACGTATGGTCACGCGAATATTCATAAATTGTATTTCGTTAATTACATAATTTATAAATGTTTGCGTAATGGGTCACGGTGCTTAATCAGGTCAGTTTAGTGCACTTATATTTGATTGAAATTTTTTTTACTGAAAATTTAACTTATATTCGTACAGTGCATTCCAGAACACTGCATACAAAATATAAAAATACTTATATACATAGATGCAGCTTATAAATTAGATATAATTGAAGACCGATTTAGAAAAGTAATGATTAACCATGGGAAACAGGTTTCATTTTTCAATTATGAAAAAAAAGTGGCTAACGAACCTTAAATAGAAAAATGAAAGCGATTAAAATAACGAATGGCTCGAAAATCTTTATATCTTCGTCATATAATTACCGCATTTTTCTTGAAATATATATAAAAGATGCAACTGTGGAACATTGTTTTCATAATAATTTATTACATTTACAGACTGACGCTACATTCCAACATACAATCCACACACTACATTTTATATTCTACTACACATTCTACTATTGGTATTGTAATCCTAGCAGCTAGGAAAATTTGTAATGCATATGTCGTAATGTAAAATATATAAAGTAACAAAAAACAAAGTAGCAATCAAATTGAATTTTGTAGTTCGAGAGAATAGTCAGTCATATTAATCTGATAATCATCAATTATTAATTTGTTAGCAAATAAGAGCTGCAAACAAGATTAATTTAATAAAAGTGTTAAGTGGAGTTGTTATAATGTATAGTCTTCTAATGAACTATTTTGTTTGCAATTTTAGTACTCCACAGATATATTGAAGGAAAGCGAATGCAAAATATTGCCCTCTATGATAATTTCGAAAATGAAAATCTGCACAGCTTTAAAAGAAATACTGTATGGCTGCATGTTTACATTATGAAGAGTAATTAGTTCTTGTTTTCCAATTATTTTTTCAAGAAGTGTTACAATATGCTGGCGGTAACTCTCTATCAGTTTCTAGAAAGTTGGTGTTGCCGAAAGAAATAAAAATATCAGGTAAATTTCGAAAATGTAGGAACGGTTTTGCATTTTAGAAGACTAAAGACAGCGTTAGTTTAGATAGCGAGATAGATAGATAGTGGGCGAAGGTGGGGATAAACGGAGCTAATCGACCTTTTATAACATATTGCATACCTACTATGGAAATTAATTTTGTTGCATTTTATTTCGTCCTTCAGCTTTCATAAGCCTTCACAGTACTTCACTGAAAATAAAGAAAACTCCAGCGCACCTGAACTACTAGAAATACTAATGTTCGATGAACAGTAGAAGAATCGTGCAGATTTCGAGTGCAAAATCACTTAGATCTTAACAATGCATTTAAAGTCATAGGGTGGAAAAAGGATTTCAGAAATTTCAAGATTTAGGAAAGCCAAACACTGCAAAACTTTGAAAGCATCATAACATAACATAAACAAAGAAAATGCTTAGTGCTTGCAACACTTTACCAGCACTGCAAATAAAAGTCTCTCACAATTGCTTCATGTCAAAATCAAATAACTCTTTCGATCTTGATTTAGAACTTGGAAAATTTAAACACTTGGTAACTTATTTTCATTATAAATGTTCGCGATATGAATACTTAATGTAAACATTTATTGATACGAAAATAGAAACCCTTTGCTAGCATCCAAGCTAAAAATATATCACACCTGCCTCACATTGAAATCAACCTACTTTACGAATTTCGTTTTGATCCGATGATTGCATTGGAAGTTATAGGGGTACAAAGAAATTTAGGGTTACCAGTCGCAAAAGTTTTCAAATTTTCCAAAATTTAATATTTGTTGTTTACTGCCACAACAAGATCAATACGGTTTGAACATTTTACAACAAAATCGCTTAGTAAAGATATTGCAAATAAATAAAAAACCAACTATAGCTGGCAGCCCTATAATGGTTTTTCTTTACCAGATTCCTTCTTAATAGTGCCTATAATAAGTTCCATATATCATATGAAATTCGTTTTGATTTCATGGCTGCACTGGAAGTTAAACGGCAAAAAGCTTTTTTTTCCTGAGCGATTTTTCAAAACTCAAGACACCAAAATTACTTTAACTGGCAACACCAACCGAATTTATCAAGCAAGTTTCTATCAAACACGATTTATAGTAAAGTTCAGCTATTGTGTCAATTTCATGAAAATTTAGTAACTGAATCAGAATTCATAGGCCAAAAGCAGTTTTTTTTCTTCATAATTTTTCAAGATGGCACCACTGGCACAGTGTTGCCTGCATTCACAATTCGCTTCTATCAGATCTGGTCTTACCTATTTAATACCAATACTTTCTGTGAAATTCAACTGTGTCTGATTATTATGTCGTGAGTTCTCGTGAACCGAAGTTTTTAATGCTTAAAATATAGGTAAATTGGATGAGGGCTACCGTTCTTGTCCGATGTGAAATTTCAAAAGTTTTACTTTGGTTGTATGCAAAAGGCATGAGATTTTCATATAAGTAGGTTTTCACTGTAAAAAACGAAAATTTTTCAGGAGAGTCGATGGTTCAATGCCTGCTGTAGCTGCAGGGTATTTATCAATATGTCCTTAAAGTTTTATAATGATTTGATAATCTGGTGAAAAGTTATCACAATTCAAAAATTTTCAAATTTTCCCAATCTCATTTTAAGCGACTAGCGCACACATAGCGCACACAAATTTCAAAAATATTATCATATTCACATTGAAAACACGTTCAAAATTCATTCCATAAACTTTATTTTTGCAAAAATTATTTTTTGACAGAAAAGTAGGCATATTTAAAATGCCACTTAAATAGCCACCGGCGCCAAAGGAATCAAGATTATTAACTTTTTGTGAGACCTGTTTACCCAGACCCAGTTTAATCGGATGGCGCGTTCCTGAGATTTTTTTACTGAAATTTTTTGATGATATATATATATATATATATATATATATATATATATATATATATATATTTATATATATATATATATATATATATATATATATATATATATATATAAATATATATATATATATGTATATATATATATATATATATATATATATATATATATGTATATATATATATATATATATATATATATATATATATATATATATAAATATATATATATATATATATATATATATATATATATATATATATATATATATATATATATATATATATATATATATATATATAATATAAATTTTTGGCCAAGTGATGATTTTTTCGAACATTAGCAAAAAGTTGCTGCCAGACTATAAAAAAAAAGAGAGGTAAAAGAATACGAAAACCGAATTGGCTGAGAATGAGAATAAGAAGAAGACCAACAATAATCCTAATTCTTCACCAGAATGTAACAACGATGAAAGTAATATCCCTTGATTTTACTGTCATGGAAAATACTTGGATTCAAATGAAGGATGGGCCGCATGCTCTCTCTGTGGGGATTTACTGTAGTTGTGCTGGGATAGATGACAAGGACGACGAAGTAATATTTGGAGCCAAAAATGACTTTTGCAACCAAAAATAGAATATGTCTCCCAAACTCCGTAGGGTACCCTGTCATATCCTACTTACGAGGCATGGCCTACTTAGCCATTTTTGTCAAAATTAGTCTTTTTTTTCAATGAGTGCAAAGTTTCTTAAGTTCCTTATTTCCGCAGATTGTTTATGTAATAGTAGTTACAAATAAATAAATAATCAAAATACTTAAAAACGCAAAAGACTCCGTCTTCTCCCCTTCCCCAACGCAATTTTTCTGGCTAAGGCCCGAATTTCCAAAAAATAAATAAGGACTTGCAAAGTCATAGACTTATACAATATATTTTCAGAATTCAACATCTACACCTGCATTTAAGCTAACCTGAGTGTAAAGCCCACATTCAGGATGAAAACCATGAGAGCTACGACGGTCGGCAGCATTATGAATTTATAGTAACTCATAATCAGGCTTATTTGAAATTTTGGCCGGAACTAAGTCTGACTGCATCTCTGTTGTACTAAGGATATAAAGCACTGAAGCCTCTCTACGCAGCAATCTACGTTAAGCAAGCATGCTCCAGATACCTCTCTGGTCATAGCAAACAGTGGATCTATATCCATTAAGGTTCAAAATCACGTCTAGCCGGAGGGGGGGGGGGGGGGGAACGTCTAATGACAAGTTTGTAAGCATCCAAGTGAACAAAAGGGCAGGTACCAATGACCCATGGTACAATGACTCTCGGGCGAAGTTTGTTGTCCAAAGGAAGTAGTTAAATAATTTTTTGTGGAACGCAATGAATGTGAAGCGCAGCCCATGAGCCGTTAGTCTATCTGCTAAGAGTGGGTTTCATGTTGCAAGCTTTGCTTCCATGTAGACAAGTAAATGCAATCTTTTGTTGCAATATATATGTTGCTGTTTTTTGAAAAGATGTATTCTGGATGACTTTGTATGATCTCTCAGTGATGTCCATTTCGTCTTTGCAAAGTAAGAGTTTGGGCTTCATCGAAATACTTGAGAAAAATAGCTTTTATAGACTTAGTATTTATCAGTTGTAATTTTCGACTATTTCGAATTTGTCAAATTCTGTATTTACTTGTCTTTCACGTGCGCCTTTGTGATTTCTTCTTTTACGCTAGTGCCAATCGAGTCTTGGCCAGATTTATTCTTAAATCATTTATGTTCAATCCTATGTCAATGGTTATCATGAAGGATTTGTGGGCAGATCATTCATTTGGGCGGACGATGTTATCTTTTTGAGCGTCGTCGTTAGCGTGAACGTAATGAGGATGATACTGTTCGTATTTAAGGCCAAGATTCAATCAACACGAATGCGAAATGCGAATCGCATTTTTTGACAGGAGCACGCAAGCCAATCGCATTTGAAGAATCAATCGGGGCGATTCGCATTCGCGTCAAAGCTACCAACTGGGAAACTTGTAAAGTGAATGAGATATTTGAATTCGTTACTGGTTGTAGGATACGGTGCCATTTTCGAAAACTGTGAAATTAATTGAACTTACTTTGTTTTAATCCTGAAAATACTTTGTTTGTTGCAAATTGAAATTGTTATGAGAAAAATAGATGACATCCAAGAAAAATACCTGACCAAAATTTTGAGTGGCGTATTGTTGCTAATAGCAGATACTACCCTACCGAACTCTGAGGGAAGCTTTTCAAATTACTTATTAATAAATTAAAAATTAATTTAATAGTATTCGGTAAACAAAGTAACAAAATATTAAAATTATTACATAACATAAAATTATTCAAACTTCCTGATCTGTAAAGCATATTGCAAAAATTGTATGTACAGTGATATTTCCATGTTGATTGACGCGGGTATGCACTATCAGACAACTAATTTTTCTTCTCTTCCTTAATGAATGTGTGACAAAAATTTCAAAACCACAAATTTAAAATTAAAGACATATTTTCATACACATATTTCGACAACTATGTAACTAAACAATAGTCATCAAAAATTTTTCCCACCCACTACTTTTTACGAACAAAATTAAACCATCTATGCCAGCTGAAACAGTTTTTTATTCAAATCTTTGTGCGAAATTAAATGGCATTTCTTACCTAAGTTACTGCACTACAAAACCTATTACGAACAATATCCAATCGTGAAATCTACTTATTTTCACGTAAAAACCAATAATCCCTTTTTTTCAAACTAACCGCCACTATAGATTTTTTTACCCAAGACCCAACCTACTAATATATGACATACATGATGTACATTTTCTTTTCGCGCAATTGGCCATTCCAACAATTCGTGCGACCAATTTGGTCTTTGCTCAAATTTTCCGCATTCGCATGTTCCTGCGAATTCGCATTCGCAGTGATTGGACCTATTTCGCTGCGTCTTGCATATGTTTTCCTTATGCTCAAACCGTTCGCATTCGCGTTGATTGAATCTTGGCCTTTATGCCGGAATTCCGGGTAATTAATTCAAGCACCATGATGAAGCAGACGCAAGAGAGGACTTCTTCTTGTAGAATGCATATATTGATAATAAATGACCTTCGTAAGGATCCGGCAGCCTAAGTTTGGCTTTGCACATCTGTCATGGTGAGCCGTGTCAGTATCATCGATTTTCCTGGCCATGGAAAGTTTGGACTGGCTATGATAACATAGATTGAAGTCAATAAAAATATTATTATTCAGGAGTATTTTAGAAGCGCTTCTATTCTCTTTCATAGAGAGAAAATATGATTTATTACTACTTTGCCTGGAATGAAGCTTCTTTGTCATAAGCCGACTACTTTTTGAGTGAGCAGCGGAGGAAAGTGGGGTGCACCTCATAAAAGGTACTCAGAAACGCAATGCCCCTATAATTCCTGTACGCTGTGGTGTCTCTCTTCTTATACAGGATTATTCATTATCAGGTTTGAATTTCAATAGGCTTTTTTTGACAGATTGCGCGTGATTCCTGTCAAACTGTAATGTAATTTTATTCAGTATTGTTTGAAAAATCATCTTAGAAATGAAATGAAAATCCGTTTGAAAATACAAAAATTCGCAATGAAAATCCGCTGTTTTATTGCGAAATTTCGTTCAGTGATGAGGCGCATTTTTGGTTCAATGGATACGTCAATAAGCAGAATTGCCATATTTGGGCTGATGAGCGACCTGAAGAGCTTCAACAGCTACCACTACAATGCACAGTTTGGTGTGGTTTATGGGCCGGTGCAATAATCGGTCCATATTTCTTTCAAAATGAGTCCGGTCAGAACGTAGCCGTCAATGGTGACCGCTATCGCACCGTGACAACGGATTTTTTGCTACCTTAAATTGAACCCCGTGGTATTCGCCAACTTTGGTTTCAACAAGACGGCGCTCCTTCACATACAGCGAGAGAAACAATGGACTTATTGAGAAATAATTTTGGTGAAGACCTGATTTCATGTTTTGGGCCAGTAAATTGGCCGCCTAGATCGTGTGATATCAAATCTTTAGATTATTTGCTTTGGAGTTACACGAAGTCTCTGGTCTTCAGGGATAAGCCAGCTTCAATCGACGCTTTGGAATCCAACATTACTCGAGTCATTCACGAGATACCGGTCGCAATGCTGGAACGCGTCGTCCGAAATTGGACCCTCAGGATGGACCATTTACGGTGTAGTCGCGGTCAACATTTAAATGAGAGAATCTTTGAAAAGTAAACTTCATTGATTGTTCTTTTGACTCACAATAAGATTTTTACTATAAAATTCAACTTTATGCTTTTTATTTGAGATTGAGAAACCAAACCTCATAATAAATCACCCTATATATGGGAAAGGTCAATAAAAGGTACAATATATAATACGTAATGGATAGTTTCGCTCTTCTATACTTTCAGTCCAAGCTCATGTACCTGCTACATAAAGTAGTTTCATGCCTTTATATTAAATTGATTCTATGCTTTCTTCGATGGTTGGTGGTGACAGTTTGTTGTCTGTCATCAGCTATCGGGGTCCCAAACTGAGCGTTTTCTTCGTTTTTAAGAGCGACGAGCCGAAAAAAGCAAGATATTAGAAATTCATCATCGCAAAATTCGCAATCGAGTTTTACACCTAGAAAGCTATTGAGATGATTCAATTCGGCTTAATTGCAAAACTTTAAGACAACTTATTCCTATTGCGCATTGCAGTAGCCTTTTAAAACCCATTTCAATAGCCCATTTCAATTGAACAAGAAAAATTGGGCATATAAACAGTTCCTTGAAAGGAATACCAGGACGGGGAGAGAAAAATATGAAAACCTCCGACGAGTAGCAAATAAGATCATTAGATGTAAGAAACGAAAATATTATGACGAGCAATTAAAGAGCATTGCCGAAAATCTGGCGAGCAATAAAACTAGGCAAGCTTACAAGGTAGTGAAATGTTTAAGACGTGGATACCAGCCCAAGACGACACTCTGTAAACACGAAATCGGCAATATCATCGCCGAATATAGCCAGATTAAGGAGAGGAGGGCTTGCTATTTCAAAGAACTCCTTAATCCTGCACAGGGCTCAATAATATCAGAGCCGATAGAAGTCTCTGACAAAATTGCGATCGCACCTTCAACGCTGAAAGAAGTCAATTCTGCCATAAAAAAACCAGAAAAACAATAAAGCGCCGGGCATTGACGAGATTCCGGTCGAGCTAATCAAGTACGGTGGACGCTGCTCTATAAAAGCCATCCACAAATTGATCCAGCACATCTGGGGTCAAGAAAAAATACCGCAGGAGTGGTGCAAATCCATAATATGCCCTATCCACAAAATAGGAGATAAACTTCGGTGCGAAAGCTACAGAGGCATATCGCTACTTTGTACGCCCTATAAGATACTGACGAAAATATCAGAAAATAAAATAAATGTATATGCTGAAAATGTACCAAGGTAGTACCAAGGAGGCTTAAGGTCTGGTCGATCAACTACGGGTCAGCTCTTCGCAGTCAAACAAGTGCTCGAAAAATGCTGGGAATTTAACATCGACGTCCACGAGAGTTTTGTGGATTGTAAACAAGCATATGACAGTATTGGCCGAAACGTACTGTACAAAATAATGCTATACTTCGGCATCCCGGCAAAACTAGTCTGACCAAAATAACGATGACGTCGACAGCATTACAAGTCAGAATCAACAACAGTCTGACTAACGCCTTTGACACAAATGTCGGACTAAAGCAAGGCGATGGGTTGGCCCCTCTGCTGTCCAACCTAGCACCTGAGTACGTGATAAGGAAGATTCCTGTTGACACAGGGGGTACGCTTCTGCATAAGTCGAACCAATTAGTGGCCTACGGGGATGACATTAACATCTTGTCACGTTCCTTCACATCCGCCAAAGAACTCCTGTTGAAATTTGATCAGGAAGCCCAAGAAGTAGGACTGAAGATCAATCAGACAAAAACAAAAATCATGACGCAAACAAGAAAGAAGACCTTCATTAGACGAAATATAATTCTGAACAAATATAATTTAGAGAATGTAGACAAATTTATATACTTAGACTCGAAATTGACAACGAAAGGCTGTGAAACTGATGAAATTAAACGGAGAATGCAGCTCGCCAATAAAACTGTTTACTCCGTTCTGGCCCTACTGAAGACCAGCTGCGTACACAGGAAGACGAAGCTCCAAGTCTACAAATCAATAATCAGACCTGGATTGTGTTACGGATGTGAAACTTGGACCCTTACCCAAGCATCCGCATATATGCTGAACGCTTTCGAAAGACGGGTCCTCAGGTGTATAATTGGAGTGCGGCCAATGGCGGATAAGGTACAACCACGAGTTGTACAAAGTTTTCGATAAGTCAGAGGTTACTACAATAATCAAACTGTGGAAGCTGCAATGGGCTGGTCACGTGCAACGAATGGACGAGCATCGAGTACCTAAGAAGGTATTCGACGGAAAGGCCGAGGGTCGAGGACCAGTGGGAAAACCCAGAAAACGCTGGTCTGACTCAGTCTGAACTGACTCGGTCTGAACTGCGAAAAGCTGCTCGGTTTTCGAAATTGGAGGACGCGGTCATTGGATCGAGACAACTGGAGGCGTCACCTGCGAGAAGCCAAGGCCCGAGAAAGGCTGTAGTGCTACGACGACGACGACGATAACCCATTTCATTTAATTGTCTCTCTTTTTTAAAGTTTACTGAGGTCGCACTTCCATCGGTAATGTCGGTCTCGATCCACGTCGACAGATTATGGAAATTTTAGTTTGCGCTTTGTTATTTAGGTTTTTTGGCCTCCTGGAGTTGTCGTTTTAGTAAGTGGTGATACTTCTTCAGAGACTTCATCCGATACCGTTCCCGAAATAAAACTTTTCCGCCAGATATCCACAATCAATATTTTCGGCCTTGCGGGTACAACCCTACTCCTGAACGACACTAATTCAGAGCCTCTACAGAGTCTAATCACAATATGGGTGCATAAATGGGTAATGGAGTCTAAGATCTGTGGATCGAATTTAGAATATATTGACGTTCTGATTATTCACTATTTAGCTCTAAGATAAATAAATCCGGTTAGAATATTTCTGAAAAGTTTAACCGTAATTACCATTTCAATTCCTTATAAACTTTTTTTCTATGTCTGAACAATACCTACCTATTAATGTCGATTGCATTAATCACTAACTTAACCTTTTCTTTTCTATTATTTGTGAGTCATTTCCCCAATGGTAGTTCAGTATCATTGGAAACGTGTATTTGCATTCAAAATACATAAATTTTATTCCATCCAACAAGATTATTTATTCGTTTGCAAGTTAATTCTTACAAACATAGGTTTTTGGGTATAAGTAGCAAAGAGACTTAGTTCGATCTTACCAAGCAACTAAATCTAACCTTGCGTTTGCTCTATGGCTCTATTTACGAAATTCTAGCGGGAAGACATTTAATCTCATAATCCCACGTAGAACCTAGTACCACTAAATTAGGTTCATTATAGCTGGCCGTCGAGGAACGTATGTAAGTAATAACTAATATTTCGAAATATCCCCCATATGCTTTATATGCTCAAGTCAATAAAGCCTGCTTTGGCCTGGAAAGCGCTTAATTAGAGTCAATACAAACAAGGTAAGTAGTAAATTCCCGCTTGATGCTAGCGGAGAAGGTGACAGGTACGTCAACCAGCGCAAACAACACGGGGCACACAACACTCGTCACGCCACATCAGTCCTCACGCAAGGTATTTGTTGCATACGGACCATGTTTTTCGAAATTAGCTCGATTGCGCTCCAACTTTTTTATTAAAAACGTTCGAGTGTTTTCCGCCCAAGAAAGGAGCGACCAGGTAGACACACACTATATATAACTGTTCTCTATTTGCCCAGTCACTATCTTATCTTATCACTAGCAGGAAAGATAAGTTCTGTTTGAAGGGGGTTGGAAAAACTCAACTGCGCCAGGTGACACTGCTCTAGCATGTACAGCGGCTAGCGACGAGCTACACGCGATGCAAAACCAAGCTCCAAAATGATGACGCCTCTGAGAAGTTTATTCGTTTCCACTGCGAAAGCGAGAGGGGTTGGATTCCTTTATCGTTTCCCGATCAATGTGATATCAGTTAGATATCGCGGCCATAGCTTGGTGTGGTATTGGTGTGGAAAGTTGATTGTTTTTCAGCCGGATCTGCCGAAACGCTCGTTTTACACAGTGAACTCGACCGTTTTGAAAAAGTGCAAAGAAGAAGAAGAAGAAGATCGCGGTGCCTGAACGTCCATATCGGTGGCGGCTTCCCCACACTCTGAACACAAATCAGGTCTAACTATAAAGTGATCTTTATCAAGCCTGGAGTTTTAGATAAAGTGTGATAAAAATTTATTTTTGTGCGTTCTAATTATCATAAAGGAGATATCATCGTACTGCGGCAATCGGCCGAAGGAGAAAGTAAGTCTATGGCACATTATCATTTTCCGTATAAGTTTCGAGTATTAAGTTGTAAAAAGAAGCCGCTTCAGAGGAAGCAAGTTCGGATTTAGATAAAATAAGAAAATTAACAAATCTCAATGATTCAATGAAATGATAAACTATTATCTGAAATATTACCTGAATGTAAATAGATATGCAACGTTATCGGCTGGGAAAATTTCTGTGTGTGCGATATAAATTTGATTTTAGCAAGTGCTAAGCTGTTCATTTTCTTTTTGAATACTTGATTAGTGGAATGAATGACGGTAAAATTTAGGTGGTAAAATCTTTTTTCCACAGCCGCTATAGTGAAATCTTAGTGCTTCCAATGATAATATTTTAGCAGCTAACGAATGATATATCCGGCACATTACGTTTATTTGCTTGACTTTGAGAAATAATCGCTCTATAGTGAAAACATTTTGTTTATGAGAGTTTACCATCCCAAATGCGAAATGGTTCATACCAAGATGAGAGCAATACTAATATGAGACTGTGGAAATACGGAAATCTTTATGGTTGATTCTATACGGTAGTTATAAATTCAACATCTATCTGACAGCCATGCCACATTGTAGAACCGGCAGTGTAAAACTGACAATGATTTGTGTAAAACAGCATTTATCCAGTGTTTTATCAATTTATATCATCTATTATTCTTTTTTCAACAATAGAGTTTTATCCTATTCTTCTATTGTTATTAGTATGCTTCGTTAGTATAAAAATTGCTTAGCAGGTTGACTGCTATTGTGGTCGCAGAAGCCCTCTAGGCAAGGAAATGGAAGATGGCCGCTAAACTACAGCCATGACACTCAGTATGATCATAGTTTGGCTTTTTTCAATATTTAACGGATTAATCTGTTAATAGAGAAAAAAATGACTATTAAAGTGTTTTTCTTTTCCCATTTTTTTCTCATGAATTGCATAACAACTTTTCAAGTAGAAATCAAAATTAACAGTTTTCAGAGGCTCTCATGTTTTAGGGTTTTTTAAGAGTAGCTATAATTTTATTTATTTTATATTTTCCAAAACAACAGACTTACGTCCAATTGCAAAAAAGAAAAATTAATTTCACCATATTTACAGTTAGCGATTTTGGATTTCATGACATTCATAAAATCAATTATTGTTTAAAAGATGAGCTGTCTGTCGATTATTTTGCTTTTACCAAGGTACTTAAAACTCCTGAATGAAATATTTTCGCAATTGCTAAAACCTGTAAGAGTGGTTAAACAGAAAAGAAGACAATAGAAGAAAAGGAAAAAAGGTAATCCAATGAAAAGAAATTAAAAATAATGTACAATAATAAATATTAATAAAAAATCAAACTATTAGCAAGCCCAAAAATTGATAACATACTTAAGGGCTCTATTTATTTGAAAGTGTTTGAGTCCAAAGAACGTCAACTGAAGAGGACCAAGTTGCAATTCGTTATGTTGTCGAGCTATACGTAACAAAGGCGAATAAAAGTACACATCAGTTCGCGTGAAAAAAACGTTAAACACAAAAGCGAATCTGTTAGATCGACAAGATTCCTAAACAGAAACCTTACTGCATAGATCGCAGCTAACAAAATCGTAATGCAGTTTGAAAAGGAGGCATTCGTCAAGGAAAACTTTGGGTGATTCAAGGGAAGGAGTCTGCAATATGGAGAGACGATGATTATAAGCACAGTAAGGAATCTTGAATTTACTCGTATAAAACAAAGAGCGGGTATACCTACACTCGACGGATTCTAAGGATTGTACAAGATATTGGTAATGGGGACACCACACTTGACTACAGTAATCCAGAATATTGCGAACAAATGACAAGAAGAGATGCAAACATGTAAAGAGGTTAACAAAAGGTTTGGAAGATCTAAGAATAAACCCGGACAATTTAGAAGCTCTGGCAGTGATAAGCCTTGCCAATGATATGAGCGAACTTGAGTTTTGAATCAAATACTACACCAAGGTCATAGGCGTGCCGTGACCTAAAATCTGGCAGGGGCCAAGGACCGAAAGATTCAAAACATGCGATGATTTTGTCTTCCGTAAGGTACACGTACTGTTCATACAACTTATATAATTTAATAATACATTATATGTTTGTTAATTGATTCTTTGTTATTTGTTAATGCATAATGCATTATCAAATAAACTTCTTGTCTGTGAATACGTATGAGCTACTATCACATGCATATAATGCGGATGGTAGGTATGAACTACACATGAATTTTTTATTACCGCTAAGAAATGAACGCCTGTATGAATTATACGGGAATAGAATGGAAATAATTAGAAATATAAGACTATTTTTTCGTTTAGAAGCTAAATATATTTCAATTGATACTTGAAGAAGAGGATAGCTTACTTTCAAAATATCTTGGAAGAAATTGGAGTATATTAAGCTTACAAGGAAGGAATTGATATCTTGCTTCAATTTTTTGTTACCTAGAAAATCTAGAAAAAGCATGAATAATTTTCCAGGATGAAAAGTGCTGTAACTTGTTCTTTTCGAGCCATTTGGTTTGCAGAGATATCTTTGTAGCCCCAACTGCATGTCCAAGGCTAAATGAAATATCAAAACCTTACAAACTAGTGCTTTTTGCTGTTTTCCGTTTTCGTGATCCTCTGGGAAACGTAAGACCCAGACGGTGTTTCTTTGCGAATGATTTAATTTTTCCCAAACTACATAAAAGTTTTCTCGCTCACTTAGTAGTGTTTTAATCGTTGTATTCACAAGATCTATCCCACCTCTAGGAGTCGCATTTTTAGTTTAGAAATATGTGCTTAACATGTTCGCTGTAGAAAGAACATAGTGAAAGATGAAAAGATTTACTGCAAACTTAGAATTACTGATTGAATGAAAGATCCCCAATGCATAAACTGAGTCGTTGTATTTTCCTTCATTCATCTCTTTTTCTAAAGCCTTTTTTTATAGTCCACTAACTATCGATCACATATTTGCAATTGTGAAATCTCATTGGCTAATGAGTCGAGCTTAAACTTCTCATTTCACGCCTTGTATTTAGCCTAACTGCCTCTTCAAGCTGCTTCAACATTTAGTGTTTTGATGGCTTCGAAATGTGTAGGTAAAGGTATTCGATGGCATTGAAAAAGGTTGTACACGTTTCGATTGTGAAAGGGTGTCCATCACAATAAGGATAATTTTATGAGCTAGACAGTGTACAAATGTGGCTGCAGGGTATTTCACCTTTTTGTCCTGGCACGACACCAACACCATCATAGGCTTAAAATTATATCTGCTAAATATGAGGCATTTCTAGCTCCTGAACAGTCTACAAAGCTTAAGAACCTTTCTTCGACTGCTAGCTCTTTAGCAAATCTGGCAACCACGAAGAATTGTCCCTTTTTGTGGACCCTTGCTTTGTCTGCCATAATGGATATCAGTCCGCACTCTTTTATTTCAATTGATTTTATTAATTCATTTTGTGTTTTGCCTCTACATTAGTTCGCAATCTTGTTTTTAAAATGTTTTTCAAAATTCCAAAAAAATGCACGATTATCACTGGCACCACTTTCATCATGTCCTCTGAAAGCACGTCCTTGGCGACTGAGACACGTCGTAAAGTCGATAACCTTTTACAAATAGTTTCGATTCATCTTGACAATATTCCAAGACTGTTCAAGCATCATATCACTTACTGTTTTCCAAGCACTATTCGAGTTTTCACATTGTGCATGAATTTTACTATCCGGATAATTTATTCGGATCGCGAAGTTTGGTCGAGCTGAAATTTTGGTGTATTTTTGGCGACAATCGAAATTCTATGGAAAATTTCGCATTGTGATGATTTCACACCGAGTCATCAGATCATCACAAAATTTACAAGACTCATCAATGGGCATAAAAAATAAGTTTCTGTCGTTTTTAAGTAATGTCCGGGCAACTTTGTAGTCACCATAAGTACGTAAACACAAGTCTTTCACACCATTGACTCCCTGGTATTTTTTTCGGCTTTTAGAATAAAATGCAAATGATATACAGTTAAATTTAAACTTGTGAAATTCCCAGCCACCTGGTATGGTACTTGCGTGTACGGCGTCTCGCGGCCGGATAACATTCACAAGATATATTGGTCTTGAGTAGATACAGGTCTCACAAAAGTTTAATGAATATGATAGGAACTATGTGACGGTTGTGTCACCATGAAAAAACGCTCGGTGAAATTGAAGTGCTATGTTTTTTAACTTCTGATGCAGTTATCAAATTATAATGAAATTCACACACATTTAACCTGATTGCAAACCAAGTAAGTCAGAATTTTGGTCGTAATGTTAGGTTCGCGCTGCCAGCATCAACGATTTGAATCATTTTTGTCCTGGAAACCGGTACTATTACATTTTCAAATAATAATGAATTCATAGTGAAAATAAGCCGAAAATATTTCAATTTCAAAAAATTTAACACATTCGTGGAAAGTAACTCCAACCACCTTTTTTTTCTTATAACTGCCAACGCTTTGCATGGATCAAAACCAAATTTATAGAGTAAGTTATTTTAACGAGATGCAAATTTGGTGTAGTCTTTGTTGTGGTGGTGTCAAAAGGTTTATAGCAGCAATATTGGACTTTCCGAGCTCTTCAGTATGGACTTTTTGACTTAAACCTAATAAGTATACTTCATCATACGCAAAAGTCAAAGATACATGCTCCCAAATATGGAATAAGACTGTGTTTGGTTTGCTTACTGTTTGGGTATGAACGTGCTAATTGTATATGATCCCATCAAGAAAGAGTAAGCGCTGCGAAAATTGCTCGCAATAAACAACATTGTCTTGAATAGGTAGCATAAAAATGGAAGGGATGCAATTTTTGTTCTCCAAATGACTTCGAAAAATGTATTCTACGTTGATTACTTTATGGCCTACCATTTTAATACTCAGACTATGTTTTGTGAAAAACATAATTGCATAAAACGCCAGTTTATAAAAGAGTTCTTATTTAAATACCCGTATATTGCCTATGAATGAACAGATAATCTTCATAAAAAAGGGATGATTGGCGAGGCGTTTTTAAACTTATCGCGTTAAAACTGAACGTATAACTTGTCGAAATTAAATATTGCCGTCCATTTCTCGAGATAAGTCCCATAACATCGTAATTAATACCGCAAATATCGCAGTCTCTATGTTATAAGTAGTGTGTATGCTTTGGTATAAGCTTACACTACTGGACTACACAGCTTTTGCTGTAACCACAAACAACAAAGAGGCGAAAACTTAAGTGTCTGCTCTTGGAAATATTCAGTTTTCTGGGAGGGGACAACCTAGGGTCTGGGGGGGTCCCGGCCCCCCCTACGGCGCGCCTATGACCAAGGTCCTTACAACAAATATAAGAGAGGAATTTGAAACAGAGTAAGAGAAAGAAATATACGTGATTTCATGCGTATAACACATTTGGTGACACTTAGCGACATTCAGAGTAAGTGTTTTAGCAATGCACCAGTTATTCAACGCAGGCAGATCATTTTGTAACTGAAAGCAATCGTTAAACATCTCGATTACTCTAAACATTTTCAAGTCATCAGCATACAAAAGACAATGAGAACGTGTAAAAGATGGCAAGTCATTAATAAACAGCAGGAACAGCAAACAGGTGCTTGAAAAATGCTGGGAGTATAATATCGTCGTGCACCAGGTCTTCATAGATTTCAAGCAAGCATATGATAGTGTAGATAGAAATACACTTTACCGAATCATGCTCGACTTGGGAACTCCAACAAAACTCGTCCGCATGACCAAGGTGATAATGATGAACGCCGAATCTCAAGTCAAAGTCAACAGTGACCTAACAAACAGCTTCCACACTAACTCAGGCTTAAAGCAAGGAGATGGACATGCCCCGATGCTATTCAACCTTGCTCTGGAACACGTCATCAGAAAAATACCAGCTGATACAACAGGCACTGTTCAAGTCCACGCAAATAATAGCATTCGTCGATGACGTCAACATTATGGCACGGACCATACCAGAAGCAAAGGCAGTTTGGAGTCAGAAACAGGGAAAATAAATCTACGGGTCAACGAAGATAAAACCAAATTAATGACCCAAACAAGAAAAATGGCGCCAATCAGACAAAACTTGACCTCAAGAGACTACAACATCGAGAATGTAGATAGCTTCATCTACTTAGGAGTCCATCTTGACAATGCAGGCAGTGAAAAGGACGAAATTTTAAGACGAATAAATGCAGCAAACAAGGCGTACTATTCCATACTCCCCATAATCAAGTCTACGAACGTGCACAGGAATAATAAGCTTCGCATATACAAAACACTCATTAAACCTGTGCTTCTCTATGGAAGCGAAGCCTGAACTTTGACTACGGACTCCGAAAAGGCTCTGGACGTATTTGAGCGTAAAGTGCTACGACGAATTTTTGGTCCCATACAAGAAGGGACAGAGTGGAGATTGCGATACAACAATGAGCTGTACCATATATATGACGACCAACCTGTATCCACTCCACATGCATTAAATTACAAAAGTTACAATGGGCTGGCCACGTCGAGAGGATGGAGGCCACTAGACTACCTAAAAGCACGTTGAAAGGTAGAGCACAAGTCAAGTGTCCAGTTAGTAAGCCGAGGAAACGTGGGGAAGACACGATAGACGCAGACAGCAGGTCAATACTGGGGCTCAGTAATTAGAGGACCAGGTCGCAGGATCGAGACGATTGGAGGCGGACGTTACTGGAGGCCAAGCCCGACTTGGGCTGTCGCGCCATCGATGATGATGATAATTGATGTAAAACTGCATAGCGAGCTTAGCACATTTTTTTCGCTTCAGAACGGAGCCTTTCTGTAATCATTAAGGTCATTTTCAGAACCTGTTATTTTATATTTACTACGAACAGAGTCTTTTGCTTCAAGAGTGGTAGCAGTGTCAGCGCTAAACGAAGCAGCATCCTTACTTTTAGACGAAAATCCTCAATATTAAGACCACGAAAGAAGGAGAACCGTTTTACTTTATTAATTTCAGTGGCCATGGCTGAAAAGTTAGCTTTACGAAAATTGAAACGAGAGACATTAGCAGCTTTCTTTTGTGTAAGCAGGTAAGCAGTGAAATGCTGTTGGCAGATACTATAGTTGAGAATGCAGCATCCCAGTTGATGGTTGGAAGGCTGAAATCTCCACATATTAATAGGAAATCAGTAGGAAACTTAGTGTTAAGATAGGAAGAGAGCCGCAAAAAAGCATCGTAAACTAAAATAGGGCTATTAAAAGGGATATACATGGACGCAACAGCTAAAGTTCTGAATGAAGCTAAGGGAGCGCGAACAAGAACACATTCTGTAGGAGAGCGAAAGGAAGGAAAACCATTGCAGCGTATTCCATTGAGTACCTTATTAACACCGATTAGGACGCCACCGCCACCTGATTTGCCGCAAGCAGCGCGGTCGCTAAAATTTGTCGACTGGCTCGCATTTAGTTGGGATTTAAATTTAATCGAGAATCTGTGGTCTATCTTATCAGCTAAAGTTTTTCATCATGTGTGTCAATACGCAAGCGTAAAGGAGCTAAGGAATTGAACGAACAAGGAGTGGAAGAACATCGATCCTGCAAGCAGCTGTATCTTAATAAATGCAATGCCAAGGCATTTAGAAGAGATTATAAACAATAACGGCGGCCATATTTCTTACCTAGCTTACGTTATAAATAGTCACTACAAAAAAACAAACAAACAATAAGAGTATTAAGTGCCTTTATAATTATTTCATTCTTAGCTTCAGATTTTATTATTATAGAATTTAAAAGAAAGGTTCTTAGTTTTTAATTCACTGTTATTGAAAGGAAAATTGCGTGAAGTAATAGAATTTTAATTGAAAAATAAAAAAATACCTAAAATATATTATTTACTACTAAACGCTTTCGTGCCCTTGCAATTATTCCGCGGAGTGTACATAGCGCCTACTTCCGTGAATTTTTCACCATGCGTTATGCTGTCAAGGTTGGTAGGTTGTATTGCACAGTGAGGTAGTAGAAATAGAGTGGACATGCCCATAAGATTTACATCTGGTCAAATCCAAGTGGTTCCCCTCCAATTTGACATATAACGGAAAAGCTGCTTTAACATGCTTTGGGCGCGAGAGAAGCGAAGAGGCTTATGGTGGAAAGTTATACCGTTGATGTCATCTCCACTTCTACTACCTCACTGGTATCGCAATACCGAAACCAACTATGTAAATGGCACCAGATGTATATAAATTATGGTCTCTACTATTATATTTTTTCACAATGTACTAGCAGATACTCAAGTTGCTTTTAGAAGAGTATGGACCATTGTGTACGTGTCAAGTTTAGTTTGACGGACAACCATGTAACTTTTAAGCATAGTTTGTATCTTTTTAGTATCAGAGTTGCGGATAACGTGCCAATTCGATCATTGAAATTTTTTACCTCCCTTAGTAATTTTGTTTAAGAAGCTCCCATAATGGTTGCGGATCAGGAGCTGTATAATTTCTAAACATAATTTCTTTGGTGTTTGCCTCGAACATTACGGTATAGATGGTATACTTTACTAAAGTGGGAAGTTCTTTGCTGAATGTGATTTTTTTGCATTTTCGTTATAAATAAATATTCCTTCATCTGTCAAGTTGGCTGTTCTGTTCTGCATTTTTCGGGAGTATAGAAACAAGGAAGAGAAAGCAAAATGCAAAAAAAAATCGTTAGCTATTGCTAATTCCATAGATAAATGAACATATTAAGTATTCACATTGATTGTAAATTTGTAATCGAAACTTTCAACCAGCTTCAACTCTAAGATCAGTATTAAGGTTTTCACAGGATTCTTTCACTTTCACTGACATAAGCAGATTTCAGATCTAAAAGCATACGAGATACAAGAGATGGAATCAGGAGGTCTGAACGCAAATCGACAAGCAGAATCGCAACACCAAATCACCCAAAGATGTATCACATTTTTAGCAGATGATATAATATGAACGCGTTTTTATTTTTTTTTTGGGCTGTAGCTTCGCCTAGCCTATTTTAAGTTTGCACCAAACTTTTGTTCATATTGAAAACGTTCTTCGAATCATCCAGTATATAATTTTTAGCGATATGAATTAGCACTGTGGATTTTTAAATTTATGGAAAAGTCCATAGGTTATTAGTAGTTATTATGTACCATTATTTTATTTTTTATTAAATTAAGCATCCACTGCAAAAATTGGGTAAATCATATTTGTGAAATTATGGGTCCAGCAACGATCTGGATTTTCAAGAGTAAGTAAGCTAAATAAATGTTAAATTAATGAATGAATTGCGGTATATTTACTTTTTCCTGTATTAAGTCTTAAGTTCACTAAAAAAATCCACATAACGTACGTTCCTATGTAATACAGCGTCACTTTTATGATCGCATATGCTATGTACATAGTATCTTGAGCTTTAACAGGTTACTAAAAAGGAAAAGCCCCCATACACTATACGGTTTTCCCTATGTGCATAGTCTGAATTCCTATGTCACATAGCCCCAACAACTATGAATATATCATCAGCAAATAATATTGATAGTCTTTTCACGCATGCATTCACGCGTGCATTTTAGTTTTTAGAAGACAGAAGAGAAGCGGAAGTGGACGGATACGTTGTATCATATATCATACACTGGATGATGCTTTTCTTTCGCGCATTGACATTTGTAGATGCGTGAAATTTTAATCAATTTTTCAGTAAAAGTAGGATTTGAATTATTTTGCGCAAAAATTCATATTTCGAATGGCTTGGCAGCGTAAACGAATAGATCAAGCTTGTCGTTTGAGCTCAGAAAAGCCACAAGAGTGGCTTTTGTGAGGCCAGTTGTGACGTGATTGAAAGCGTTGGTAGCTTCAGATGACCAGTCGATTCCTCTATCACCATCTATTTTAGAGTGGTAAACATAGGCGTTTAGGGGCTGCTGCATCTTGGTTGTGTGTGGAAGGAAGCGACGGTAGAAGCTAACTATCCCTAAAAATCTTAGGTTTTTAACCGTTTTGGGAAGCTTAACTGTTGTCATTTCTTTTACTCAATCTGATCATTTTAGTGAATACTCATGGCTAAACAATTTGACTGAAGGCCAAAAGAAGTAAAATTTCTCCAAGCTTATCATAAGGCTATGATCAGTAAAACGTCAGAATATTTGTTTTAGGTGAGTGATAGGCTCATATCTGGAAGTCGAAGCTACCAAAATGTCTTCGAGATAGATGACACAAAATTTCAATCCGTGCAGGACTTTGTGAATAAACTAGTGGAACGATTGCCACCTTGGGGTCCATCCGGGTGACCCCTGAATTGTTTTGCGATGTAGTTCATAGCCGAGCTTTTAGGTGATAAGGATCAGATATCTCCGGAGTCATTATGGCATTAAGGAGTCTGTAATCGCCACAAGAACACCATTTCCCATTATCCTTACGGACCATTTAAGTAGAGAAGATCAGTTGCTGTTAGAGGGATGGCATATGCCCTGTTGTGGCATGAAATCAATTCCTTTTTAGCCGCCGCAAGTTTATTGGGTGCTAGTATGGAGACTATTGGCGGATCTATAGAACTGATTTTATTTGATAAGAATTTGGACAAATTTGATAAATATGCACTCAGTTTTGTCCTAGATTTTTAGGGGTGAGTGAGCTAGATAAAAGTTAAATTAATGAATAGTTTTTGGTCTACGAGGATTGACCCAAAAGTAGTGATTATCAGGTGTTTCGACTTTGCATAAAACAAAAAAAAAAAAATTTACTACTTCGTATACCACTAGGTAAGTATAAAAAACATATAAATAGGCCACGATTTCATGCGAATACCGCAAAGGACGTCCATCTACGTCCCACACTGAAGACAATGTGAAAAAATTCGAAGAGGCCGTGTTATTAAATCAAAAAGTGATCATCAGGCATGTAGCTGAGGTCTAAGAAATCTCGCCTGGCAGTGTTCGAAGAATCATTGCCCACGAATTATATATGAAGAAGGTCTCTGCGCGTTGGAGGCCGAGAATATTAACCGACAAACAAAAGAAGAAATGATTCGATATTTAGAGGGTGAATCTCAAAAAGTTCCAGGCAGATCAGATCAGAAACAAAACAGCAATCGATAACGTGGAAGCGACCCTCTTCACCGAAGTCAAACGAATTCAAAGTATCGAGCACGGCGGGGAAGGCTATGTCATCAGTTTTTGGGACGCTAAAGGAATTATTATGGTAGAACATTTGGAAAAGGAAGCCACTATATCAGGCTACGCAGCTACTTAATAAGAAGCTACGTAGACCAAACGAGAAGAGAGCGGGAGGCTCTTGAGGAATAAAGATGCGGCAAACTGCGAACTGGAGTGCTGTTTCATCAAGATAACGCACCGGTTCATAAGGCTGCCGTTGCAAAGGCAGCGATTCAAGACACAGGATTCAAACTGCTTGAACATTTACCCTGTTTGCGAGATCCAACTCGTGATTTCTACCTCTTTTTTCGGCTCAAGGAACACCTTCGAGGCATGAAATTTGAAGATGATAGCGAAGTAATAGACACTGATGAGGCATTTTGGGAAAGTAATATCAAAAATTTTTACTAACGATATCCTGGGTTTGGAAAAAGATGGACTAAGTGTATCAACTTGTTAGGAGATAATGTTGAAAAATACATCATTTTTTTAAGTTTAATCACCTTAATTTATATTGGTTATCATCACTTTTGGATCAACCCTCGTATTTAGTTATTGTCAAACAGAAACCTGGTAGTCTAAGGAATATATGAAATGCAGCCCCTCCACACTGCCTTTCGAAAGAGTCAGGACCGATTTATCTGTGATTTTGGTCTTGGAGATGATGTTTTGATTAGTGTTCTCAAATCTCGTAATACAACGTTCTGTAATGACGCCATACCCTCCTCCCCAGTTAAATATGTTATTGCCCACATTTTACATTAACCGTTTTCAATGTTGCTTATCTCCTTAATATATGCCCCTTCTAAAAGCTTCATACTTGTATATGAATATTTCTTTTGTAGAAATTCGTCCTACTTCAAGAGACGCTTCAAATGGCCTCTTCAGTAATTTTTTAAGTGCTTATAATGGTTCTTACGCTATATTAGTATGCCAAAAAAACAATAACTGTACTATTGTGATTATAAAAGCTCGAATTTGTTATTAATAAAGACACAGTCTTTGCTGGTAAGCCAGATAACAAGCGGCGACCAAGGAGTAACAAATTAATACATTTAAGGCGATATTCGTATGATGGTAGATTACTGAAATCATAAGGGTTGATAAGGCCCCTCAAAGCGAATAGTAAAAATTGCTTCTGAACAGACTCAAATCTTTGGCTGTGAATTTCGAAAGCCGGGTTCCAGATAGTGCACGCATATTCGAAAATAGGACGCACGAGTGAAATATATAAGGAGTTAGTAACCCAAAGATTCCTAAACTCTTTCGCCCGTCGCTTAATGAAACCAAGTTGTTTACTTGCTCGAGAAAGCACTCTATCATAATGAAGATTGAAGCGAAGCTTTTCATCCAGGGTGACACCGAGATCTAATATGTTGTCAACCCTGCTGAGTGACGTGTCATTGAAGCGGTACGTATAGTGAACGCGTCCAGATTTGCGAGAGAAGCTGATTGCGAGGCATTTTGCAATGTTAAGAGGGAGCTTGTTCGCGGAGCACCAATGGTCTAGAGAGTTCAGTTTAGACTGAAAAAAGGTAGCGTCAGCTGGTGGCCTGATGACATGGTAGATTTTGAGGTCGTCCGCATATAGTAAATGGAGAATGTCAGATAAAAACTCCGATATGTCAGATATAAAAATATTAAAAAGAAGAGGGCCAAGATGACTTCCTTGAGGTACACCGGATTTCACGTCAACTTTTTTGGAAAGTAGACCTTGGAATTTCACGGATTGCAAGCGGTCGTGGAGGTAGGAGCCAAGCTAGTTTAGTAAAGATCCTGTAATTCCAAATTTATTGACCGCGTCAAAAACTATTCTATAAAACATGGCTACATCATCAGCAAGGGAATGGCACATAAACACATTTGTCCAATCGGCATTGTCAAGGAAATTCTGAATGCTATCATAATCAGCATTATGGAAATCGTATACAATCGTATTATTGTATGTACTTCGTTCTTCTTCGAACACCAGTGTTTCTAGCGGTTCTGAAGCGCTAGAGGTTGTCTCGTTTATTATTTGATTTATTTCTGTTGTTCCAGGCTGAATTTTATTTTTGGCTTAACAGGTAATATTAAGTATATGTCAAGAATCAGGTCATTTAAAAATATGTTAAAGGTATGACGATATTTTACGGGCGTTTGAAAATTAATTATTAATATCGGTACCTGGAACATTTTAGCCTTTAGTTTTCCAAGCATGAACTAGCGAATTTGCTTTGATTTATTTGGCAAGTTTGCAAAATGGGACGTCTAATTCAACGATTATCGGCCCCAACGAATCCAAATGAGTAATTGAAAATTGAATTACAGGATATTTTAAGTTTATGAAATTACTCAGTCATGTGACTTTTTGCTCACTTCTCCATACGTGAACAGGTCTATACATTCCTTTTCCTCGAAATTCTACAGCTATGAACATGAAAAATATATTTCAACGTACTTAGTACGTGCATAAGTAGAAGTTTTGTCGCACTTCAACACTGAGTTGATTACGAACAACTTTATTACACCTTGTGCAAATATTTAAAATGACGCGACGACGTGCAGAATTCTATACATTCAGCTCGTCGACGTTTTTGTTGCTACAATATATCTTCGGATCGAATCATAAATCTAACGCTTAAAATTATGACTTAACCATTTTCAAACGATCGTACATATGAGTATGTGCGAGAAGAACGAAAACATCTTCTAAACAAATTCAAAAGTCAAAACAGCTACAATTGCAAGACGAGTTACTGAATTGGGTAAGAGCTTACGAACTGAACAAAGTCAATATGTATCTGAGGAAACAGAGATACTTCGATATACCTACCTGAGAAATGGATGATTAAAGCCTGGATGAGGCTGTTAACAAAGCACAATAATATAATAATATAAGTGTCATGTACGCTGCATGATGTAACAGAATGAGACACATAAAAATAATTGTGTTTGTACTTTTGGTGTTTGCTCATGGACACAGCAAGCGTCGAGTGGATATGAAAACGGCCTCATTTTGAGTTACTTTGTCGCAACGTTAATATTGCTCCATACATAGGTTCCCGAGTCCATTTTTGGTTCTGTTTCGCCTCTTAATAACAATGTTATCACTTGAATTTTATCTTATCATACGCACACACTAGCAATACACTTTCAATATTTTCTGATAATGAGTCGCGACGCGTACTTATTGTGAGATAACGAATCGCTGTGAATCATACACCTGAATATTTTCTCTTTGTTCGAGCCAAAAATTTCTTTCTTTGACTCGAATCCCGGAAAAAAAGTTTTGAAACTGGTGATCGTTAGCAGTCGCGTATTCATATTCACTTAGATTTTGGAAGCAGATTTTTCCCTTTTATTGCACTTTTTTCTGCCCATTATAAAGTTGATCACTCACTGCACTATGGGACACGCAGTATTACTTTAAAGAATTGCAAATTTGCACTCTATTTAATTTCCATACTAAAGTCACCATTTCCTGAAATAATTTGAATCAAGATTGCAGTCCACGCGACACGGAACGAGCACGAACAAATGTATGAACAGATTTGAACCGAATTAGGGATATGCTCGTATGCAGGTATGACAGATTTCCGTAAATGGATACTCGGACGAAGAAAAAGTTGGGAACAACGATAATATTCAGCTCAGATAATACGCTTGATAATAATATTTACCATAACATGTAACTAAAATCGAGACAGATAAACTTTGTACGCCCTCAAACCTCTGCAAGATAAGGATTTTGAAAATAGGTAGAATGATCGTCTCTACGAGATAGCAAGGTTCTTACTATCTTTTAAGGAAGGGATTATAATCTGGTTGAAGATACGAAAGATATGCAAAATGGATGATAATTTTGGATTGTTATGTGTGAGTTAATAATTTCTAGATAGATAGTAGTATGAAATCAACGTTTTATTGGTGCTCTTTTATTATAGTAGGAAATATTTTCTTAAGAGTACTAGTATTGATTATAGAAAACAATATCTAAAAGCATAGAACTTAATTATGTTTGTAACACTCATTCAAGTAATTTTAAATCAACTCAACGAGAAATAAAATAAGTCATATGGCTAACGAAGTAAAATGTTTCATTCTATTTAAAAAAAATCCATATTTAATTTTTATGGGCTGCAATCGAATTTCAGTGTAAACTTTCTTGTGAATACTTTTCATTCATATTTGAAACAAAGCTTCAAGCAGATAGGTAATTCGACTTGCTATCGATTTGAATTTTAAATTAATGTGGATTCTGTGAACAAAAGGAGCTCCTTTGAAAAGAGTGCTTTTCCAAAGCATCATCGACATCGAACAAAATAGAGCCCAGAAATATTTGAGTTCCAAACAAAAGTTTGAAGGAAATAAAAGATGAACACTAAAGTTCTGAATACCATAGGCAATATTGTAACATATGAAGTATTCACTAAACTAAGGAAAACAGAGAACCATATCTACTTGGGAACATCATCCGCTAACAGAATGCAATAGGTGGATTGTGCAGGTTAATGATATTTATGGCTGTTAACAATATATTGTTTAAAATAATGTGGGGGTGTGTGTGTTAGTTGATGGAAAAGAGCCTAGAAACTGTAAGCACTCAGGACAGAAAGACCCATTGCACTCACAAACCCATTGTCTCCAGTATTTCTTTAACAAACAAAGCAAGAGGAAAAGAGGCTATCTTTTGCATACGCGCCACATCCAGCCAAAGCATTGAAATTTGACGGGTGCATATAATCGAATACGGCTAGTCACTGTGGCTGTTATGGCTCTGCAATTCTTCTGACTCTTGTTGAGGCGGAATCCTGCAATCTCATGCTTGGGCTCTGAAAGGAAGACAGATGGCTCGTGCAAAATGACGAAGATCTCGTAGTATCTCCCCGCACAGACATCTGTGGACTCCCAGTTACTTCTGCTTAAGAAGACTACTTTGTACCTTCTCCTAGAGGTAGTAGGTAGTAGGGGCACTGCAGCATCCGAAGGCTTCGCAAGAACTAGAAAGATCTCACGCGTAGAACCTTGAATAAGCCAATGCTCCACATATTGCTTGCTTGCCCATAGGCTAAATTGAATTATTCCATGGGCAGAGCTCATTACCACAATCTGAATTTGAGCTGAACGCCTAGAATTTAAACAAAAGGAAAAGATAACCTCTGCTAACCGCAAGACGCAAAGAAGAGAGAATTCGGTTTGCCCGTGAATACATTCAATAGAAAAAGTGATGACGAAGAGTAATTTTTACCGCTAAAAATCGTTTTTGCCTGGATAGACCTGACGGCTGGTCGCATCATTTGCACTTTTTGAGAAAAGATCCTATGATAAAAACCAGGCGTCACATGAACGGAGGAGAAACTATGATTTGTGCCGGAACTAAGTATAAAGGAAAATCATAAATTCAAAAGAAGGGATTATATTGAAATTATAGATAAGGAGATCTAGCGAAATGGAGTCGGAAATTCTGGTGAAGTGTTTCTCTTCCAGTAATGGAAAGTCAATGAACATAACATAAATGCTATGCGATGTTATAAAACATCGCAAGAGAGTATAACGCTAAAGATAACATAAATGTTGTACAATAGTCATGGTCTAGCAGCCAACTCTTTGAGCACTCTTTGTGCCTTCCCAGTATTCCCCCTCTTACGATATTCCTTCCTGATGAGTTTAGCTACATTGCCTCTAATCTGTACTTTCTCCTCAAGACAAAGAGGATAAAAAGGAAAAATGTGGAGTTCATAAAATTAACTGCCCAGAATGCGACAAAATATACATCGGTCAAACGAAACGGTTAGTTGGTGTTAGACTAACGGAACATAAACGGCAAGCAGCTTCAGAAAGGAAAAGGAATACGACATTAGTACGTGCAGCAGTAGCGAAGCACATCTTGGTGGAGGATCACAACATAACATGGGATAACGTGGAGGTGATTAAGCAGGTACGGCAGGTACGAAAACTGGATGCATACGAAAGCCTGAGCATATGGAAAACCCCAATGAATAGAAGACTAAACACAGACCAAGGAAACTGTGCTTCACCATTGTTCAGGTTAATTTGAACATTCATTTGATAGTAAGGAAGAAAATTTAATTAATATATATATCGTTAAATGTATTTAAGTAAAGCAATTAATAAACAATTAGTTGGTAATTAGTATAAGTCAATACTTTAAAAGTAAGCTCTATAAATAACATACATAAGTTAGATTAAGATAAGACCGATAGACACTGAAGAAGAGCGCAGATTACCCTCGAAATATCGATATTTGCCACAAAAATTAAATATTTCTGGCTTCGAAAGGAAAAATCGGTTTTTTTTAAAATAGTTTTTACAAGCTGGAAAAAATTGGTACACATTAAAAACAATTAATAATGACTACCAGGTCAAAATCCAATTTCATTAAATTCGTAGAGTCTAAAAAAGCAATGGGTGGAATCTCTGAGGACATAAGATTTCTTAAATTATGTATGAAAAAGAATGTGACTACAAGAAGTCATATTATTAAATTTAGTTCCCATCTGGTAAGAGTAGGAAAACAAATTGCACTGGCCGAAAGGAATCTCATTAGAGATTCCGTAAAAAGGCTTTATAAGAGATTAAGGGATCTCAAACTCGAAGTTTATTCCTTGCATCTAAAAATGGCAAGTGAAACTTTAGGTAGAAAAGGAGATATTTTAGATATTGTAGGAAAAGCAAACAGGGCCTTTGAATAAGAGAAAGATATAAAGAGGAAAATTCTCACAAAGAAACTGAAGGACCTGACGAGAGGAAAGGATATCACGGAAAAGAAAAAGAATGCCGTAGAGACTATCCCCAACTATGTAGTGAACAAGTAAACGGTTCAATTCACAGGAGAGCATATGAAGCTGCTTTACCAAGGTCTGAATTTTGCTGTCAAGGAAACAACATTCCCAATAGAAGACTTGGTAGTTGACATTGAAGCAGCGGTTAAACCCCTTCCCGAAGAGGAAAAAGCACAGATTAGAGACAATGTGGCTAATCTTATCAGGAAGGAAAATCGTAAGAGGGGGAACACTGTGAAGGCACACAGAGTGCTGAAAGAGTTGGCTGCTAAACCGATCTTTTATACCAAAGCCGATAAAGGAAATGCCGTGGTCGTAATGGACAAAGACGAATATGACCGATTAGTTATGGAAAAACTCAACAACGGGGACTACCATGAGCTTAGGAAAGATCCTTTACCAGACTCTATCAAACGAGTTGAAAGAGTCTCAACAGAGTGCAAAGGGACGATTGGATAGGTGCTGTGGGTCTCAAACCCGTCGTTGCCAAGAATTAGGTGCCTTCCAAAGATACATAAGGAAGGAAGTGAACTTAGGGAAATTGTCACCGCTACAAACGCTCCAACAAGGAGAATCGCAAAGTGAGCGAGTGTAAGACCTTAGGGAAGATTAGCGATAGAACGGTATATAATCGAGACGAGATAATGGAGTGGCTTGGAGGAGTGGCAACAATAGAGAAAGATGAGCCAGTTGTATCATTTGACGTCAAGGCTCTGTTCCCAAGCGTGCCGGTAAAACAAGCACTCACGTTCTTTGAAGACTTGTTATTAGTGAGGAATAGCTGACCAGAGGGGAGGTTTGCTTCAGTTTGCATGCATGAAAGTTATTTTACTTTCAGGGGGAAATACTTTAAAGCGATGAAAGATGTCGGGAAATCCTTTATCCCCACTTATGAGTGAGATTTTTATGGGTGTACTGGAGAAGAAACTATATGTGAAGCACCGCATAGGTAAGGCTTGCGCGGCACTTTTCGTTTGCTGATCTGCCTACTTCAATACCTGGGGTCTTAAATCTAGAGCGGCCTATTACATATTCACATGCGAAATGAGGCCGGTTTTGGTGTATAGAGCGATCGTGTGGTGGAAGGCAACGGAGAGTAAAACCAACATAAAGATGATAACAAGACTGCAAAGATTAGTTGGCATATGTATAACGAGCGCTTTAAGAACCGCTCCAACGGTGGGGTTGGAAATGGTTCTTGGACTGATGCCCTGGATCAATTCATCGTTAGAAGTGCAAGTTAAGCTACAATACACGCTAAAAGTTCCGGCATATGAAACGATTCAAATCAGTGGTATTCTTATAGAATGCCACAGAAGATTTGGGCTCGTTGCGGCACGGATTACATGAGCAAAATAATACATCTTGGCAGGAATTTTCAAATCAAAATATCAACAAGAATATATTGAAAGATGCTGCTATATGGCCCAAACTAAATGGGAGAACCGAATGGGAGAAAAGAATGGATTGCAGGGTAACCAGAACATTATTGTCATCACCTGATCTAAGCAAAAGCAGGAAACTGTTCAAGTTCAGCAGAAACTGCTTGAGAGTGACGGTCGGCTTGCTCACAGGGCACTGTCTTACAATATCTCACGTGAACAAAATGGGGCTGACATCCAGCAATTTATGCAGGACGTGCGAGATGGAAGAGGCATACTGTGGAGCAAAAGGCCAAAAAGCTGTTATTTTTCTCAGTGATTTTTCAAGATGGTACCACTACAACAGGGTTGTCTGCATTTCAAAATCACTTCTATCAGACCTGGTCCTAGTTCATACCAACATGTTCTGTAAATTTCATTATGGTCAGAGAATACGGTCGTCAATTTTCGTGAACAGAACTTTCGAGTGCTGAAAATAGAGGTGATTTGGTGATGGGTTGCCGTTGTTGTGCAAATCGGAATTTCAAAAATTTCAATTTGACATGATGCACAAAGGCTAAGATTTATGAATGATTTGAAGCTTTTGTCAAAAATCAAAAGTTTTTCAGGAGGGCCAATGATTTGAAGGATTTCTTTTCAGGAGCCTGGGCTACAGGGCTACCCGCACTACCTTGGAAATCCATGTGTGTTAAATTTTAGTCAACATCAATACGCTCTGCAAATTTCACGATGATCCAATGTTTTTGTTAGAAGTAATGGCAAATCAAAATTTGAAAAAAATCCTTGCCTACTTTTAGGCACGCTGCACCCACACACAGCTCAAAATTTCCAATTTATATCATAAACAAGCTTAAAATATAATAAGTTTTCATTCCCAACCCTTTTTTGAATATAGGAGTACCTGAAAATTTACTAAAACGCTCGCCGCCGCCAAAAAGTTTAAGATATCTGAATTTTAGCAAGTTATGAACCTACCTACTATTGTATACATCTACGTCCTCCAAAAATTTCAGCTTAATCGGATCGGCCACTCCAGAGAATTATCTCCCTTAATCATTTAGCTGATATATATATACATATATATATATATATATATATATATAT